>OZ038478.1:73935350-74097850 GCA_964036315.1 Acanthosepion esculentum | reverse complement strand
AACCTTCTGGCAGGTTTCGAACCTGTGTTCTCCTTGGTAGGAGAAACCGTCACTAGATCCAATATGCTTATACTGACTCGGTCACAAAAAAACTTGCTAATCAAGCAAACCTGTATAGTACCTTTAAGCAAAATCCTTCTTTTTATAGAATCTTTAAATTTCATATCTGCTCAGTTTCATATCCAAATGTAAACAAAGCAGTTTCTACAGAAGTAATGGATTTTATCACTTTAAATGTTATTTTAGTGTCTCTTCATATTTGAGTAGACACTGTATTTACTTTTGTATACGTTTGTATACAGAACTGTGCACATTTGATATTTCAAGACAATATTCATCCTTGCTTGATTGGCAAAAATTCTTTGTGAGTCTGTATAAACATGTCAGATCTAACGAAGGTTTCTCCTACAAAGTGGAACACAGGTTTGAATCCTTCCTTTCTTTAATAAGATTTCTCAAATATTCAGGCCGGTAGATGAATAAATATAGTGTTTAATAAATAAGTGTCTATTTTTATTAAAGCTCCATCAAAGAATGAGATATGGAGAAAATTCTGGTATTTTTACTTTTGTATAACCAATGAAAATCAAACAACACAAAAGTAAAAATACCAGAATTTCTTCTTTTTCTCCATATCTCATAAAGCTTTAATGAAAGTGAAACATGTTAGAATGCTAAATGTTTCTTATATGTTCTTTATCTTATCATATATTTAAATTTGTCTACAGGTTCTTTCACTTTTCTTGGTTGATCTTCTATTATCACAATGTGGCTACTTAATAACAAAAACAAAGAAGAAAAAAAAAACTAAATGAATTTGGCTAGACTATATATCCAGACACCTATTTGGTGGTGGTGGGTGGGAGTTAAGAAAAAAGAATTTAGAAGTTTAAAATTTCAGCATTCCCTCTCCTTTGTGCATATGTGTATGCAGTGTAAACATGACTATAATCTGCTGAAATCTCAAAGTACCAAATTCATCGCACAAAGTTTTTCTACTTTGTCATTAATTTTCCTCACAATGTTGACATTCTGTAATCTTTAATCTTTCATCTATAGATTTTGTTAGCTTTTCTAGTCTGACTTTAACATCATTTGCAACATTCTTTATCATTTCCCAGTGATCTTGGCTTAAACATTGTTTTTAATTTTCATATGCATCTTTTTAATGATTCCTATTGGATTAATATCTAGAGAGGTTGAAGAACATTCAATTAATTTGGCAATGCAGACAATAATGAATTTTGAATGCTTATAAGCTTACAATCTCTTGGTTGTGACCTATACCACTCAACAAAATATCTTGTCCAAAAACTTACAATAATTTAATACATTTACTTTGAATTTATGTAAACATTGAAGTGATCTATAATTTTACTGCCTATCATACTAGCTCCAAACATATCTCCACTATTGTTTTCTAAATCATGGTTAAATATTTTCAACATGAAAATTCATTAAATTAAGTATGCCACATATGCAAAACAAATAATGTAACAAGAATTTTTTAATTGCTGTTGCATGATTATTCTTTCTCTTCTAATGTCATTCTCAACTTTCTCTGCATTTCATTTTGCTTTTGTTCTTGGATTTCTTTAAATGAAAGACTTTTTAAAGTTTGTTTGCATTATAGTAACCATCATAGCTGAATGCTGGCTTTCTTTCCATAAAACTGACAACTTTTTCAATAGCTTTTTCAATAGCTTTTTCAATTTCAGTTCAGGTTTCATCACAATCATGTTTTTTTCTTTTTGTTCATTGTGACAGTGTGAACACTGGACAATAGTTTCTTTGAAAGATTTTATATCATACAATGTTGACTTTCCTATGTTGAACTCAGCCATTAGTTACAATGAACTTTCATCAGCGTCTAGTCTGTTTAAAATTTCCACTTTTTGCGATAACTTCAAAGTTGTTCTTTTCCTCTTATTACCATCATGTTTTGCACCATTACAAGCCATTAGGGTGAAGTAAGCATAAGCAATTATCCAAAGTAAATTTCCTGAAACTTTGAACATGAATGTTTTGATGATTGGGCCAAGCATAGATAAATGAAATTACATTTGGTATGTTTTTACTGTAACTTAGTTTGATCTTTAAGAATCTTTAAATATATAAATCTGGAAAAAAAAGTTGTCAAAATTTTGAATGAGAATTTTTTTTATTTTCACATGCAAGTAGTACAAGGGTGGAGAGTTCAAACTTCAGAAACAAATGACACCTATTGATGCATCAATTTTTTTTTATTGGTTGGTGGTTAAAATAATTCAGAAAAATCTCTAGATAGAATCAACTGATATGAAAACTTTTACATTTTGCCATAAAAAGGTATTCTAAATACAATTTATTTGAACATTTCACTGAAATTTATTTTTCACCCCTATAAAGATTTTGTTTGAGAAAGGCAATGCTACAATTACACAGACCCATAAAAATTTTTGAAAACTTTTGGTACCATGAATTTAACATTTACACTTAAATTTATGATATAACTTAGAATAATTGGATCTTTTAATTTATTTTTGTAAATCAAAATGTAGCCTTTTTAAGAAAATAGCCATCAATACTGCTGGAACATTGAAAATAAATTGGAAATATCCTGTTATTTGTTAGAAGGCATCAAGTGAAAGTAATTTTAAAAGTTAATGCATTGAGAACACTTTTCAATTTTGTTTATATGCCTAGCTGCAATTGTAAAAAAAAATTAAATATAGAAGTTTTTGATATACAAAATCCAATTGAATTATGTGATTCAATGCCTAGCAAGCATCTTCAACAGTTTTCCTGCTGATATTGTAATTTTCATGACAAAAGTTAATCTGTGCTATAACTATAATATTCAATCTAAATGTAAAAAAGAAAAATGAATTAAAACAAACTATGAAACTAATTGCACTTTTATTTATAATGATAACTTGCTTGTTGGGTGCTTGAATAATTAGGATTTATTTGTTTTAGTTCTCTTAGCCTTAAGTATTATTTTCGTTAAAGAGATCAACATTTATAATTATATGAAGAAAATTAAGCCCATTTAAAATACAAATAATCAAATAAAAATAGTGCACAAATTAAGAATAATTTAAATGTTCAATTGTAATTTCTTTTGTATATGTGGACTTAAATTATTTTGCTTATTTACAGTCAAATAATTTTATACAGTTTTGTAATATTTCTTGATTAAATTAAAACAAACTAATATATATACACACACATTTTTTTTTTTTGTAACATCTATTTCTTTAATGTTTTAAACAAAATCTTTTGCCAGGTTTTCTCGAGATACTGGATTGAAATTTCTGCACAATGCAAGAATCCTATGCAGCAAACATTCTTTCAGAAACTGTTCATCTGGAGGAGAGTCAATTCAGTAAATGTTTCTATTGTCAGCAGCAATTTTCCAACTTAGAACCACAAGTTGCCAACCATCCAGACACAAAGCCTTTTCACTGTCATGAATGTGATGTTAAACTTAATCATTTCATCAACCACATTACTGTCCACAAAATACATTCAAGCAGCAAACCATTTAACTGTCCATATTGTGATGAAAAGTTTGACAATATGGTTGGATTTACTGAACATGTAAGCACTCATGTTGAAGCAAAACCATTTAAATGTCCCTATTGTGAAGAATCCTTTGACTTTGAAAATAATTTGGAAGGTCATAAGATTATTCATGAAAAGATGGCCAATACTCTTATGAAATGTGAATCTTGTGAAGATCAGTTCCTTATTGAGAATTTTGTAAATGCCCAACCTGGTATGAAACCATATACTTGTGAAGTTTGTTTGGAGACATTCACTGATATTATTGAACTTTGCCAGCACAGAGCAATCATCCACACTGGTTACCCTTACAGATGTGCACAATGTCGTAAAGTAAATGCAAATAAAGATAAGCAACCTGAACAAATGGATTCTAGTGACACAGAAAACTTGTCCCAAGCACTTAATATTTTAGGCCATCAAGAAAATGCTGGGGGTGCAATTGCTGGTGTAAACGTCATTGGGGAAGCAAGAAAAAAAAGTACTGGACAAACCAGAATGCATAACTCAAATGTTAACAATAAGTCAGAGAGTTCATTTAAAAACCAGTTGTCAAATGATGATAATTCACCCGAGGACATAAAACCAGACATTATTGAATTGAACAGAGATCTTGAGAATTATTCAAATAATCAAGCTGTTAGTATGGATATTTCTCAAGACTTTGCATCTGAAAAAGTGCAGCAGAATGGGATGATGAGTGTTAGTGTTTCTTCAGATTTAATATCACATGGCAATGATGTTGAGGCTTGCAATATTAACATGGATATCAATCAATATTCTGACATATTCAACCGCACCACTGATAAAATTAATATAAATTCAACACAGATCTCTCTTTCAAACGAAATGCAACCAAATTTGAACAATTTCCAGAAAAAGGCAACTCAAGAGCTGGAAATTAACACATCTAAACCTCGAGGCAAAAGAAACACAACCATGTTGAACCAAACTGTTGATACATCATCAGCAGGTAATATGATATACACAGATTCTCACCCAAGTGAGACAAATGAGGAAGGTCGACCGTTTCCAGTTTTGTGTGTAAGAGTGCCACCCACACTGAGTAATGATCAATCGGATATTAGTCCCAGTATGATTCTTACTGATGGCCCATGCTCTTTCCGTACAAGCACCATGACAACAGATATTAATACAGTACGATCAGTTACAAAGGTAAATATAATTTGAAAAAAATGGTTTCTTTGAAAACGTCTTTGTACTAAACATCAAAATTTTGTTTTTCTGTCACTCTTATTAGTTTCCTTCTCATTTTATCTATTCTATTTTTTTTTTTACAATTTTGATCTTACAAAAAAATAACTCATAAATAATTTTTATTAACTAAAAAAAAAGGAAAAACTAATTAAAACGAGAAAATTTCAAATTGATCAGTTTGAGTTAATTCCCCTTGTTATAATAACTATAAATTGACACCAATATTCAGAATTTAAAACGATTACTTGGTTACTTATTTTAGTGCATCATTTTACTTAAACTTATTAACATGTGATGCAAACAATAGTCACTGTATTATTTAAACAAATTAACCATAAATAATCAACACTGTCTTTTCATAGCTGTCTGTCACTTATATAATTGCCAACTAAGACTGTTTTAACATTTTTGTAATCTTTTATCAATTGAAGATGACTTTAATAAAAACATTTCACTTTGTTCATTTCATTGTAGACAAAAATGGCAGCAAATTTTTCTCAACTGAATTATTCAATATCATCTTCAGATGAACATTCACCAATAAAAAAGAAACGTGCACGAGGACCGCAAAAACCATGGCATTTTAAAGAAAAAATTTCGATGGATGTTTTGCAGGATATCGTGGTGGACTGGAGGATTAGAGACAGACAACACACTGGGGAAGGACAAAAAGTTAGGTATGAGTGTCGTCATAAAAGGAAAAACATGCAAAACCCATGTGATGCCGAAATGTTGGCACACTATCTTCCAGACAGTTCTGATATTAATATATATGTGTATGGGAAACATGATCACTATGAAGCACTTCCTCATAAAGGCTTGAGTACCAAACAGAAGGAATTTGTTGTCACACAATTTCAAGCCAAAATTTGCAAGCCAAAACAAATCCTTCAGGCATTTAATGATCATAAATTGGAATCTCCATCACTAGACCAGCTGAAGAATTTTTTAGTAAAATACAAAAAGGAACAGTTTGGTGGATATCAGCTTTCTTTGAGTAAATTACAAGAAAAGTGCTTGGAAATGGGAAAATCAAATGATACGGAACCCGATACACCTTATGTGCTTTCATTTCACACTGACTCAGAAAAAAAATGTTTTCAAGTTATTTTGTCTACAAACCGTTTATTGGAGCTGTCATCGGCACTGAAAACCTTACATGTGGATGCTACATATAAATTGACATGGAATGGTTTTCCAGTCTTAGTTGCTGGTTGCACAGACTTAAATGAGGTTTTGCATCCCTTAGTCATGTGTATTTTTAGCGACGAAAAGAAAGATTCATTTAAATATTTATTTGACACATTGAAAGAAAAAGTTCCTACATTTGATCCTCTATATCTTGTCTCAGATGCTGCAGATTCGATCAGAAATGCTGCAATAGAGATTTGGCCAAATGTCAAACTTATAACATGTTGGGCACATGTATTAATAAATTTGGATAAGAAGCTGTTATCAATTCCTGCTGAGTTCCGACAGAAGATTAGACATGATATAGAACAAATACAACTGAGCCCTTCTTCTGAACAGTTTGAAAACTTGAGTGAACTCTTTTTTGAAAAATGGGAGAAAGAAGCAACAACCAGCATCTTTTTGAAGTACTTCAAAAAGGAATGGATTGCAAAGAAGAATACTTGGTTTGAGGGATATGCAGTTGGAGTTCCATCAACAAACAATGCAATCGAAGCCACTAATGCCCAAATTAAACGTTCAGGTACACTGCGGGAACGATTGCCTTTGGGTCGATTTTTAAAAACCACTGCTGAAATTTGTCATAACTGGTCGAGAGATCGAAATCCAAATTACAAAAATTCGAAAGTGGTGGCCAGTGAACCAACAATTCCAATGGAAACCTGGCTGAAGGCGTACCAGCTGGTAAATGAGAAGCGACAAGTTTCTGTATCTGATGATGAAACAGTATGGGTATTTGAATCAAAGAATCCACCACTCACTGACAGTCTTGAGGGTTTTGACAGGGATGTGAGAATCATGATGTCCAACTGGAAAGTAGAAGTAAAGGACCCATGGAAAACCAGCTTCTGTACGTGCCCAACATTTTTGAAAAATCACCAATGTCACCACATAGCAGCTATGGGCATTATTTCCAAGAAAGCATCAAATGATGAGAATGCAGCAAGAGCAAAAGCTATCTTTCTTGAACGGAAGAAGAAGCGAGGCAGGCCAAGGAAAGCAACATCTGCTATAATAGTCGACTAAATTTGCATAATAAATCTTATAAATATAAATAATTTGCATTTATTTATAATAAATTTTATTTAAATTCAGAATAAATAATAAATTTGCATCATTTGAAGTTTTTGACATTTGATTTAATGCTTTCCACCTACTTTTATAAGTTTTGAAAAATTTGTTTAAGTAACACATTAATCAATCTGTTTTAGACAAATTATGAAATAAGTAACGAAGTAATCATTCTAAGTAATACAGTTGATCAAAATAAGTGCTGCATCATTTGTTTTGTTATAAATTGTGATGTTTTCTCATTTTCACTGGAAACAGAAAAGGAAGTATTTATTTCAGAGAACAATACAAACTGGAAATGTTAAAATATTATTGCCAGTTTTGATTAAAAAAAAAAATTAAATACAAGATAATTTCCATTTGGTAATCGAAAACTTTGATTGGATTCATTTTATATATATATATATATATATATATATATATATATATTTCACGTTAATTTTATTGAATGACATATTTAAAATTTTGTTCCACTATATTCTACCATCTTTTAATCTACTTCATAATTCTATCCTCTTAATTATTTTTCTAATAAATTGACACTTTTTCAATCTTCCAAGGAATTTGATTTTCTCATTAAGAGAATTATGTAAAAATTGAAATAAATGGTAATTTAATGACAGAATGGGTAAAAATTTTATGTAACATCCTTTAAATGGACATACTCTTATTAATGTTCTTATTGATGAAAATATATATATATATATATATATATATATATATATATATATATAATGAAATAATAATAGTAGTAATGTTACCTATTGATATACATAAAATTTTATAATTCAACATATATCAAGGCAAACAGAATTTCTGTTAAGAAAGTACTCAACAGTTACCTAAAAAGCAATAATTGTATCAGAAGTAATTTAAGCTCACAGTTGTCAGATGTCGATTTGTAGTTTTGTGATTTCTCACTTGTCAGCACTTGGATAAGAATGGTGGAATTAGGGGAGTGGAGAATATAAATGAAGACATCAGTTATAATTATGCACCAAAAAAAAAATGCTGAAGACAGAGGGAGGTAAATTTAAATTTTAAAATTTTGTGTTTTGTGTCTAGATGTAACAACCCATCAGATTTTATTTAGTTTCCCAATGCTTTTATTTTTAAACATCCTACATTGCAACAACAAAAGATTTCTCAAGAATGTTGTAAGAACTTGAGACTCAAAAATCAGTGCAGTTTCTGTACATTTTTGACTTTCAATTAGCTTGAATCTTCAGCATTTCCTCTCAGTACATTTGTAAACAATGTTTTCATTTATATTCCCCCCACTCCCCTACATATCTTATAATTCCATCAGTAAGAACCATATTTTAGTCAATTTAATGACAAAGTGACTTCATCAAACATCATTGTTCTGACATATAAAAATTTATATATCATATTCTGTAATAATCTGAAGGTGTAATACCTCCTGAATATGATTGATGAGTGAAAAATTCTCAGCAAATCAGAATTTTTACTGGGTTGCTAAAGAAATACATATGTCATTATCATGATAAAATATTAAGCTACATTTCTTAACAGACTCTAGTTGCTTTTTCTCATTTGCTGTCTTTGTTTCATCTAATTAGGATTAGTATATTTCATAGTGAAGGATTCTCTTCAAATTTCACTATATACACAGCAACATGTTTGGATTACAATCAACCTTTGTTATTTCTAGTGAGGATTCATTTTGTTTACTACATAATTTCTTGTATTTCACATTGTTGTAAAGTTTACACATCCTATCACAAAACCTTTTTCCTCTTGTATAGAAGCTACACATAAGTGACTAAGACAACCACTTTGTTAAAAATGATTTTCAATGCTTAATTTGAACATTCTGAGTATATTGGCAATTTCCATCATTGTATAACATTGATTATTTTCGGTAATTTCTTCAATTCACTGCTCTACTTAACAGAACATTATTCTTCAAGCAACTTCCAGCACAAAACTTTGCAAACCAATTTTGGCCTATTTGCTTATCTACAGTACTGTTTCCATATATTGCACAAATAATTTTTAATATTTGAGTCACATTTTTTTTACTTTTTCTTAAAATAAAAAAAAAAGCATAACATGCCAAAATAGCTTTTGTTTTCTTCTATCTTCAATGTTACAATCAATAAACAAAAATGTACTAATGCTTACAGATATGACAGCTGTCAGAATACAATTGAATGAATTCACTCCTAATGACAAAAACAGCAAACATTTTGTCAAAATCAATACAATGTAAAAGTCTCTATAATTTAAAATATAACCATTCCTGCTTATCCAATAACCATTAAAATAACAAAATAAACTGGAAGTAACTGACCTTTCTAGCAATAATGTATTCAAGCATGAAACACTGTTACTACTCATTGACTTGAGTGTCCAGTTTATATATATATATATATATATATATATATATATAAAAACAATATATAATTTTGTGTAATTTTATATATTAACACACAGTATTTAGAAAAATATGACAAACTGTCATATTTTTCTAAACATACACACTTGCACACACACACTGCAAATCCAATTGATAATGGTGTAGAATAAAAGAGAAGACTGTTTAAGTTTTTCTAAAGTATAAATTTTTGTGATTCAGTTGAGAGAATAGACCAAATTTCAATGTCTGAATTAAATTTTAAAAAAATAGTGACATTTTTTAACAATTGATTCATTAAACAGTTTTTACTAGTAGTACCTATGAAAGTTTCACGATGTTGCTATTTGAATTTTCTGATGAATCAATTCTTAATAATTGAATAACTTCCACAATTATAAAATACCTGTGAAAATTCTATTGCATAGTTAAATATTTGAGCTTAACAACTTCAACAAAATATTGCAATAACATAAGAATACAGGTCATTATTTAAAGTAAGAGGTTACAAATGAAAAGATTAAAAACTGACAAGGTTTTCCATTTCACTGAAGCAGACATTACATGAGCACATTATCACCTGAAAGTAAATAATCTTTCCTCAAAACCAAAATGGAATAGTTCATTATTTTTTAGGTATTGATAGGGCATAACATACATACAAACTAAGGAACAAGTAGAATTATAATTCTCTTTTTGATGATCACTTATGGAACTGAACAATAAGAGAGAGACTGGTTCAGCGTAATCCTCACCCTCTCCCTGTTGTTATCTAGTATCAGTGATAAAACCTTAAAATGACTACCAACAGAATATGCAAATATATTTAGAATTTAAAATTTTTTTTCTTTTTATATAGTGGTCTAAAATGAACCAATATGAAACGTTTTTGTTGGTTCTATTTTGTTCAGCCTTTATGCACCAGAAAAGTTAAGACTGAAAAAGATGAAAGAAAACAAAGTAAAACTACTTGAAGTGATTGTTCTTTCAAAATATATTTTTTTCTATATTTTTAGAATGCAGCCAGGATGAGTGGCAATAATGAGAGGAGGATGAGAAATCCTCACTACCAAATGACAAGACCTCCTACAACTGCTGATTATCAACTTGCAACTAGTACGACTGGAACTTTAGGATTTTCCCCACTGCAAAGGCTGCCGGCCAATGCAGAGTTCCAGCTGTCCACCAAAAGCACAACAAACAGCTTTACAAATACTAGCCGAGCAAATCCTAATTCACTCCAAGTCACATCTCCAAGAAGATGCCATGAATGTGATATCTGGAAGAAAATGATCACCGATACAGTGAGTAAGTTGGCAGCCAAAGAGGCTGACTGTGAGGTGCATGTCAACCGCATACAACAATTGGAACAACAACTAAAAGAATCTGGTAAGAGATACAAAATTACCTCTTAATCAGAAGAGGCTTTCTCTTCAAATTTGAACCTTGATTCTACAATAAGAAATAGGGTTAAAAACAAAAAAAGCAATTCTTTAAAACTCAAACCAGTAGATGACAATTATATTGTTTAAAAAGTAAATAAACAGGTGTATCCACTAAACATAGAATATACAGTAATAAATAATGTTGGATTATAAATAAAAATCCCTTAAAAATTACTTTAAGTTTCAGATATGAAAATCGAATTATCCGATGTGATCTTCAAAAGGTCTTAATGAGAGATGTACTTTCTGTCATTGAGCCTCACTTCATGAAAGTCCTTTGCAGTCGAGGGATGTAAAAGTACACCAGGCTATACAGTGGTTTCCCCTACATAGATTTGAAACCTGCCAAAAGGCACATTTTCTTTATTAAAGATTCTCAAAAAGCCAGGCTGGTAAATGACAATTATTCTTTTCAAAAAACAGATGTCTACTCAAATAGGTATCTCCACTAAATGTAACATTTGTAGTAATGAATAATGTTGGATTATAAATAAAAATCCATATCAATATGTTCAATCATTTCAAATGCAATTTATTTTTTCCACCAAATCTCTAATTCCAATGACAGCTAATGAGGTATTCTTGCATTTCAAGAATCTTTGCTATGTGGTTTTGAATTATAATTACTGTGTACTCAAATAGCTACACTAAATTTTTTTCAAGTTGACATTCAATTCTAATCTGACAACTCATAAAAGTTCAATTTCTAAATGTATGCTTTTTTTTAAATATCCCTTGATCAAAATTACATTTCCCAGCCCAAATATTGAAAATGAAATAAAAAATTGTATATATACTGTAATTGTATTATATACTAATATAAGTGAAATAATAGATGAAAGAAATACTGATAAAAAAAATTAATGATTGATAAAGCTAATAAATTTAAATAATGCTTAAAAAGTTATCTCCCCTGAACGCACAGACTGGATTTTGCGACAAATAACTGCAGAAATTATGAAAGAAATTATTGAGAAACATGATTGGCAATGTGTCATTGAAGAAATATATAAAAATTGTACCTTGTTATGCTTTATGGAATTGTTACATTATTTTTTATTCAACACAGAAGTTTCTTGGTATAAAAAAAATTCTATTCATTGATTCATTTTAGATGGTTAATTGGAAAGCCTCATGGTGGAGTAATGAATAGCGGCTCGGATTGAGGAATCAGAGAACCGAGTTCGAATTCCAGTTGAATCCATAACATTCACTAATGTGCTAATACCCTTGGGAAAGGTATGAATCCTCTTCTTTTCCCCCCAGCTATGGGTAAATAGCAGGACAGACCAGGTTCTCTAGTCTTCGATGGCAACTGGTCTACCGCAGAAAGAAATGCTAACCTACTGCGGGGAAAAAAATCAGCCTCGTCAGTCACGTATTGAAAGATACATGATTGCCTAAGCGTGTATCACACATGGCACATAACTGACTGAATCTTAATCAGGGTTTCAATTTCATTGAAAGAGGTGTTACTTTTTTCCCCTCACATCTTTTTGGCCTTGAGCGTCTGTTTTGTTCCAGAAAATTGCCACTTCCTGTTCTTGAACTGCATATGCATTTCCCCACATACATGTCCCATTCAGTTTTTGTGTCCTTGTGTTGTGAAAGATCAAGAAGAAAAGGAGAAAAATTGAGATATATAAATATATAGATTTAAACATTATGAACATGCACTCCCAAAATAATATTCAGCAGCAACCTTCTGGAGTATACACGGCTGAAACGTTTTAAAAAAAAACACGCACATACAGACAACGAAAATGAGGAAATTACTTCACAGAAAACCATATACAATGATTAAAAAAACTTCATCTCACAAAATGAGTGTTTTGAAAAAAATTAACTCTTATAATATCTATAGCTAAAAAAACTTTAGGGAAGCTGCTCAACTACCAAAGATGTTAAATTCCTAGTAAATATTACCCCATTAATTACAGTAGAAATTTGTCATCTTCAGCTGAACCGTAGAAATGCAATTATGAAAATTACTTTTGCCTGCATTTAATTGGTTAAATACACCATTTATGGATCATAATTGAAGCCTAAATTTTTTTTTATTACCTGTAAATATATTAATCTGTTTTGTTAAAAATTTAAGTAGGAAAATCCCTAATTGTGAAAAATATGACATCAGTAGTATGCAGTTATCAATGATGTTAGCATGGTTTCAAATTTGATATTTATAAATAAAAACAAGATAACCTTTATTTAAAAATTAGGTATTAATTTAACAATGTATTTATATTAACAAGATCCCACTCCTAAAATTATTTTAAAATAAAAAAAAATAAAAAATTCAATATCTTTCCATTCTGACAAACATTATTCAAATGAATGCTAATCAACAAAAATTGGCTACAAAAATTCTTTGCCTTTTTTTTTTTTTTTTACAAGTAGCCCATTTCCCTTCAGCAGTGCATATTTTCTTTTCTATGAAGATATATCCTTAGAGAAATTAAATAAAATTTTAGCTAGGTGTAAAAAAAAAAAAAAGTTCTAGATTGGAAAATAAAATTTACAATAAGACTAAAATATTGGTTTGAGAAACTTGCTGTTACTATCCTGATGGCTGTGAAAAAAAATTAGTCACTCAAAAATTAATCTTTTAAGAGATTTATTTTCAAAAATCAATTTGTTTATTGATATTTAAAAAAATGTTATTTGTGCTCACTTCAGAAGTTCTATTAAATAAAGTTGTTTCAATAATTTAGAAATATAGTTTAATGAAATCCAATAATGGCAGGGAACTTTTACAGAATATTCTGTGTATATTGTATATAAAGAATGTAGACATTAAGCAATTATCCTCTAGAAACCTTTTAGTCTTGTTTTAAGTAACACTTATGCCAGACAAGTAGGTTCAGTATGGCAGTACAGTGCAAACTCTGTAACAACAACCATTGCATACCAGAGTTATATTTTTGGTTTTAAGAAATTAGATGACTTTTAAGTTTAAATAAGGGAATTTAAATTCCAACTGGGGAAAAAATAAGTGAGGAAACAACCACATATCAAGGTTTAGAAAAATTGAAAATGCTTAATATTCAAGTTTCGTATCTCCTAAAAATGCCTAGTAAGTCGAAGATGAAACATATTCAAGTTTTCAATTGTTTTGAATTTACTCCATAAGCATACATCAGTATAAAGATGATGCTCTTCTTGTTCCTTCTCTCTTAGTGAATCAAGTATCAACACTAAATGACGCTCTTCACTCTCGGTCTGGTGATTGCCAACAATACCTACAGCGGATCAAACAATTGGAACAGCAGATTTTGCAAATAATGCAACAACAAATACCTCAACAACAACCACCACCACAACCGCAGCAGCAACAGTTACAAAGGCAAACTGTAGCTGATATTAACACACCCCAATCATCAGGTAACTGATACATTTATCTTTATTTCAATAGAGAAGAGTAGAAGATTAATAGTCTTCTCCAGAACTATTTTTTTCTATACTGTACACATTTGTGTCCACAGAGTTGTCAGTTTATCTTTCATTTGTCTCTTTTTATATCTATATTTTATCATTTCCTTTTGATGCTTCTTAGCCATTGATTCCACCATGACAAAGGTCTTCCTTTTTTTTCTGTTTCGAAGCTCTTTGATCATCACTGTCATGACCTTGTGTGGTCATATGGCCACTTGAACACCTGACTAGCTCCCTCTATACATCTGTTGCAAGCTCTTTGATACCTGTTTGCTATTAATGATGTCCATCTGTTGTCTAACTTGTTTAGCCTATCCTAACTCTTGTAGTTGACTTTAGACCAACACCTTTTGAACTTTGCACTATTTCTTGTACATTTATTCATCATATGATTACAGGATAATGTATCAAGAGTTCTTCATGCCATTGCTCTTAAGTAACTGCAGGTTTTTTTTTTCTTGTCAATCAGTATATTTGACATTGGTAGAACTCTACTGTCACAGTGTAGGATAATATTTTAGGCTCTTTGATTAAATAATTTTATTTCTTTTAAAATGTCCCATTCTGTTGAAGTTGGTCTATTCAGTTCTTTTTTTCATGTCATGTTTGCTATTAAATGCTTGGCCAATGTATGTGAAGGATTTCACTTTTTCAGTCGGCAAGATCCCTATATATTTATTCTTTCTTGATTTTTAGTAATTTTTTTTTTTTCTTTTTTTTCTTTTTTTTTTTTTTAATTTATAGATGTAAATATTAAAGAAAAATTTCATCGATTTTGAATTTTTTAAGAAAAAACAAAATAACCCTTTGTATTTCCATAGATCCCCCTCATTGTGGTTCCCCAATAACATATGAATTTGGGAGACCGCGAGCAGGTTTTGGACTTAGCAAAACTGTTGTTGAAAAATATAAGGTATGTTTTTTTTTTTTTTTATTTTTTTTTTTTATAACCTAAAATCACATGTATTAAGATTTGTGAAAATCTTATCAAAGTGTTAATCTATTGCAGATGATTGACATTGGTCAAGGTTTATATGTTCATCCTGATGATTTGGCTGTTGTACTGAGCAAAGCAGATGGACAGAAAATGGTACGAAAACTGATGAACATTGTATTTAAAAAGGAGGACCTTGAACAGGGAGCAACATTGTCTCCTACAGGCAAAGGCAAATTGCTTGATCAAAGAACAGTTGATGTCATGTTAGGTAAGAGAATTACCCCATCTACCCAATAAAAAGTGTCACATAATAAAACTGATCAAAAGGGGTGTGAACGCTAATATTGTATTCTGTAGCTTGGAAGACGCACCCTAATATTGGAAAGAAATTTCTAAGAAAAAGTCACTCTCATACAAAAACACATTCACCATGCATCCCTCACATACTGGCACCACATATTGTTTACATTAATCACTCATCTGATTTTGTTTGCATGGCAATGACATACTAGTCAAGAGCAGAAAAACTCCTGCTGCTGCTAGTAAACAGAACATGTTTAAGCTTGTGGCTCAGCTCCAGGAACGTTTATAGTCTAGGAAATACTTTAACAGCTAAATACTGAGGTTACATCATATAAAAGGCTGAATTATAGCTAGCATTATAGTGTAATGACTCAACATACAAATCCATGTCCATATCAGTCAAGCCAATGAGGTGACTGTTAAAGCCTGGGCATTGCCTTACATTTGTCTTGGAAGATGCACACATTTTTCAGGAAAAAGGTGCATTTGTAAGCCAGAAAATGCAGTATTTTATTTTATATTTTTTGATAGAATCTCATAATATTGACAGTTATGTCCAATATATCCCTTTGATAGCTGACTTATTGCTGAAGAAACAGATTGTGTTTACTATGTTCAGAGATGCCTTTACGACTACCTGGTTGTCATGTAGATAGCCGAGAAATTAATTGTATTTCAATCACATCAGTATTATTGTTATTGAAACCATCAAGAAGAATTATTGAAAAAAATGTCCTCTTTGGACAATACTGAAAACAAAATATCATTCAGGAATGGTTGCACATTTGAAATTTCATCTCAATTCAACAAACTTATAATTCATAAGAGATCAATAAAAAATTATTAATAGGACTTTTATTGAAACATGCCTTATTTAGAATTTAATTCTTCACAATATATTTGCAAATGAAACTTTCAAACAACACTTCAACTACAAAAGTTGATGGAATAATGTTGCAACACTATACAAGTGGTTGTGTGTATTGATAGATATATAGATAAAAATATATATATATATAAAAACATTTTTTTATATATATATATATATATATATATATAACCATTTTTTATATATATATATATATATATATATATATATATATATATATATATTTATTTATTATAATTTTATCATATAGACAAAACCATTTTACTCACAACAAAGATGCAACTTGGTTTCAGTGCATTTTAACTGCACATCTACGGGTGAGTGTCGGAAATGGTTATGAACGATCCTGTTTGTAGGCAAGCCCGGACGTGTGGATATATATATATATATATATATATATATATATATATATATATAATGTGCAGGTATGCAGAAAAATAGGAAAGAATACGTTAGGTAAATAATCTGGACTTCCTTAGTATTTTTGCTTTTATTTTCAAAAGGACAGTGCTCCATACAGAAGTAGAGCTTATATTATAATATAACCGTAAATTTTAAAAAGTAAGTTACTCCAAAATTCGCTTGATGAGGAAATGGAACTAATGTCTTTGGTTTAATAACAAAATTAAATTCAGGGGCTTTAGCTTCCATTTCTGAAACATGGTTATCACTGTGTAGCGGTAAAACCATATTTTAAATCTATTAATTTATAATATTAATGCTCTGTAAATTTAAAATTACATTGAGCACTATTGTGTAAAAATAAAAATATCTATAAGAACACCGGATTTTATATCTTACTGTTCTTTCCTTTTTATTTATATATACATATATATATATATATACATATATTTAAAAATAAGACCCATCTCCAATCAAAGAAATGAACTAACAGTTAACTATAAAGACCGATATAAATTTTACTCATTGTTGGGGTTGTAATACTTTCCATGATAATGATATGTCACTCTAAGTTTAGTATGTTATTACTTGTATTACTGATGGTCTTCCTGTTAATGCGGGTCTGTTGGTGTATTGTGTTATTCGTGTGTGTGTGTGTGTGTGTATATATATATATATATATAATTTGGTTGTATGTGTTTATACGGATATAACTGCACTTAGGATATATACACACAACTATCTTATGTGTATGTATGTGTCTACATGCGTATATATGTGGATGTGTATTTCTATGGGTATTTATACATATGTGGATGTATTTCCATCTTAGTATTGATGCTACATTCCAAAGCACTAACATTTGATCATGGTTTTATAATTGCTTATAGACTTAATAATGAACAATTGTGTCTTATTACATTTTAATATTGTATGGACTTTACTGTCCTTTATCGTCAGTAAGATAATATTATTAGAATATGTGCAGGTTTATATATGTATATGCCTATTGATGTGTGTGTGTGTGTATTTTATATATATATATATATATATATATAATGTATTTTATATATATATATAATGTATTTTATATATATATATATATATAATGTATTTTATATATATATATATATATATAATGTATTTTTTATATATATATATATATATATATAATGTATTTTATATATATATATATATATATATATAATGTATTTTATATATATATATATATATATAATGTATTTTATTATATATATATAATGTATTTTATATATATATATATATATAATGTATTTTATATATATATATATATATAATGTATTTTATATATATATATATAGTTTTTTATATATATATATGTTTTATATATATGTTTTTATATATATGTTTTTTATATATATGTTTTATTTATATATATATATATAATGTTTTATATATATATATATATATATATATATATATATAATGTTTTATATATATATATATATATAGTTTTTTATATATATATATATATATAGTTTTTTATATATATATATATATATAGTTTTTTATATATATATATATATATAGTTTTTTATATATATATATATATATATAGTTTTTTATATATATATATATAGTTTTTTATATATATATATATAGTTTTTTATATATATATATATATATATATATAGTTTTTTATATATATATATATATATATAGTTTTTTATATATATATAGTTTTTTATATATATATATATATATAGTTTTTTATATATATATATATATATATATATATAGTTTTTTATATATATATATATATATATATAGTTTTTTATATATATATATATATATATATAGTTTTTTATATATATATATATATATATATATAGTTTTTTATATATATATATATATAGTTTTTTATATATATATATATATATATATATAGTTTTTTATATATATATATATATATATAGTTTTTTATATATATATATATATATATATATAGTTTTTTATATATATATATATATATATATATAGTTTTTTATATATATATATATATATATATATAGTTTTTTATATATATATATATATATATATATAGTTTTTTATATATATATATATATATATATATAGTTTTTTATATATATATATATATATATATATATAGTTTTTTATATATATATATATATATATATATATATATAGTTTTTTATATATATATATATATATATATATATATAGTTTTTTATATATATATATATATATAGTTTTTTATATATATATATAGTTTTTTATATATATATATATATATATATATAGTTTTTTATATATATATATATAGTTTTTTATATATATATATATATATATATATAGTTTTTTATATATATATATATATATATATATAGTTTTTTATATATATATATAGTTTTTTATATATATACATATATAGTTTTATATATATTGTTTACTTTTTTATTTTGCTGTGTGGGTTCATATATTTATGCTTGCTTCTGTGTGTGTGTGTTTATATATATGTTTGTCTGCAGGTAGGCTTTTCTGTGTAGTGAAGAATGTGTGTACACATGTCTGTATCTATTTTTATTTTCTTTCACCTACTGTTATATTTTTGTACTCGTATATGTGCACTAGTGAGGTATACATAAAATATATTCTTATATATATTTGTGTTTGGAGTTTTTGTTTTTATATATTAGATGGTGTTATTTTTATGTGTATATATCTATTTTTCTGTCCATGTCTATCTGTTTTAATGTCCTTTCTTTCCCTAATGTTTGTTTTTTTTTATCCATTCTGCCCATGTTGAATTTTATCTGTATATTTTCCTGTATTAATAACACTTTCAAACTTGAATATTTCTTGGTAGGTGTATCGGTGTGTTTTTGTCAATGTATGTATGTATGGTCATTTCTGTGTACCTTTCATAGTGTATGTGTGTTTATTTTTTTTTTTTAAGTGGTCGTGGAGATATTTCCTGTCTCGTAGCTTTTTTGTGTTTGTGTATATCTAAATACATCTGATTGTGTATGTATTATCTTTTGCGAGATTTCATCCTCACCTGCCTCTGTTTATGCTTCAAATGTATCTATGTTGTCATGAAGTTCAGAGCAACATTTGAAATGTTTATTCCAACTTAATTTCAATAAAAACAAAATAAATAGAATAACATGAATTTTTCTTTTTTCCTCAGTAATTTTAAACTTCATATAGATTAAAAATTACCATTTTAAAATTTAAATTCAAAATTTATCGTATAATTTAATATTTATTAGTTAGAATAAATTCTATTTTAGTCTAACCCCAACATTAAATAATTATTATAACCGTAGTTTAAGTTTTTTGAATCCTCATATACTTGTATTTTGATTGGTCATTGCAGCTTATGTAACAGCGTTTCCCCTAGCAAGGGATGTTTGATTGATTTGAATCTTTTAAAACCCTTTATTCTACATTCAACACTATCACTTGATAAGACACCAGAAGAGTTGAAACAAAATGGCTATTTTTGTAGTGATTTTATAACATATTTATGTTATAATTTTCAAATAAATAATTTTATATCATTAGCATTAAATAAGAGTTTTGACCTACTCTATCTAAGTAGATAGGATATTCAAAGTTATAAAAATAACATGGTAATATTCTTTGTAGTATCCATGAAATTGTTCCTTTGCCATTTCAGCTTGGGTATTGATGAACCAGTCAACAATGTGGAGCCGTGGCAGTCTCCGACAAGCAATTAACCGAAAACTCACAAGTTATCGCTGTAGAAGCTTGAAGAAGAAGCTTGAAGCAAGTTAATAAAATTTTTTATATAAGGAAGTTGTTTTTTTTTTTAATGCTTTTATTTTTTTATAAATATATATATATAGCATGCTTATTTTTATTAACAGACTTGGAAAAAAAAAAAGAAAATGGTTCTGACATAAGAATGTCATTTTTACTTTTTAAGACAAAGCATTAGACTAATTATTTTATTAAAATGCTTTTCAAAATTTGCTACAGAATGAAACCCAATACAACCTTTAAATAATATAGCTTTTATGACATGGCTTAGAATAAAGTGATAAACTTAAATATAAATGCTATATTTTTCCTCAGTATGGTTTATCAATAGCTATAAAGCATCATGGGTTAAATTTCACCTAACCTTTGAATTTTTCAAATCTGCATGGTAGACTATTTTTAATATCAGCTTTAGTTTTTTTTTTTTTAATTTTTTTTTTTTAACAACCCATTCTGAGGGTAAGGACAGTAGTTCACAAAGAAAGAAAAAGTAATGTGCCTCCATGGCTAAAAATAAAGAAACACACACCGGAAATTGTTTTTAAAAAACATTTTTAAATGATTTTTATTATTCATGTATAGGAAGAATATCCACAGAATTATGCATTTTATTTCTTCATGACTAAATGATGACAGCAACATGCAAGAATACTTGAAGCTGACAATTCATGTAAAATAATTATAATCATGATAAAAATACACCAATGGAAATAATTAAAAATATTTCTCTCCATGTAGAGAGACTCCAACATTAAAGGAATAAGAATACATTAGGTGGGAGGAGAAAGTGGAGTGGGGATGGGACAAAAAAAATCTTTTGCAAAATTGATAGCAGTCCAACATTGAGGGAGAAATATTTACTTCCCTGAAAGAAAGCTAGAACAATGATCAGCACTTGGGGAAAGTTGTTTCAAGAGTGAGGAAAGGACAACCAAATGCTTGGGCAGCATCAAATATTTGACTCTTCTTTTAATACTGGACAAGGCTTTTTTTTTTATTTATTTTTCATATAAATTGCATCATATTTAAAAAATATATATTTTTTTCCATCTTCCATTGCCACAAAAATGAGTTGTGTGGTTAATCTCAAAATTAAATTATGCATAACAGTGACACGGAGAAAAGAAAGCAAAGAAACTTAATAGTTGTGCAAATTTTGCTTTGCTAGAAAAATAATCAGAAATAAGCTGATAGAAAATAGCTTAAAGCAACATTAATGCTTGATTGTCTAAGCTAGCAATGAAGACAACAGTAGTAATAAAATACAATATCTTGACCAATGGTGTTTCAAGTCTTGAAATCAAATCAACATGCTATGTATGGGAAGCTGGGTTTAAAGTGCAAACCCTACTACCAACAGGGCTTAAAAAAAAAATAAAGTGTGTAAATTCTAAATGCAAGTTGTTTTAACAAGTGAAGACCAAGTTTCACAGTGAAAGGAACCTTAGTTTCACACAAAAGTTTAGAAAGGAATGCATTTTGGAATGAGCTAATATTGAAAAAGTTTTAAAATTAATACATTTTCATCTAAAAACACTGAAAATGACCAATTCTCCTTGAATTTAGCTGTGCTGCACTGAGCTTATAGTGTATGTGAACTGCCAATAATCAAATCAGTTTAATTTTGTGAATAAAAAAACCATTTCTCTGTCCTGCAGGCATAAAACCACTTGTAAATTTTATGCTTTTCTGTAATTCTAATGCTGAAGAGCACCCAAAACTTTTTCCATAAATGCAGAATGATCTAGTTTGCACCAAGATTAGGCATTAATTTCTGCAAAACTAAGTGACAATGGGGCTCTAAGATCCCTTTGGATGCTACAAAGCTGCCTACAAAATTTAGGAAAAATCCTGTTCTATTATACTGTGATCAACAACTCTTTAAACAATCCAGATATGTCAAAACCTGGAAACGAGTAGACAAGAAAATAAAAAAATTCTGAGTGGACAACCTGTCAAAATGAAAGAAATACTATTGAAAATTAATCAATGGGTGGTTGAAAAATTACACTAAACAATAAGGCATGTAAGCAAGCATCAAAATCTTCCGTTTAAAACATTTTGGCCAGTAACTCATGTACTGGCATGAGCTAAGCTGAAGCTGTTTGTGTAAACACCGAAAAAGTTGGATGCCAGTAGGAAGAGATGATCCTCGAAGAGCACTGATCTGGAGAGACAAGAAGCACTTCAATCTTGGATATTTTCTTTTGTTTTCAACCTTATCTATAACAAGAAACACTGAAAATAGTTATTCATATGTTTGGTGACAAAGGAATTATTGTCTGAGGTAATATGAGCTATAGGCTAAGTTGTCTAATTATTGTTAATGTTACTTTAACAGCTCTCAAGTACCAAGAGATGCTAAAACTAGCTTCACATATTTCAGCATGTCAATAATGTCATTCTATGACAACTGTTTTATAGCTCAATAATCTTTTTTCATCTGTAATGACCTTGTTCTCAAGGAAAATGTTTAAAGAATAATGGCAAGAGATGTGTACACTGGCAACACTCATGTTCCACTCTTGAAATGCTGAAACAGACTGTCACAGATACAGTGGGAGGACCTCACAATCTGTATTCTCTAAATGTCTGACAGATTTGCCTTCAAAACCTGAATGGTACAAAGATACAACCACAAAGTATTTACTTTTTACAAAATAATGTTTTAATGAAAACTATTGACAAGAGCACTGTTTTTATAATTACTGGTCATCATTCCCTATATATATAAAATGCAGTCTCCTAAAATACATTACAAACATTTTATTTAATAAAAATTCAAATTTGCTTTTAAGTAAAATCCACAAGAAAAAATTTGCAGTGTTTTTTAGAAATAGAATTTTATAATATCTAAAAAGATGAGAAGGTATACCTGAAGTTTTACAACTTCTGTAGATATTTTTGTTGCCTTACATATTTAACCTACTGACAGAAGGCATAAGATGAATTCCCATTTCCAAAGTAATTATATTTTAAATTTATCCTCCCCATAAAATTATTAGTTTCATTATATGAACATACATCAACTCTAGTATAATTTTGAATTACGACATTCATTTAATAAGAATATACTAAAACTTTATATTATAGTGTGATAGTGAGTTTTAATTACTTTCATAGACTTGCTTAGTGGCACTAGAACCCATGCAGTCATCACATAAAAAAAAAAAGTTTCTTAATGAAAAAGAAATTGACAAAGTGTTCATGTATTTAGAGAATTTGCAATTTTAACAATTCCAACTAATTTTATTGACTTGATCATTGCAAAGTTAATATTTTTCTGTCAACAAATTGAATGGCTTCTAGCATCAAAGTAAGATATTACTGATTTGTTTATTTAATGTATTTCTACAGAGAATATTTACTGGAGAATTTTGTGAATGCAAGCTGCAGAACTTGTTTTCTACTCACAATATTTCTCTTTGTAGAATTAAAAAAGGTTTTGGGTTATGCCATAAAACAGTGAAATAAGCAAAACACTGAAATTAACATTTAAAGGCTGATTGTAATTTTCATCTGATTACCAAAAAACTATTAAAGCTTGGAAATACAAATTTGAGTTGAAATGCATTGTAACCATAATTATTCCTATTAGATATCAATAAAGAGACTGGTCATATAAGTTGTACTTGGCAAACAACCTAATACTTTGAGATTAAAATGTTCACATTAGGGATTATTGAATAGTATAAAGAATTACACCAGAATATAAATCAGGTATAGTAACTGTTTTTTAAATGAAGTATTTTCAGCTAAAATGTGTAGCAATGTGACATTTCAAAATGTTAGTTGCCCAGCCAAACTTGTTTAAATTGAGTCTGGGAAGAACAGAAAAGGAAGACAAAGAATGGTATATTGATGAAACCATCAATATGGATACCTTTTATGAGGTATACCAGGCTATTACAGTTAGATCTTTTTAGAGAAAAAGTGTTTATGGAATTAACATCCTCTACAAACAAAGATAAAGGAAAAGGAGTGTTGGAAAAAAAAATTCAAAAATATATATTCCTTCAGATGGCAAATTGTGTCTCACTCACAAACTTACTTTTTCAAAATGTTAAAAATTTGAATTTCAACTATGTCAAAGTGTTGTGATCAAATTGTATTTTATTGAGTTACAAATATTTGCATCTCAGTTTTTACATTTTCTGAGACTGTCCTTTTTGGAGATGAAGATGGTTAAATGAGATCTTGCAGATTACTACACAGCAGCTACAATAGCAATAATAAAATAAAAATTTACAAATTTACAAATTAAAAAACAAAAAATACATAAATATACAATTATGCATTAATTTGTCCATATAATTTTCCTTGTCTTTATTTTTTTTATCTATGTTTCAGCTTCAAGTGTCTGTTGCATTCAATAACTTTCCAAGAATACTGAACACTTTATTCAATTTCTGAACATATGGTGTTCTCATTTCAACATGTGTCACATCAGATAAATTCTTTAGAAATCATCACTTCAGTATAGGAATGAAAATAACATCCCTCAGAGACTGAATAAAAGTTCCCATCTGGCATTCCTAGAAAATTATTGAATGTGGCATAATCAAGGAAAGTTATAGAATAGAGTGGACAAAAAACAGAATCTGCTGCAGACAAATAAATGTACTTACAGTCTCATGTACTAACATAGTAGATTTATAAATAGATGTATCTGTTTAAGTAATACGCCTTTCCCTGTATATGTGTTATAGTAATAGAGGAGTGATGAATAAATGGACGGAGAAATTTGGAAGAGCATCATGGGAATAGGCTATGGAGTAAAAAAAAATATTCAATGACACTATCTTTAAGAACTTTTAGTGAAGTTGAGAAGGAATTGATTGGCAAAAAATATACTGTTAAGAACAGAAAATTATATAATTAAGTCAGTGTAAGCCATCTGGGAAAAGAAAAAATAGCTAAAGCTCCTTAGCCACAAATCTCAAGCTTAATTTTTTTCAACTGCAAATTTCTTATCGATTTAAATGAAGGCAGCAGCATCAAATTAAGCAGTTATATTTGTAGATAATTTTACAGAACATTCAAGTTAATGTAAGAGTCGTCTCCCTTGAGCAGACTTGAAACCAACTTGATAGCATTCACAAGTGAAAAAGAAATTCACAGGACATATCTTCTTTTTTTTTTAAGTTTGTTTAAATTTACAGTGGGACTAAAATAAGCTGGAATGACACTTAAATAGTGAGACAAACAGTAAAGGATATTTGTGAAAGACAAAATATTGCAATTTATTCTACATTTTACTTATATTGTATCTTTGGGATTAAAAATAAATTACTTAACAGATAACTTATCAATTAGAGATGAGCATACAACAGTATTTTTCTAACAAATTTTAGAGTAACAATATTGATAAAAGTTTTTCAAAATATATAGCAAAATGTTTTGAGGTTTGTTAAACTGACCAAAATAGGTAAATTTTTATATAAAGACATTTTGAAACATAATAGAAACAAGGATAATAAAAAAAAAGATTACAATAAATTATATTGTAAAAATAGAGTAAGACTATAAAAGTATTTTTTTTATTCTTATTCCAATATTTAGACAATATGTTGAAAACTATTCAGAATAGTTATCTACTTGAAGAACTCAAGCACTATATCCTTATTAGCAATGAAATTCTTATATCTTAGATCCAAAGTCTCTAAATTCAAACTAAATTCTGTAATACAGGGACATTTAAAAAGAATTATTTTTCTAGTGGAGACAGAAACATTCACAATGAAAGAAAAGGAATAGAAGAAAACTTCAAAAATAAATAATGAATAAAATGTCTTTAGAATTGGAAGAAAGGAAATTTAGAGTTGAAAGTAGAAAAATTAGTTCAAAGGCCATATGCAATTCTTGAAATTTAAGTGGAGCCTTTTATTTGTTTTAAATAAATACAACAGGCTTTTGTACTTGGCTTATTATAAAGCAATAATCCTGTACTGACCAATTATTCAAATTAGAATCATATATGGTTTATCCAGCTTCCACAAAAACAATATAAATAATCACAATTTTCCCTCAATTTTACATGCTAGACACTGGAATTACATGGCTAAAATTGTCATGTAAATTTAAAACATTCAAATAGTTTGGGGATAGCTTAACATTGGTCAAACTGATAAAAAAAGAACATAGACAAGTACAAAACTATGTATTTTAATTTGCTTGCAACAAACTTTAAATTTTCTAATCACATGGCTTTGGTAAATGACCTGATAAGAATATTACCTGAATGAAAGTCACCTGTAGTTTATCTCCATTCAATCAACATAGAAAAAAAATTAATTCAAAGCTTACAAAATAATTCTTGATATACAGCCATGGATATTTAAAGCACCCCAAACCAACCAATTTTAGGGACAGTTCCATCCACCTAAAAAGGAAAAATATGCCCTCATTAAAAGCAGTCATTAATAGCAAACTATGATTGAAATTGGCTCAAATTGGAGAGGAAGAATCAGTTGTACACTGTATGAAGTGGATGGTTAACTGCCTAAGTGAAAGATGGCAACTGAATGGGAAAGAAGATGGCTGTTTTGTGTCATTTCTAAAGGCAGCAATGGTTTACAAAGACTGCTTCACTGAAGACAACTTGGCTTCAAGATTTGCAGTCCACTTCAAAATGTTTATAGATTGAAGTGACGTAAGCTATCACAGCCTGCCAATCAGGGCGCTCCATAGCAACCATGTCATTGATATTCTGAAAGGAAAAAAAAACAAAAAAATACTATAAAAATTTGCATGCATAAGTTTAAAAATAGAAATAAACTAATGGCATTAACAAACTATTTTAATTGAGCAAGTTATTTTTGAGAACAAGGTGCTCTATTTGATACAGATTTCTTAGATTTAAATGTTTTATTTGATTCTACAAAGATTTTAGATTTAAATGTTTTGTGACACTATTTAGCTATGGTAATTGGATAACTAATTAACCATAGAAATTAAAAACAGAAAATAGCTCTTTTTCGCTTTAAGAATGTCTATCTCAAAAAATAGATTGATCATTAAAAAAAAAGATTTTATTCTATTGACAAAAAAAAGATACGTTTCACAAAAGACAGTAAACCCGTGGAAAAAAGCCTTGTGTGAGGTATTGTTGAGTTGATTTATGTCTTGCCAAAGGAGATAGAAAGAAAGGCAAATATGAAGATATCGGCCAAACCACATGCCGGTCATAAAATTTTTCGGCTTGAGATGATCGCAGATACAGGACAGGGAAAATCAATGTTAATTATCTTTCCAATATATCATTTATTTTTTTTGGCCACCATGAAAGAAAAGAAATGTGGCAGTTATAAAATTTTGCCATTGTCTTGACATAGGTGAGAGGATTGTTATTATTTACCTTATCAACGTGTCGCTTCAGATGCTGAGACGGCAAATAGCAATATGGCGTTTGTAAAATTTTGGCATGAGACAGAAACTAGAGTGGAGAATTGAAATTTGGCAAGATAAAAGAATTTAATTTCTCAACAAGCCAAGGATTCCATTATAATGCTAACTTCATGAAGGGACCAGATGGCAAACGTTGACAGTGATTGATGGAGTCAGTAAAGAGTGCTGGCTAAGTGAATTTTGGATGGCCCAAAAAGAAAGATATGATAAAAATTTAATTGACAATATGGAATTCATAAAACTTTTGGTTGATGGGAAAAAGGAGAATTTTGTAAACAAAAATTCTAGATTATAATTTTAAGGAGACCATCTTAGCCACACCCACACGGCCGGGATGCCATTGGTTAAGTGGTAGCAATGGTGATAGGCAGAGGTGAATGGATGAGAAAGACGGAGAAGTTATTAACGCCCACTGAAGGGATTCATATGAGATATCAATGTGAGAGAGAAAGAGTCTAGGAGGATAACTCTCCTCTGACCTTCCCTCACGGACCACGGAGAACCTCCTGAAATGGAAAGTGATTAATTTTCCAAAAATGGGAAGTAATCAATTTTCCTGGCCTGATAACAAAGAGATTTTTTGTTAGAAATCGAGATTACTGAGAACCCCAGGCCGCGTCTGGCCCTACACCAAGTTTTGGTCGGTACCCATATAAACAAACATCCTTTGGTCATTTAGTCGAAGTTACAAGTGAGCTGGTTTGGGAGTTAGAGTTAAAGCTTAACCAGAGTGTTGCCTCGCAGAGGCTGACCGAGAGATTCCACGACCTCCAACTTCACCTATCCTACCAATAGCAAGTTATACTGACGAACAAAGCCAAGCCAACACCTAAGAACTAAATTAGTTGACTTACGATACCAACTTGCTTGAAACATACAAGTGTCACATTTCGTAGGAAATGGGCTGGGAGAAAAACACACTCCTGTATATAACAGAAGGATAAAGTTAATTTGTTATTTCTTAACATACTTGAACCTCTTCGGTTTTTCTTTTATTTATTTATTTTTCTTTGCATTTGTACGATACCACCTTCAATCTGGACTCAGCTTACACTACGGCCCGGCGCCTGATTGATTGATCTCGTCTACCTAAGATCAAAGTCATAACATGTGTAGGTTAGACTTGAGATCGAAGCAGTTACTCCAGTAACCAGACGTTGCAAGTGAGCTGGGAATGATAGAGTTGGTATTGAACCAGTACAGCTGGTGAAGCCGTTAACATCGACAACCAGAATTTGACCCTGGACAGGCCACTGTCCCATATTGGTATCCTGACCAGTGAATTTCGCCAAATAGCAACGACCCCCGATTGACCGGGACACAGGCTGGTGGCAGCGATAAAGAGTCAACCCCAAAACACCGGTAGAAGAAACATTACAGATTCGTGCCGCGACTGAGAGTTGACCATAGGCCGACGGCTTGGTGTCACAGTTTTATTTGCTTCTATAAAGGGACTTTGTAAAAAATTTAAGTTACATTTTTTAATTTTTTTTATTTGGAATAGTTATTTAAAATATAAAAAAAAATACCATTTCAGTTAATGGATTAAGACTTATTACAAAAAAAATTAAAACTGATTCACAAAGCAAGAGCTCAAAAGTGGCTGTTTGTATTTACATAAATAGAGGAAAACTTTAGCTTCAAATTCAAAAGTTTCAAGAGTTAAGCTGAATTAAAAATATGAGATTATCAAAGAATTAGTATTTCAAACACACTGGTTTTACTACATTGATTTTTTATGAAAATAATTGGTTGTTGTTATTAAGCAACTACTGACAATATGCACTTTACTCAATTGCATACAAAATTTTCCTACCATTTTAACTTACCAAATTTGATGTAATATTCACAGATTCAGCAGCACTAAAAGACAAGTTAAAATTTCTCCGCTGGAAAAAAAAAAAAAAAATTGATTATTCAACAAATTTCATTTTTAGGAGCATTTCAGAACATTATGTAAATGATATTGTTTTAAAAATATGTATCACTGCAGATTCAGCATCGGGTGATGACCAAACCCAAAGCAGATTCATTATATGGCTTGTTAATATGTAAATGGTTTGGAACACAGAGAATGGCTCCAAGTGGTTGCTATATTGGATTATTTGCTGATCTGAGAAAAGAAAGCCGAGTATAGTTATGAAACAATCTGAGGTAAATATTACTTATTCATACAAGTGGTTTCTAAAACTTGTGGATGAAGACAGGTATGAGAACTAGAAGCATGATATTGACATGTGAAGTTACTGAACTGAGAAAACGGCAATTACCTTTTCTTTAAGTGCCAGAGCTAGAAAGGCACCATCTGAAGTTTGCGTTACTCTTTTGAAAAATTTTAGTCTATTTCTTCTTTATAAAGAATCTAAACAGTTTACGGCTTTCTACAACCTCTTCAATTAGTGTCAATCAGTAGTGTAACCATTGGTGTATTTTAAGTTGATACAAAATATAAATTCACTGATTATTATGGCCTTTATTAATAATACTCACCTTATGATATAAACTATTAAATTACAGACATGACTTATAAGATGAAATCTATTTTCAAGTAAATCTTTGGACATTCTTTATGATCAGTGTAAAGAGTTGTCCTCCCACCCAGTCTATTTTGTGCTGAAAATAATTTCATGAAGTGTTATGTTTGTATAGGAATTAGTGTTGGCATGGTTGTCTATCTTCCAATGCAGGTCAGTTTGGTCGCTTTCAATTCCAAAAGTTTATCAAGTTGTAATACATATATTAACATTTATAAACTTGAACACAAAATTAATTCCTTATCAGAGCAGTGTGAAACTTGTGTTAAATTTAAGAAACCCTAATAAATGTAATCAAACTGTCTTTGAATCTGAAAATATGAGGCAAAAGTTTCTTTGTGATTGTAAATTTAGCAATACATTTTTTGTGTAGCAATTGTGTTTCTACTCTTAGCAAACAATTTTCATGCCCCCACCCCAATTCTAACAGTGCTTGTGAATTTAACAAGATTATCTATTGGAATACTGGTCCATTCTTCTAGGGATGAGTCAGAGGCCAATCTGTCTCTGACTACTGAGAGTGCCTCCTCCGTGGGTACCTTGGTGAACAAACTCACCACATCCAAGCTCACCATCTGGTTGGATATGATGGGAGCATCTTTGATTATTACATTGTAGGATCCAAAGATCCTACAATGAAAACAGAATGCAAACTGTCACAGATACTAATCAAGAACAAGGATCACTTCGCACCTAAGATGTATAGGCAGTTATCGCAGCATTACACCAAGCTATCTCACACATATGGTCTCCCTAAGATTCACAAAGACAGTATTCCGCTCAGGCCGATTGTTAGTTGCCAAGGCTCTGTGTGCCACCCACTGAGTCACTTCCTAGTAGATGTAATTGACCCATTGATTGGAAAGTCACCTTCATATGTCCAAAACTGCCCACTTTGTGGAAATAATCAAAGATGCTCCCATCCTATTCAACCAGATGGTGAGCTTGGACGTGGTGAGTTTGTTCACCAAGGTACCCACAGAGGAGGCACTCTCAGTAGTCAGAGACAGATTGGCCTCTGACACATCCCTATAAGAACGGACCAGTATTCCAATAGATAATCTGATGGAGATGTTGACTTTCTGTACACAAACAACACACTTCGGAATGGGATCACACATATATCGACAGGATGAGGACTTAGCAATGGACTCGCCATTATCACCAGCAATGGCGAATATATACATGGAATACTTTGAGGAAATGGCATTAGAATCTATATCTCTAAAGCCAACTCTATGGTTAAGGTACGTAGATAACACCTTCATACTCTGGCCACACCAGGAAGATGTTCAGGTCCTACTGGACCATGTGAACTCAATAAGACCTTTGATACAGTTCACGATGGAGAAAGAGAATAACAACGCACTCCCATTCCTGGATATTCTAATATCTCGAACAGAGCATGGGTTCAAGACATCCGTATACCGTAAACCAATATCCACTGGACTGTACCTCAATTTCAACTCCCACTATCCATACAGCGTAAAGAAATGGATCGTCCGCTGCTTACAACACCGAGCAAAACTCATAAGTGGCAACCCAGAGACATTAGATAAAGAATTGGTCAGTATAAGTAGTACCCTACAATGTAACAACTACCATTGGTACACGGCAACAGCCAAAAAAAACTGGGATAGGCAGGTACAAGAAGAGGACAACAACACTCAGGAAACAGTCTGCCTGCCTTATGTGGAAGGGGTTATCAGAGAAAATGGAGAGAAAAGGGAGATCACCGCCCTTTGTGGGATCAGGTTGAGATCATAGACAAAGAACATCATTGGAAAATATGTAAACTTAAGGAATCAGCACATATGCTAGGCCACAAAAATCTCCTGAGCCAACCAAGCATAGAAATTAATACAGTATGGGAACCAGTAATAAGGAATGCCAGAGAAAAGCAATAACAACAAAAATTGCAATATGAGCTCTGATAAAAACATAAAATGATGACAGCAAAAAAAATTGCAATATGGGCACTGGTAAAAAAATGTGGCTGAAGACATTAGGTTTATAATACCCAGAAATTCATACACACGGACACATGGCACAGTGGATAAAGGTGTTAGATCCAGTGACAGGACCCAAAGAGTGTGAGTTCAATACCTGATTAAGGCGGTGGAGAATTTGGAGAGGAGAAGTAACAGGAGATAACTGACATCCATTAGAACAGTCTACCCCAGTGAGTGAAATAAAGGGTTCAGTTTGACATTCCAACCACCTGGAGAAGGCCGGAGCGTACAACGGCCGAAACGTAATAAATATGGCAACAAAGATGAGTACAATAGTCTGAATAATGTAAATAGCGAAACCAAAATTGTTTGGTTTAAGTGCTATCATTACTGAGTGACCATATCCAAAGAAACACTATTAAAAAAGACTTTCAGATGTTAATAAAATTAAATTTTATCAACATTTTTAAACCACTGTAAGAGAAAAAGATTGAAGAAAAATATGTTAAAAACATTTGATTAGTTTTAGGAAATAAATGTGAAATCTATTTGTTTACAAAAGAAATGAATAAAAAAAAAAGGAAATATGACACAATGTCTGAAATCTATTTGTTTCAGTTTAAAAAACAAAAAAAAACTTTTTGTGGTAAACTTAACAAAATAGCAAGTAAAAATGAAAAAAAATACTTGCCAGTTTCGTCTTAATGTTAAATTTTTATGAAATCGGATTTTTTGTAAGGGTAATTGTTTTCTAGTAAGCCAATCACAAAATAAAGTTGTTGTAAACAAGAAAAATGAAGATTTTTTTTTATTAATAAATCTGTTTTTTTTTTTTGTGTTTTTTTTATCTAGGGAATGCACCTAAATTAGATATTAAGAATAATTGAAATAGTTCTTAATTTTACTTTTAAAATGTGTTACACAGAGTATATTTCCAGATATGTGAGTAGTGTATTGTTTTGTACAAATAAAATTATGTTTCTATCTAGCGAATAATACACCTAAAATTAGATATTAAAAAAATAAAGGAAGTTTTAATCTCAGGGTAGGGTTTTAGATAGAGCTCCTCATCTAACGAGCAGATAACTGAGGCGAGTTAGTGCCCTTTACACAGAGACAACCGAGATGAATTAGTACCTTTGCCACAGATAGATTGGTCAAGAGAAGAGGTTAGAGCAAGACATGATTCAACCAACATCCAGAATCACACCAATATGAACAAAGATATTCCTAGATGGTAGCTGATGACCTCACCGCACCTTAACATAAAAGTAATAATCTTGTACAGTGCAAACCTTATCAATTGTAAGTAGTATGTCTATGTTATTGTCGTAAAACAACAATATAACATGATAAATAAACGTTTATAAAAATGGTAAACATATTTTAGTATCCTTTTCATTTCCCTTTAGTACCTCATATTTAGATGTTTGGAACTCCTTGAAATAGGGAGCCATTATAAAATATGAACTAAACATCAATTTCAATATGCATAGATTTCTGTTATCACTAGTTGGTAAGCTGCACAGAAGACCAGATGTTGGTGAATTAAGCACCTCTTACAACAAAGCAACTGTGTAGGTAATTCATTAAAATTGAAGTTGGTAATTTGTGTGACTAGTGATGATATAAAACTGTCCTTCCTTAAAGTTTAGTTAATTGAATTATGTTCACTTGTGTTATTCAGATGTTTCTGTTGCTAAAGTTCTCAAGGAGTTTTCATATTTTTAAAGACAAGATAGGCCAACACGGTATATGCTGGTAAACTAGAACATTTTCAAGTAGTTGTCAACATCCATATCTGCTGATAAATAGTATTACTTGCATGTCCAAAGAGAGTAGTCTACATTGCTTATATCATTTGGCCGATATTATACTGTTCTGTCAGAATTGATTGAATGGCAGATAAAACTTGGCAGATGCTCTATCCCCTTCTAAAAGTGTTACAGATGACTAAGGATGATATCAGCATTTTGCAAAGCATGTTAAATAGTTTACAAAAGACAACTTAGTTTATATCAGACTGGCATATGTAATCTTGAAGCAGAAATAAAATCATGTATCAATGAGAAGTACTTAAGAATCTTTTTTGTTTTTAATTTCAAGAGTTTAAAATACCTTATCCTCAGGAGTGAGTTCATCATATGGAATTTTATCTGGTATGTAGCAATGCATCAACGCACAAAAAGCTAATCCATCATTCCAGCTACTACTAAAATTTGTTATATCCACACCCTGAAAATAAAAGTAAAAAATATCCTGTCAGTAATAGAAACACAGGTGATAAACAAACACTATTACTAAATAGATGTGTGTCAAGTTTTTAATTAACCACTTGAGAATGGGATATTTTTATGCAACATCATAGCAATGAAATAGTTGATATTTTGCTATCTCCAAATTGTCTTGAATCAAGATCTAATTCATTCCAAAGTAAATGACCGAGTACAAAGACATTTCTCAAGAGATATTTCATTAGCCACTCTGGAAAAATCATTGTTTTAACTGCCTTCATCATCATCTACAAATTATTTTGAATCACCATTTCAATTCATTGCCAGAGTAAGAAAACCAAGTGATTAAATAAAGAGATACAAATGAAACAGTTTGATAAAAATTTCACCTTACAAGAAGCAGTTTAAGGTTATTGGTTACTTTTAGGCAAGATGAGCATTTTTAGCAATGAATATGCAAGTGACAGAAATTTAAACAATAGTAGAATAATTATTTATTCTAAAAATATATTTTTACAAGCCTTTTAAACTATATATAAGCAAATATATTGTAATCTTCAAAATTAGCTTTTTTTTGCAAAGGAAATATTCATATGCATTTTAGTAGAGCAAATAAAATAAGAAAATTACATCTAATAAAAATCAAGTTGGCATATACATATACTGTACTTACATTATAGCTGAGAGTTTTCATTTGGCACCATTTCAGCAAAGCATTTCGTTTAGATCCTCCCATTTGTTTGGCAAGTCCAACCAATGGATCTTTTGCAGCCATTTCTTTTCTTTCAAGTTCTGTGCTGTAAACAAATAATAGAAAGACATTTAGAAATGTTATTCTTTTATTGTTTAGAATAAGAAAAAGTTATACTTTGTGGTCAAGATAGTTGCATGTTTCTCATCAGCACTAGTGGTACAAATTGAGACATAACATTTTGAATACTAATTTTCAAGAAGGGAAAGCTCTCTTCTCAGCAAAGATTGGTGCAACACTAATGTTAAGCCTCATTTGCCCCATCTAGCCATATGCCAGATTAAAAAACAAGCTTAATAAATATGTAATGGTCATAATAATTGATTAGTGGCAGATGAAGTCTTTGTGCAGTTTTTAATCTTGATCTTTAATAAATCTAAAGAATTGAAAACTGATTATCAAGAACTAGGAGAGAATATAGTATATACAGAAATTAAATATAAAAATTAATCAAATGGAAGGTTTCTCAAAAGCAAAAGAAAGTATAAGAGCATTTTAAAAATAGTTTTTCCAAGTAATTCACTTATAAACATAAATCAGAATTAACCCGAAGAGAATGTTATGTGTATCATGTTAAGTAATTATAGAGATTATTGGAGGCACAGTGGAGTCATGGATAGTGGCTCGGATTGAGGAATAGGAATTCCAATCAAATCCATTGCATTCACTTACATGCTAATACCCTTGAATCCTCCCCCCCCAGCTATGGGTAAACAGCAGGACAGACCAGGTTCTATAGCCTTGGATGGCAACTGGTCTACTGCAGGAAAAAAATCTGCCTTGTCAATCATGTGTCGAAAGATACATGATCGCCTAAGCGTGTATCACGCATGGCACATAACTGACTGAGAGATTATGCGGGTGAGTTAAAATTATTAATTTTCTTTCCTACATGCTTAACTACATACACTGAAGTGAATTTGTCTATATTAAATCACTGAGTACAAGTAAAAAGACTTGCAAGTAGCAGTGGTAATTTTAGAACATTGACGATAATAAAAAGTCTTTTACTAAACATTTTGATGGTAATTTGTACAGAATCAAGGAAACCATGGACCAGCATCAATGCCACGACATTCTTGTTAAGCAAATGTGGCTTTCTGCTAAAAAATCTTTTTGTCCAAGGTCAATGCTTCACGTTCCAACACCATAACAATCCTCAGCGTACTGCCTTAAAGAATAAATGTTATCTAAAGTGGAAGTGCAACCAGGGTAAATTGCAACTCTTCCAGTGGCCTAGTCAGCATCACGACCTTAATGCAATTGAAAACCTTTGGACAAGCGTGCCTGTAATAGGAAAGTTAACACAGAAGATGAGCTTTTCCACGAATTAAAGAAATGCTGGAAAAATCTGGTGAAGGACATTGACTTAGTAAAGAATTTAGTCTATAGCATGCCATGAAGAATTAAGGCCATTATTAAAGGTTACCCAACAAAATACTAAATCATTTTTTTACTTGTATAATGTATATATGTACACCTGCATTAATACCCTGTATTAATAAATTTATTACTCACTTGTCTTGGTAAAAATACAAAAATCGACTTTCTATGGGTGCATCCATTTTTTTGCCTCGTCGTGTGTGCGTGTGTGTATGTGTGTGTGTATATATATACACACACACACAAAAAAAGGTAGTATCAAAAAGTTTCTGGCTAGATGGTAACACAGTTGCATGCACAGAGAGAGCTAGCAGTGACATTCATGCACCAGTCTGCAAAGTGAAATCACCATGTTCACTTTGCAAGTTGCAAAATTTGTGGTTTGGTGATTTGTCAAGGAGTTGGAACAAAAAGCCAATGAGAAATTTTGCATTCAACCTGGGAAGTCTGTTACAGAGACATTGAGCATGCTTCAGCAAGCTTATGGCGATAAGTCAATGGGTTGTATGCAATGTTTCAACTGGCATGGGTGTTTCAAAAGTGGAAGAATGTCTCTGGAAGATGACAAGCAATCTGGAAGACATGCCACAAGTGTCACCCCTGGAAATGTGAAGAAAATTAATCAGCTTGTTGTTAGTCTGCCGTGTGGGCCCATACAGCAAAAACTAACATCAGAATTGAACATGCGGCATGCCATCATCAAGTCTGTCCCCTGCCTGCTGACCACTTGGCAGAAAGAACATCACGTTGAAGCCTGTCAAGATCTCTGTCAGTGTGCCACTGATGACCCATCCTTCCTGTCAAGGATCATCTCTAATAATTTGAGCTGTGTCTACAGGTATGACCCTGGGACAAAGCAACAGTGTACACAGTGAAAGAGCCCTTCATCTCCACAACTGAAGAAGGCACAGCAGAGGCACAGCTCAATCAAGAGCATGCACATTGATTTTTCAACATCCATGGTATTGTGCATCAGAATTCATCCCCCAGGCCATCAATTGAGAGTTCTACTGTAATGTTTTGAGGCATTTAAGGCAGGAAGTTCGGTGAAAACTACTAGATCTATGAAGATGCAAAGAATTGGATTCTTCACAATGACAATGCACCCTGTCACCAATCTCTCCTCACTAGGAAGTTTCTAGCCCAAAATAACATTGTATTGCTTCTGCACACATCTGCACCAGATTTAGCACCTGTGGACCCTCCATTTTTTTCTCCAAGTTGAAAATGCAGTGCAAATATCAGAATTCTAATACTGTTGCCAAAATCCAGAGCGAATCACAGAAAATCCTTGATTCACTTATGAAAAATGACTTCTAGGCTGGATTCCCAAAGTGGCAGGAATGCTGGGACTGGTGTATTGCTGTGCAAGATGACTATTTCAAAGGAGATGATATTAAAACTTAGGTAAATATATTAGATTTTTTTTAAACATAACTAGTCCGGGAACTTTTTGATACTACCTCGTATATAATGTAAAGAAAGACTCTAAATTCTGGAGGATGTTGGAATAAAAGTGAAGCAGCCAAGATTAAATAAGGTATCTTTCTCTATAGGAGACCATATATTGAAGTGAGTTTAAAAAAAAAAAATTCAGTTTGATCATTTATATGACGTCACCTTCAGTGACTTGAAATTGTTTTCATCAAACATGAGAATGCTAGAAAAAAAAAAAACAGTTGCATACATATACACAGAACAATCTTGAAAAATATTAAGGAAGAAAATAATATAAAATAAATATGAACTTTGGCAAATTTACTGCTAACAAAAAACACCTAATTCGGAAATTTGAAAAATCAAATAAAAAAAATTGACAGACAGAATTTGTCCATATTATTTAACTAAACATATTTGAGAGAAATTCACCTTATTAAGAACTGGAGAGAAAACCCATTTGAATTAAAAGAAATTTTCATGAACTGAATGTGGTTTTAGTTTCTGAACTCATATCCTCCTTTTTTTCTATATATCTAAACAATAATTAGAAGCTATAATTTTGGAGAGTGAAAATTTCATGGAGATTTGTTGGAAAATTTCCAAGTTTTGAAATTAAGAAAATACAAACTTTAAGCAAAATGGTCCCAATATATGGAAAAATGTAGGAGTCCATTTAAGCTAACACCAAGAGGATATGGATTTAGAATAACTTCTTACAAATTTGGGTACTGTCAAATACATAAATGATAAAACATATAGCCTCTCACCAAACACCACTGTTACGCCGACTGTTACTTCTATTAGACAGAATGGAAGAGATAGAGGGTGAAACTTTTGATGCAATCTCTGTATCATTTCTGCTGGTCCCCTGGGGAATAGTCTTAAAATCTTTGTTTTTCTCAAAAGCTGTACTATGAGACTGCAAAGGAGATAATTTTTCTGCTGTAGGTTTCTTCAAGGCAGATTTGAGAGGTAATTCCAATGTACCTTGTCCAGTATTGTCAGTAGGGGATGGAGAGGATTTACCATCAGGGATATCATTAACTGGAGACAAAGGACCCTCGAGGGAACTACGACGTGAACTGCCTTGACTTGAGTGAATTGAAGATCCCCCACTTTTCACTTGATCCTCAATTGAACGAATTAAGTTTTTCACAGACATAGTTTGGTTTTTACTGTCCATTCTACGACCTTCACGAAGAGCAACAAGTTCTCGATCAACTGTATTGATCATTTTCCCTTTTAGTTCTGCCGTTGACAAAATTGGTTTAGAAGAGCGTTCTTCCCATGACCGCAGTTTTAGTCGATCCTGTTCATCTTTGGACTTGCCCAGCTGAGCCTGCAGAGATTTTACTTTCTCTTTTAATGAAGCATTCTCTGACGTCAGCCTCTCCATATCTTCCTGAGTTTCTGTTCGAAACTCATTAGCAATGACAACTGCCACTTGCAAGTCTTTTTGGAACTGCTTCCATTCTTCAGATTCCTCTTCATGTTTGTGATGTACATCGTGAAGCTCAGCCTCCAAGATCATTTTCTGTCTGTTCATGTCTTTAAGTTCTTGCTGGAGTTCCTGAATCTTCAAGTTGCACTTTTTAATGTCATCATGGTAACGATCACAGTCCTGTTCCAGCTGGTCAATATTGTCCCGTAAATGTTCCTTCTCTTGCTGGATATTCCCACGTTCTTTCTGAAGCTCCTCCATTTTATTTTCCAGTTCAGAGATCTTGGTTTTGGAGTTGTTTTTCAAACCTTTCACTTCTTCATCTTTTGATGTTAAAATCTCTCGCAATTTTTCAATTTCACATTGGGCTAATGCTAGTGATTCTTGAGTATCTGTGAGTTTCTCCTCAAGTTTGTCTTTTTCTTGACGTGTGGTATGCAGCAATTCCTCTAAGTCAGATTTGTCATGCACTTGCTGGTATTGTTCCAACTCAAGCACTTTAGATTTTTCATTCTCCAACATGGTCTTATAACGTGTGATTTCTATCTGGTCATTTGACAGTGCCTGTTTCATTTCAGACATGTACTTCTCAGTAGACTTCTTGTCTTCTGTTAAAGCGTCAATGTCAGCTTGCAGAAGATGAATCCTATCCCGCAGAGCATCAGCAATGTCTTGAACCTCTCTGTTCTCATTCACTGCCATCTGAAGTTCATGAGCATATTCATCCTGTTTACGCACCATCTCCTCACGCTCAATTGAAGCACCTTTCAAAAGGTCAATCATTTGAGTCTCCCGTTCAGAACTGTTCACATGATTCCCATTAATAAGGAGAGTTTTTAAATGTTCAAGTTGTGTCCGGCAATGTTCAAGTTTCTCTGTTTGCGTGCATAATGATTCAAGGAGAACTCCTCGCTCATCAGCAAGTTTCTCATTTTCTTCTGTAAGTTCATTGACCATGTCTTGTAAATCCCCAAGTTCCTGCAGTGTGGCCTGCAATTCCTCATTGGTACTGTAGTGAGTTTCTTCCATTTGCAAAATGCGTTCGGTGAGGCAGGCCACAGAAACTTCACTCATGGCATCACTGCTTTTATTACTTTGCTTATCCCAATGAACATTATCAAGTGATAATTCTGAAGGGTGTTCAGGTGTCCTGCACAAATCAGCCAAGGTAAGTCCAGGCTCAGATGCAGACACAGAGGCTGAGCAGTCAAGGCCATGGTGCATCAGAGGATCTCGTAATGATTCAAGATTTGATAGGCTATCACAGCTTACACTTGATGGTAAGATAATATCATTAGAACTTTCAGTTTTCAGTGATGAGATCTGAGCTGAAGCTTGTTTGAGCATTGACAGTTTTTCAGAGTCGGTAATTTGCTCAACAGGAATCCCCAGTTCTTTCAGTCTATCTTGGAGGGATTTGTTCTGATTACGTAAGAGTTCACATTCCTCCTTCAGGTCACAGGGAGGAATTTGTTCCTTTAAGTTTTTTATTTCATATTTGTACTTTTCAATTTCAGCTTTCCGGCCCTCTGTAATCTGGATCAGCTCAGAGATGCGACTTTCTAAAATTTTCTTTTCTCGTTCAAAATTAGCAAGCAATTCCGCATTGTAAGCCATGACATCAGCTGGTGCTGAGGTCCTCTTCCGTAATGATTTGTCTTTTGTTACACTCTGTGAGCTATGAGCTCTTTTCATTGATTGAATCTTTGTGCCATGAGAAGCATTCTTGTTAACAACACTAGTTTTGTCTAGGTTCTGAGTACTCGATGCCTTCCGTATAGTTGAAGTAGTGCTGGTTGTAGAACTTTTTACAATTTTGGATGGTTTTGCAAAGACAACATTTTTTTCTTTTTCCTTTAGAACATTTTCTTTGTTACTGGTTTTCGTAGAGTCAGTCTTTGCAGCAGCAGTAGTAGTAGTAGTGGTGGTGGTGGTGGTGGTAGTAGTATTCAGCTTGGGTCGATCTGGTAATAGGGAAAGTTTCTTCTTTTGATGAACTGTGAGATTTTCATGACTTTTGCTGAGATATTGCTTCCCAAGTGGTGCCCCCATTGGCTTCTTGCTTGTGGTTGAAGTTGAAATGGAACTGAGACCAGAATTTTCAGATTTGGATCGCATTGGACCAACAGTTTCGGCTGCAGAGGTAACAGGCCGTTGTTGGCCAACACTTTTCTCCTGTTTCTTCATTGTAAGCAATCTCTGGCCAACTTTCTACAATATGAAGAGAAAAAAAATTAGAAAGTGCTTACAACAACAACTGAATTAGTTAAAAGAAATAAAACCAATTAAAATAATTGAAAGTTCTAAATAAAAACTCATCTTGGACATTGCAATATATGATTAAAATATTCATAATGTTCATATTCATTCTTATTAAATACAAAAACTTATAACTTAAAATATTTTAACATAAGTGAAAAATTAATAACAGATAGTGTAAAAATATTTAGCATGACCGAACGGAAGAAATTGCATTAGTTTATACTATTGATTATTAGAGACCAAATGGAAGAAAATTAAATTAGGTGATGTTTTATTCTGTTTCCAATATGAACAGAGAAAAAAAAAAAAACGATATTTTTTTTTTAATGAAAGGAGTTATAATTGAACCAGAATTAGGTGCAGGTAAAATTATCACAAGAGTCATGGTATTCTCAAAGTAAAATTAATTAATCTACAGAGTTAGATTGTTCCATTGGCCATTTCTAGGGATATTTCATCTAGTGCTTATTTTAGTACTGCTGTTATTGTTTGTCCTGTTTTTGATCCTTAGTGGAAAAAGAACAATCTACCCCCTAGATTAAATAAAGGGTCTAGTTTAAAATTTCCTATAGATTACCCATTTCAACATACACATGAAGGCCAGATGGCACAATGGATGAAATGAAGATGAGGACAATCCACATGTAAATAGTATAATAATACCTCATCGCAGAAATTCAAACAGAAACTAAGTTAATAACCAGAAAAAAACAGCAATGTTTTCAACATCAAAACAATATATCTGAAAGTATAAATTTAAAAATAAAATAAATTAAATGCAAAAACTATTTACAACAGTCTTGATTTAATGATCATCATTAAAATGTTTATTCATTTATTTAAACTGTTCGACTTCAAATTTACTTAAAATATTTGTTAGTAAAATGCTTTATTATATAAAGGATGACTTTTCATTATGAACTTAAGAGTCAAGCAAGTGTAAAACTTGAAATATCTGAAAAGAGTGTTAATAGATGACACCAAAATCCAAAGGTACACTGGAATAGCAAAAATACCTTCTAAAAGATAAACAACATATTAAGAAACAAGAAATTTTCATTAGAAACAAAGAAAAATTACTGAACTGCTATGTAATATCACTTCTCTTATATAGTTGTGAATTTTGGACAATCTCCTCACAAGTGAAGGCAACAGATGTCATTCTACAGAAGGATGCTGAGAATACCATGGACTGAAGATGTGAGAAACAATAGAGTTTTAGAGAAAATGTAAACAAAAAGGACATTTGTACTTAACATCAGAAAGAGTTGAAATTTCCAGAGCACATAAGGAAAGTGGGCTTGGAGAATTTGACACTCCCGGGGCACAGTGAAAGCAAGATGAGCAGAGGGAAACAGCAAGTAACATACTTAACATGCTTGTGTAAATGGATGGCAGAACAGAAATTGGTAGGAATAGTGAAAAAGATAAACCTTACTAAAGGCTACAAAGGATGGGAAGTTGTGGAGAGTCATGATTGTCTACATCCTGAAGTGACATGACACATAGAAGACGATATATGTACTATTTCAGTAAAGAAATGTTTAAGCTGTTGTTTGTTGACTTCAGTTAATAATATCTAACAAAACATTAATTAAAATAAAACTGCAATAGGCAAAATACTTCATAATTATATACGAAGAAGTAATATGAGATTTCTCATTTCAACTTTTTTCTGTTTTTTTTTACACATGAGAAATTATATACTGATTGGTGTCAACAATCTGAGAATTAAGGTATTTAAACTAGAAAGTCTGTTATTTTTAATAGTAAAGATAACAGAAGAGAATTGTCATACATAGCAAGTAAATAGGATAGATTTGGGAAATATTTCAAAGCTGGCTTTAGATTAAAGAAAGATTATTTGAGTACAAACTAAACTCTGCAACATTTCTTAAAAATACACAATATGTGAAAGCAAGTATATAAAAAAAGTAAATATTTGATTAGTTAGAATTGTCCATGATTATTCTAAAATAGTCACAAGACGAATATTAACAAATTAGGAATAATGAAGCATAGCAAGACCAGTCATACAAAAGTTACAAATCCAGAACACAAGCAATTGTCAAAGGTTAAATAGCCTTATAAGCTCATGTATATTATATTTTTAAATTTTTAACTATAATTATATTGGCTAAGTATAGCATCGTAAAGTGTATATCACACTTTCAAAGACTATCAGAAAAATTGATTTGGATAATTTTTTAAAACTAAAAGAAACTACAGAAAAATAAAAGTATTGCATTTAAGTAAATGTATATTTAAACAAAATGCAGATCACAGTGAAATTGATATGAGAGAGAAAACAAGTGTATCTTACAGTGTATATCACAGTTATTTGATAAAAGCCTATTTTTTCAAGATTTAATCTCACTTCTACTAGTTTTATTTTTTGGTAGTCTATTATACAAGGGTGTATTGAAATGTTCTCCCCTCAATCAAGAAATCCTTTAAAAATAAAAGAAATCTGCAGTTTGTCCAGATTTTGTGCTGAAAAATTATCACCACATATTTTGGGATATTTTCCAGAATAGCAGCAGAAACAAATGTCTGAAGATGATTACACCTTACATGGATTACACCTTAACCAACAAAGTCTTCTTATTCAGAATGTTAACTATTTGGTTTATGGTCATTAAAAACTTAAAGTTTGTCATGAAGACCATGCTTTATTTATTTTTCAAATTTTGCATTGTCAGAAATGAATAAATAAATAAATATCTTGTATCTTATTGACTAATATAATACTAAATACAAAGCACACATTTTTTTCCTATGAACATTTTAATCTAAATATGACTTTCAATGGAGATAAATTCTTTTAAATAATTATATAGTAATCATTTTATATAACAAAAGTTATGTACATATGAATAAACATTGTGTAGTAATAAAAATTAAAAACAAATGGTTAAGTACTTTTTCAGGTACAATAAAATCAGAGTAAAACAATCATCTGTACAAAACAAGAGGATTAAAAAAAAAAGAACTGATTTCTAGTAGTTAAAAAAATTACGAAAGACACCTGAACAAACAAAATAAGTTTAATATAATAGTTTTCCTTTTAAATATTGACCCATCTGGTAGTTATATTCCTTTAATGATTAATAAAAATATTAGTAAATTACTTTTGTTTCTCATTTATGAGAATGCTGTGTGTGTGTGTGTGTGTGTATCTCTCCTGTCATCGATATTTGTATAAGGGTAAATGGCTAGAAGTTGTAGATACATTAGTCTACCTTGGCAGCACATTATCTAGATCAAACACATTTGGTAAACTGGGGTCATGGCTTTGATCACAATCCGACATAAAAGCAACAACAAAAGTCAAGATATATTGTGTGTGTGTCAACAACTATGCTATACAGCTGTGAGTCATGGACAACTTACCGTAGGCATATTCAGCACCTTGAGCACTTTCATCAGTATTGTCAGTGTAATATTCTAAAGATCTCATGGTGATCACATGATCCTGATACTAGTTCTGCAGTTGGCAAAATTGGCAAATATTGAGTCCATGGTTATGAAACAACAACTTAGAAAGTCTGGTCACCTTGTCTGCCTAGAAGACTCACACATGCCTAAATAGGTTATGTATGAGGAGTTAGAACAGAGAAAATAACCATAGTGTAAGCTCCACAAACACTATAAAGACAAGCTGAAGGACACATTCTAAAAGACATATATAGATATAGACTCCATGGAATGGCAGACATGGAAAAATCTGATTGTCTACTAGTGTCAAGATTTTTGAAAATAGCAAGATATAATATGCACAACAAAAACGTCAACCCTCTCCCAGAATGCAAATTAAAGGAGTCTCTTACATGTGACCAATGTGACTGCATTTGCTTTTCAAAAGCAGCTCTTCTTAGCCACATGCAGAGTCATTGTGATGTCAACTACTAATATGACATCCCCAATGATCATACAATCTACCATAAAGTTTGTCGATCAGCCAACATCCAAAAAAGGTAAGCTGCAGCAGGAAGACTGACATGTCAGCAATGTGGGAAGAACTGCAAGACTCTTGCATGTCTTAAAAGCCATTTGAAATGTCATCAGTGACAAAGTGATGATATCTAAAATATGTGAAAAATTAAGAATGCTCGAGTGCAATAGATGGTCTTAATGGGTCATGAGTCGACTTCCACTGTGTGTATGTATATATATATATATATATATATATATATATATATATATATAAAAAAAAAAGAGATCCTGGATTGCCTACTTAATAAAAATATTATCCATCAATGATGCCAATCTTGAGAGAGCATAACATTTTGTCTGTCACTTGATTATAATGTTATCAAGAAAGATTTATAAACACCAGTAACGGAACAAACAATAGGGAGTAAATAGCACCAATTTTTAAGCAAGATGTAAATTTCAAGCCTTACTTGGAATCACACTAATGATACCGCAGCTAAAAATATATCACTGCTTCACCGTGATACTAAACAATGTAGTAAATTAGTTAAAAGTAATAATACATTTATCCCATAATCGTTGTTACATTTAGTATGTGTAGGCAAAAATAACAACCATTATAGTATGGAGGTAATTTCTTTTGTTTAAATAAAATTTATAAAATGTTATCTAATTACTTTTATACTTAAATGAACAGCCAATTTGATCTACACATTAATTGTTTCAAAGAACTTTTGGGTTCACTAGCAATTTTTCTTTCTGACAGTTTTAAAATAAACACTGATCAAGTAAAACACAACAAAGGAAATTGGTTTATAAGCTCTCAGAAAGAACATTAAAAAGACAAAATATTTATGTTAAGCATATCATTTGGCAGGATATATTACCATTATATTTTAATAAAAACAATAGGAGAAAGGACAAAAGAAATGAACCTTTGAAGCATGAACATTTCCTTTTTCTATTGTTAAACAAGTGCAACAACTAAGGTTAAAAATTAAAAAGCAAACAAAAGGCATACTTGTAAAATGCAATAGATAACAAGTATGTGTTTCATCAAAACGTTTTGTGGTGCATGAGAATTTCTTTAGATTAAAAGGTCAACATAATTATAAACACAAGAGATAGAAGTTAATGATGAATCAATATCACCAGCTGATCTCTTACCAACCTGGCAAACAGACACTATCTTTTGCACGTGTAGTTTGCCATGTAACAGCAAGGTCATCATAATTTAAAATTTTGAAGCCATCTTTAAGGTTGTTTTACTTTTCTTACCTTTAAATTGTAAAATGATAATGTAATATACACAAAGTATAAATAATTCCAGAAATAACTCGTATCATTTCTGCCAGATTTAAATTTAGTTTTAATTTTGCTGCATTTGATTTGGATACAATTTTAAAGAATTATAAACTTCATTATTTTTTTTGTAAAATACTATCAGAATACAAACATCACACTAAAAATACATGTTAGAAAAATAAAATAAAATAAAAAAGGTGACAAGTTATCACTTGTGTATCAGAAATAGGACAAGAACAGTGTGGATTAGTTAAATACACTAGAACAAGGAATGTGATATTATGCTCAGAATTATATCAGAAAGAGCAATACGAATGCAGAAGGATGTATACCTGTTTTATAGATTATGCAAAAATGAAGAACTGTTGGGTAACCTTGACATATTTGGGAAGGATATTAGAATAATTCAGAACCTATACTGGCAGCAAACTGCCTGGATATACCATATTTTCTGGCTTATAAAAACAAACTTTTTTCTCCTAAAAACCTTGAAAAATATGTGTGCATCTTCCAAGACAAATGTAAGGCAACACCCAGGCTCAAATAAGCTTGGCTGATCACCTGATTGGCTTGACTGATAGGGATGTGGATTTGTATGTTAAGTCATTAGACTACAATGTTAGCTATCTATCTATCTAATTCAGCTTTTTATATGATGTAACCTCAGTACTTAGATGTTACAAGTATTTCCAAGACTATAAACCTTCCCGAAGCTGAGCCACAGGCTTAAACATGCTCTGTTTACTAGCAGTGGTGGGAGCCTTTCTGCTTTTAACTAGTATGTCATTGCCATACAAACAAAATCAGACAAATGATTAATGTAAACAATATGTGGCACCAGTATGTGATGGATGCATGATGAATGTGTTGTATGAGAATGACTTTTTTTTTTTCTTAGAAATTTATTTCCAATATTAGGGTGCATCTTCCAAGCCGCAGCATCTTGTAAGCCAGAAAATACAGTAAATAGAAAATGAATTCTGTAAATATACAAAAACAGAAAGGGGTGTAAGACAAGGATGTGTCTTCTCACTGGACTTATTCAACCTATACCATGAGACGATTCTGAGAGAAATAGAAGTCCTACTAGGATTCATTATTGGTGGCCACAATCTTAAGATATGCAGATGATAATGTTGATAGCAGACACAGAAAGGAAACTACAAGAACCCTTACAGAAGGTAGTGAAGGAAAATGAAAAGAAAGGACTAAGCATCGATTGCAAGAAGATAGAATACATGGTTATTAGCAAAAGGAACAGCTCAATATGAAAATTACAAACTAGAGATACCAAAATCAAGCAGGAACAACAATTTAAATATCTGGGAAGTGTTTTAATAGAAGACAGAAGGTGCAACATCAGAATCTGAAGGTGCATTGGGATAGCAAAAATTGCCTTCCAAAAACTAAGCAAAGTATTAAGAAACAGGAAAATTTCATTACAAATAAAGAAAAGTGTACTGAACTGTTATTTAATATCAGTCCTCCTATATAGCAGTGAATGCTAGACCATCTCTGCACAAATGAAGAAGAAACGAGGGAACAGAAATGTGGTTCTACAGAAGGATGTTGAGAATACCATGTACTGTACATGTGAAGAATGACAAAGTTTTAGAGAAAATGGAAACAAAAAGGACACTTATACTTAGAACCAGAAAGAGATAGTTGAAATTTCTAGGGCACATAATAAGAGAAGAAGGCTTGGGAAATTTAACACTCACAGGACATACTGAAGACAACAGGGACATAGGAAAGCAGCACATGACCTACTTAATCTAGTATTAAGGATGGCAGAATAGAATTTTGGAGAGATAAATTAGAGATAACCAAAAAAAAAAAAAAAAATTTACTAAGAGCTGCAAAGGACAGAAAATTGTGGAGAGCCATGATTGTCAACATCCTGAAGAGACATGGCACATAGAAGAATATGACAAAAATAGGAATCCTTTTTGAGAGAAGGAAGATCTTTATTTATTTATACATTGACTTCAATTTTTGCTTACTTATTTTATGTGACACAAAGCTGGGAAAAATATGGATAAAAGAAAAAAAAAATTATTTCAAACATTAACAAAAATATGTTATTCTTCAAGTTTTGATTAAAACAATCATAATTTAAGCTACTGGAAAGTTATACAAATTTAGAAGAAAAAAAGATTTTTTACATTCATAAAACAGACCAACATATCTAATATTTCATATGGCAATATTACTGGGAATCTATAAAAACTATTCAAACTGTTTAAAATAAGGTATGAAATATGCATATTGTAAACATAAGTTGTATTATAACAAGCAGAAAAAAAACTCACATGAAAAGCTTTTAGAGTAACTAACACTTATTTCTGCCTGACTCCTACCTTAATATATTTAAAGTATTATGTTAATATACAAGAAACACATGTGATATTGGCAGAAACAAAGAAAATTTTAAAATTCGTTGAAAATAAATCATGCAATCACATTTATAATTGGGGGGGGGGGATTTAGTTTGTTAAAAATGCACAGAAAAAATTGGAATGGTTACTTGCTTCCTTTCTATCTTTGCAATAATAAACAGAGCCCACACTATCACCTCAGCAGAAAAAATAGTAATACTTTTGTATAGAAACAAAAAAAATCTATACATTACCTTGGTCCATATTTAACTTTAAAGATGTATTAAAACAGAAGACAAATGAAAAATCTGAAATCTCAGCCAAATGCCCTCAGCTTGGATACAAAGACAGTATTTCCAAATTATGCTGTAGTCACTCACAGATGATATAAAGAAGCAGGACTGTCACAGAATAAGCTATTAACATGGGAAACTTGTCGGGCAGGAAACCCAAAACTCCAGCTTTATAAATAGGTCATATTCAAGCAATCACAATAAGAAAAGTCAGTAGGTACAAAGACAAAAGAATTATCATGGAAATGGAGAAAATAAAATAAGTAAATTTTCTCAATAAAACCAAAATAGACTTGTTTATTGACCTTTTCAGTGTAAGTATTTCTTTTTAAGAGAAAAAGATGGAAAAAATTCTTGATTCCTATGCAAAGTACTTGCTAGAATTTTAAAGAACTGATGGCAGATGTGAATCATTACTTCATTGTGTACATTCCATGTACAAATTGTGATTACAAAAAGAGAGAAAAGAAATTTATAAAATTCTATTTAAAATGAAATGGTTATGTATAAATTAAACAACCTAATGATGAAAAGCATTTATTTTACATTAAAATAAATAAATAAAACTTAAGTTTACAGAACATAAGTAGCATTAAGTTGATAGTAAAATGAATTTTTGCACAGTATCCACCAACAATTGATATTTGAAAAAGAAAGCAAAGTAAAAAATAGTTTACAGTACATTTTTAGTGGAATGTGCATGGTATTTAAAAAAAATGCATACATATTTATGCTAGTAGCACAGGGCATGAAACATGTGTATGTTAAAGTCATTACTTTTAAACTTTAAGCCAAACTCATAAAAATAGTAACATGTAAACAAAAAGGTTTTAATATGTATATAATGATTACTGGATTAAACATTGATTTTTAAACTTTATTGATTTTAAAACTTAAATGTTAATTTTCAAACAATATAAAATGTATTATAGAATTTTAAAAATACATGTTAAAATTGTAAGATTAGAATAAAATGACAAATTTTTTTTAAAAAATCATAATGAAAATTATTTCATTTTTTTGGAATTAAATATTTACCCTAAAATCCAGTAAAATTTAAATCTTCAAACATTTCATTCATTTAACCACTCTTATTAGATTTACAACTACCAAACTTTTATATCACCAATTATAAGAGAAGTGTGCGTGCATGTATGAAATGTCTAAATGATTCACTAAAATAGATATGGTTATTAGAATTATTCCAAATTGTTTTTCAGTTTGTTTTTTTTGTTTTATTTTAAAACTTTTATTCACTTGATAAACTTTGTTGAATGATACACTAAAGTTACTTTCCCTTCTGCATTTTCATATTTATCTCCATGATTAATCTTCTCTAATATGATCCATCATGTATAGCTATAATAAAACATCAGACCATTCTGCATTGTTAAGCACATAATATGGCCATAAGCTATATTTATTTAATTTTCCTAGAAAAAAACCTTACTTCCAACTAAATTCAAAATTAAAAGAATTGGTTAAAAAAAAGAATAAAGCAAGTTTGTTTCAGAGTATTTGAATATATTCATTATCTAAAATATCTACCTTTTATATGCTGGCTTTATAGATTATTCAAACAGTAATCTTTAATGACCAATTCTGAATGATTTTTTTTTTAGGGAAAGTGGGCTTTATCATACACAAATCAATGAAGCATATACAGCAAAACATTAGGTAAAAACAGAAAATATTGATTGTAAATGAAGTCATATATGGCACTTACATATATTATAAACATGTAAGCCTCAAAAAATGATTTTAAAATATTCAGAAGTAGTTTCTACTCAAAGAAATCAGTCATATAATAGCAATGAAAAGCTTTTAGCATTTATGTTAGGTTGTCAAGGATAATGGTTAACCTATTGGATTTGATCATAATTGGAAGTGGACATTTTAATCCAACATTTACTGCTGAATATATTAATAAAATAAAAATGTGCCTTTTATAATTGCTTACAATTCTTTCTACATTGAACAACTATAAAGCAAAACTGCATCTATTTTTCTTTTATTTTGGGTATATAACATTAATTAAAAAGCCAGTACTTAATTAAAAACTTGTATTAGTACAAAATAACTCTAAATTAACAAGACAAAAGAAAAAAAAAAGAAAAAGCACATACATCTCTCTCATACCCTCACATAAAGCTATATAAAATTATTTCTATAGCATAATGGATAAATGCAGTAAAAGGGGTAAATGATACCACCCTTAGCTATTTAAAGGCAAAGTGAAAATAAACTTACATGCATTCTTGTAAAGGCTCAAAACAAATATACATGTAATTTTTAAGCTAATATATTCAATGTCTTATTCTTTTTATAATATGAAAAAAAATTAATCTTTTATTCTTACCCATTCTAAGACTAAACTGTTTACTAAAAAACACTTTTGTTATGAAAAAATTCAATTTAATCTTTGAATTTATTATTTCAAATTTCATCAAATTGGCAAATTACAATTGATCAGTTTGTTTCAAGTCAATTCCATAACGAAGAATTCAATATTAATAATAATGTTTGTAATTTTCTTAACCACTTGGAACAAGGGTTTTTGGATTTTTTTTCAAAAACAAATTAATTAGAACATATCTCAATCACTTACAAATGGTTAAGAATCCAACCGTAATCGATAAAATTTATTATTTATATAACATAGATACAAGTAGAAATACACCTGAACATGACTTCATAGGTGATTTTAGATAGTCTTTGAATACAAAGTAATAAAACAGGATCTTGATCAATAAACTGAGTGACAGCACTTCAGACAATAGGGAAATTTCCCTTGAGGAGAAATTTCATTAAACTTAAATAATGCCTACCAGTTAAATCCACTTTGGCAGATTGTATTTCTGAATATCAGTATACTTATAGAAGAGACAATATAAAAATTGTCAAAATAGAGATAATAACTCTTTTATTAGTGATCAAATACACACTTAAAAATCCTCACTGTAAATGAGCTATTGTCTATGAATAATGATCAACATTTGTTATACAAAACAAAATCTTATTCAATCAATCCGGTAAAAAAAGTAAAAGCTATTATACTTACTGTCAACTAATAAACTTTTTATTCTACTAGGAATGATTGTGCTGAGAATCTCTTTATCAGAGATTATAAGAACAGTCAATTTGACTTCTAAATTAACAAAAATTAATCTAGTCAACTTTTTACCTACATTGGTAAATTACTCCATGCCTTCAAGCATGGAGTAACTTAACAAGGTAGTTTAATGGTGACTTTTCAATCCCTTGATAAAATGTATTCAACAGAATAATCAAGTTCATACTTGTCTAATTGTTCAAAAATGTATAAAAGATACAAACAAATTTAGTATTGAAATCTTAAAAACCATATGGATAGTAAGAAAAACATGAATATCAAGAAGTTTGTATCATTTCCTGCACAATGCTAGAATGTACAAATTTAAGCAGTGAATGTGAAAATATAAATATTTATTTCCAACTGTATTAGCATAGAGTTGCCAATATTTAGATTTCCTTTTTTAAATTTTACAACCTATAATTTCTGACTTTTTTTTTTATTCTTTCAAAATCTACAAAAATCAGTTCATGGATTTTCTCTTAAAAATACCAAGTCCAATTGCATAAATACTGTTCATAACACTTGGTTGCTATTACAACTTCAGCTGGGGTGAAAAAAATAAATTTTTGTTATTCAAGACTTTATGGTTTAGTTAAATCTCTTCCCATACTATTTAATCATAGATATTAATTTCTTCCAATCAGCTAGAAGTTCCAAGTAGATAAAACTTGAAATATTTTGAAGTCTATCTGAAAAAACATTTTTAAGGGCTCTTAGCATCTAAACTATTGGGAACAATGGTTAAATGAAGCCAAAAATAGTTCATTTACATAGTAAATTACAGGGGTACCAACTTTCAGCTTCATACTTTCTTAAGTATCAAATTTATAAGTTGCCAAAAATGACAAAACCGTGATTTCAGTATGAAAAGTTGTACTAGAAAAGTATGTTTTAACTGTAGATAAAAGTTTGTCCACAAAACAAAACTTCTATCACTCTTTAGATATGTAAGAATATGTGATGAAAATATAAAAAAATTTTTATACTACCTAATTGATCTGCTGATATCATGACAATAGGCAATTTTGAGGATGTTGAGAAAAAAAAGAAAGAAAAAAGGAGCAATTTCCAAACAGTGATACTAACATTTCTATAACAGAAATGAATACAGATAATGCAAAGAAATAATCTATTAAGTCATAAATGACAGGAAAACTAATTTCAATTCTGTATCTGACATATTTTGTAGACAGCATCTTTTCTGGTCCTTATAAAAATAAATGTATAAATTTCAAATCTGTACATGTGATATCCTTGGCACTATGAAAGTCAATAGTTTGCTGAAAGCCTTTTAGCCAAATGCAAAAAATGCAGTGAAATGTCAAGATGCTCTGATTTTAAAAGATAGAGATCTAATATTTGAGATTCTTCAATAAATTTGACCAAGGAATGCTGTGAATTTTCCCAGATTTTTCAAAGAAGGTTACCTGTGGCTATTGGTTGACTTGAGATGGAATATATGAAATCCAGTCCACTGGTTTAACATCAATGATTTGACCATTAATTTATGCTAATAGTCTTTGTTCTAGAAAGTACAGGGTGCAATGGATAAATTGTCATTTAAATTATGCAAAAATGAAAATAATACTGACATCTCATTTAGATATATTTACCAAAATTACACAAAAATATATTGAAATACTAAAGAGCAAATTTATTCAATTGCATTGGCTTCAACCACGACCTCCAGATGACTTCGGAATCTCCTGCAACTCTTCCTTGTTTAAGTTGGTGAATGCTGCTATAATCTTTGCCTTCAGTTCATCTTTGGTGTTACAGGGAGTTTTGTTGGTCTCTCACTCAATTGCACCTTACATATAATAATCAAGGGGTTTGCAGTCTGAGGAGTTAGGTGGCCAGATGTAAGGGGTGATATGGTCACAGAAATTGTCTGACAGCCATGACTGGATTCTCCTGCTAGTGTGGCACAGTGAAGAGTCCTGTCGCTAGACATAGGGTCTTCTAGCAGCCACCATCTTGACCCAGGGCATCACTGCCTCTTCAAGGCACTTGATGTAGGCCTCAGTGTTGAGCCTGAGGGCTTATGGGAAGATAAATGGAGGCATAATGTTGCCATCACTAGTAAGCACTCTAAACACCTTCATAATCACCATTAGAATCATCCAACTCTTCCCAAATCTTGTGCACTGTTTTGAGATTGACACCCACTTTTGAAATGTTTGTATTGGAGCTTCCAGCATGAATGCCAAGCAGTACAGCATGCCGTTTCCAAATTTCTGGCAGAGTGAATTGCATCATGGTGCTCTTTTTCTCACAGATAGTGCCCAACTGACCTTACTATGCTCTGCAGTTGACAAAATAAACAATGTGTATGCACAAAATAAAAAATAAAAAAATGGTGACAATTTACCCATTGCACCCTGTACATAAGTAGCTTATCACTTGACAGAGTTCTGGTAACCTGACTCCTGAAAACTAGTCTTCCTTTGATAATACTAACAAATGCCTTTATGTGAACACACTACAAAGCCAGTTTATCAGCCATGCCAATTATTTTTGGAAAGCATTTTTTCTAAAATTATTTTGCCTAAGAAACCACACCAATCCAGTAGATCAAAGGCTTTTTTGAGATTTTTGATTTTTATTTCAGTTAAGGAAGTAATTTATTACTGGTTATCAATTTCACCCAGTTTAGTGGGTGTAGGTGTGTACAGGGCATTACATTAAGTAACTAAATTATATTTGGGTTCGATTAAGAATTTCTCAACCTATTTGATTCCTTTAAACCAATTAACTAATTTCTTTTTTTTTTCATATTTAATTCCAATAATCATACCCTAACCCTATTGGTTCTATACCATCAAACCCACCCTTTCTTCGTTTAACATTGTTCCTCAATTCACCCTTTACAGATCACCAGCTAGCTGGGATGGACTGGACTGGGGTAATGCAACATTTTTGAGGAAAATAATAAATTTGGCTTACTTGTATCCCCAAGTTGGTATCTAGGCTTTGCTCATTGGTCAGATGCTTTCCAGAAAAATATCATTAATTTATAATATATTTAATGTATCAAGTCAGAAAGTAGATTTTGCACAAATATTTTGTTGATAATGAAAGTTATCTGGTAATACTTGTAGGTATACAACAAATCTGTCATTTCTTACTTATAAAAAAAATAATAAATGCATTCATAAAATATACACTTTAAGTTATACAAATTAGACTTTGTTTCATTAAACTTCAACCTTTCTTTATAATGGTACCTGAATGATTGTTACACCACAGCTGATGAAGCAGACATTTGGCATTTTCGGAACATTTCCCAAGTGATATATTCTATATCTTGTCTTAGGATTATAGAACTGATCTGTCATAACTAAAAACAAAAAACCTACTTTGTTCTCTTGGCTCTACTCTGCAAGCCCACTGTGTACATTTTGAAAAAATCCTCATGAAATCAAAAAAGCACCTGAATCAAGTTAGTAATGTTAAAGGATTAAAACAAATCGTGCAAATATGTACATATTACATAAAAATGGTCTCTTATATTTGGCATTGATTTAAGTTACATTGAATTATCAAATGAAGTATTGTCAATTATTAACATTTCAAATAGTATCTTAATTTAAATTGCTTTTTATCAAACATTCTCAGACAGTCATTCTATGGAAGTATTAAACAACACAGATAATAAAGAATACATTTTCAGCAAGAAATTCACATTTCTTTTTTCCTTAAAAAAATTAGCTTGATATGACAGCTACCTTATCACTTTGGCTACAGAGCCTTCTGGCTGACAATCTAACCATATAGCTATTCTTTATATTCCCCATCCACCTGATATATTGCCATCTTCATTTATATATGCTAATAGTATTAGTAGTAATATTGCTTTCTTGAATTTCTTAGATGAAGCATTGTCAGTTCTTAGTTTTTGACTAGTATTTATTTTATCTTAATTTTAGTTGTTTTCTATTGCAACTTCTCAAACAATCACCATAAGATTATTCTTTATTTCTAATCCATACTGTTTATTAATGAGCATAGAATGAAGCTCTAAAAGGTTATAATAAAAAGCAACTGAAATAAGGATTCATATGGCTGTTCATTTGTAGCTCTGCTTGAAAGAGTTGAAAACAACATCCTATAAATATAAAACATCTAAATCTTTTAGGATTTCAGTGACTAAATGGTTTAGTGCTTCTAGTTAAATGCCCTACTGTTTGTATTAATATCACTTTGAACATTTATTAGTTTGCACCATTTCAAAAAGTATAAAATTAATACATTTTTAGCACAGTTACAGTTCTAATGAAATGCATAATACTTAGATGCCATGTATTTCTTAACTGTTGTAATTGTAATGTAGAGCAAACATTATTTCACCGCAACAAAATCACATTGCAAATTGTATTTTTAATTAAATACTTTATCCACTTCATAGTCTCCACTACCACTTTAGTTTAACATGACTGGGCTTACCATAAAAAAATTAGAAAATAGTTTAATTTGAAGAATCAGTTTTAAAGGAAACAAGAACTGAAAACTAGTGACACTGACAACTGACAGCAAAATGAGTCGATCACTGCAAAATAAGCCTGATTGACCAATTACCAAGTTTCTACTGACAGGCTTTCCCATTTACTCTGCTGTAAACATGAATTTCCACTCAATGCTTAGATATACATCCTTTGCTCCCTGATTGGTAGAAAAGTGTATCTAGCATATCCTGTATCATTGGTTAACTATGAAAACTAATTACCAAAGAAAACTTAAGTTTTGTTGTTACCTTTTGGGAAAAAATAGCCAAAAAAGATAGCTGGTCTGAAATAAAACAGGATGGCATACAGTATAATGATGATGAATTAAATATAATTAATAATGAACTGCTATTATAAAAACTAAATCTTAATCAACTTTTAGCCAAAGCTTATCACTTTCATACACTTTTTTTACTGTCATCAGTAAATATACATATTTACTTGCACTATGTGCCACAATAAAAAAAATGTCAACATTGATAAGGTGAAAAATAGTATTCAAGGCTGCATGTTAAAATAATTTTTTTTCATTGTCTTAAACTACCATATTTAATCATATTTGTATAAATTAAAATAAGTGACAGGAAATTAAGCACTACTTGATCTGATGAATCATGTTTTTGTCATTTTAAAGGAGAATTAAAATGTGTCACAAATAGCATGTATAATGTGTCTAATGTCAAATGTTCAGGTAATTATCACTCATAAGCTTCTCTAAAAAAAATTTTGGCAGAGAGAGAAAAAACAAATTTAATTATTGTTTCTCATCAATTGTATTATTTTAAATAAACTAACAACAGTTCAACATATACATTTTAACAAAACTATTATATTATTAAATACCATAAATGCAGGTATACAATAATGCTAATTGAAATATTAAACTGGATTACACATTTGAGCAGGAAATAACTATCATGAATTTTGTCATTTGTAAAATCTAAACAGAGTGAAACAAATTAAAAAGACAGGGTTTAGGAGAGATAGAAAAAAGACAAAATTTACTAAGAGTTACAAAGGATAGGAAATTGTGGAGAGCAATGATCATTAACATCCTGAAAGGGCATGGGACAAAGAAGATCTAAAACTATAGTTAAAAAACAAAAAACCTATTGGTAGTATTTGAAACAAAATGAAAATAGTTTTCTTCCAGCATTACTTAGATCAAAATACTTAAAAAGAATACAGGGCGTAGCAGAGACAAATGTTTTTTTTGGGGGGGGGGGAGTTTTAGAATTTAGCCTTAAGTTATCAAAGGCTGCCAACATGGTTAGCAGTAAGAACATTTAACATTTCTAGTACCACCTTGCTTTGACAGGTTTTTTTCTTTTTTATATTTCTTTCTTTATTGTAAAAATAAAATGCTGTAAAAAAAATATACTACAATTGGTAAAAATTTTGGGGTAGTCAAGCACCCACTCCACCAGCCCCTATGGCCTTGAAGGCTAATATTCTAACTATAGGCTATTTTGATGAGATCTGAAAGCAAAAGAAAAGTGAGCTAATATGTATCAGACAGTGATAATATAACCTTGAATCAATCTCAAACAACAATTCCCAGATTAAGTATGTTGCTATATAAATATAATTGATTTCCTAGAAATGTTCAGACTTACAAGTAATACTTTCAACTACTAACTATATTGATATTCAATTTTTCTTAAGCTACAAAATGAAAAAGAAAATAATTCTAAGTTATTAAAGCAGTTAAATTTCTTTATCTGAGATGACTTTACTATTATAACCTAATTATTGAATAAAGTGCAGAAAAATTCAGTTTAGCACTAAATCTTGTTACTGGTATTCAAAGTTTTACATACATTCATCAATCATTGTTTGAATCAAATTATTGCCAGGTTATTTTAACATTAAAGTTTGTATTTTGTTACATCATTATAATACTGCATTTTCTTTTTCAAGAGTGAAGGAATTAAATGAAATAAAATTATGTAATTTTTTAAATATTTTTTTTTGAATGATTCAGTTTATATGGATTAGCTAATATTTATTTTTGTCACCAAGGATTCTTGCATTTCATTCTATTTTTAATCTATTATTCTGACATATGGAAATTTTTTAAATCTGCTCATCTTAAATTTTTTAAGATAAAATATTAACTGTTTTCTTAAAGACTTCAAAATTTTAAATAGTAACCCTACTATGCAACTATATATTTACTTATGTAAATAGTCAATTAAGATGGATGATGATTCCTATAAATATCTACATTCTTGGAGAAAAAAAAGTTTACAATTCTTCCAAGTAAAATATTATTCAAAATATTTCTGTTCAATTAATCTATTCACCATAGTATTATTACTACCACATGATAAAAATAAAAACAGGATGAAATATAAACAAGAGAAAATGCTCTTCAGATAATAGTGTGAGAATATTGAGCAGATTTCTCTTCATAAGTAAAAGATTAAAGCTGATACTCATAAATGATAAATCAAGAATTTTATTCCTTAGTTATAAGAAAAAAACTGTCAGGTAACCAAAATTATTTTATAGAATGTATTACACAATTCATATCAGATTCTTTTATTATTCAAGATTAGCTTAAGAATTAGAGGTATAAATATTAATAAAATTAGGAACAAAAAAAAAGTGTAAATTAGAAATGTTCATGACAAAGTGCAACAATAAGTAAAATCTTTATGAAATAAATTCCGTCAATTGGTATATGATAAATATCAAATACAAGTTATAAGAAAACAATACGGAAGCATAGGATAAATAGGGAACTATTAAAATAGTCAACTTAGGATAATATTATTTCATTTTTTGGGGAAGTGGAGGTGTATTTTTACCATAGAGATTAGTTTATAAATTATATATATATATATATATATATATATATATATATATATATATATATATATTCACATATCTTACTATATTAAACTTTGTGAACTTTTATCTTGTGTGTTTGACAGAAGACATATATGGAGAGTTGGGAAAAGAAAGATGTGAATTTATTATCATGTAGGAAGTGAGGGATGAAGCCAATTTTCTTACAAGAAAGTGTATAAAACACACAAAATCCAGCCCCAAACAGGATACACACAGCTGTCATCAAGGTCCATGCCACTTTCACTTGTGAACTTCATGACCTCATGCTAAAAGCGACAGCACTAACAAACTTCAAAGAGACCGCATCAGACAACGGCAAGGCCATCCACAGTAAGAAATAAATTCTATCTCTTGTATCCTCTTTACTATGAACCACGCACATGTGTTAACTTTTTCACGCAAACACACATATAACAACATTTCATTGTTTCTCATATACATACACAAAGAGAATTTATATTTTATTTCAGAATTTTATTAACCCAAACAAAAAGCATGATTTTCCAATCTATGACCAATTGCTTGTATTCTTGTTGTTATATTAATGTTCATTTGTTAAAACTATGTTGTCTTTTCTACTGAATTTTATTCTTTCAATGAAAATCATTTGATTATTCTAAATGGCCGAATTATGCACAGCCCCACAACAATATTTTATGTTATTGTATCGAATCTCAACACTCTGAATTTTGACATTCCTAACTCTAATGGTTCAACTTTCTTCAAACAGACAATTTTTTTTAATGTTGAAAGCAACTTCAATAATTGCAAATAAATGTATTTTTAAAATATCTCTACTTTCACAAACTCTTCATGAAACTAAATGTAAATAGTAAACACAACAAGATTGGCTTAATGGGTCACAGATAGTCTAGTATTTATTTAAAAATATGCTGATACTATTTTTTAACACCTATAAACTTAAACGTCTGTATTAGAAATTCTAGAGAATATTCAATAAAATTTGTAAATGTTTTCAATGTAACAATTTATCTTGCATATTATGGATTGTCAGTATATAATCCTTACATGATTAAAAAGATAAATGATGATTATGACACAATAAGGACAGATAAATATAGCAGTAAGACTAATGAATAAGTATTAGTATGAGTAAATAATCCACTCCTATCTCAAGCTGATAAATATATCACTTTTTCAAGTTTGTTGACATATCAATATACCCACTTGTATTCTTTAACTGCTACTAACCTTCATACAAATAATTTACAATGTTTTACTGCTGATAACAGATTGGTAAATCTGTATAAAAAAATCCTCAGAGAAATTTCACAATTTTGTTTTCATCCTATATAATAAGTATGAACCTAAATTAACCTCTAGTTTAATTTAAGATTATGTTTACACATAGCAGCCAAGTAGATTAATATTTTTTGTCAAATCATGAAACTATAATTACAAAGGTAAATACATTTTTAAATTTTATACAAATCATTTTGTATTAGGTAATATTTAAAAATTTATTCTTTACATTAAAAACAAAAAAATTTCTCAATAAAATTACATCAAAATATTAAAATTGCTTTAAGCATACAAATTAAAAATACTATCTGTGTATAGCAAAACATAAAAGGTACTTTTGTAAAAAAAGAAAAAAAAAGAAAAAGTAATCTGAAGAAAAACCCTGCCAATGGTTTAAGAAAAGCACTTTCAAAATCTTATTCAGTGTACTAATTTTATTTTACAGAACTAAAATATGAGTTATTGTAACAAGTATTAAAAAACAAAAATTACTGTACATCTTAAAAAGTAATAATTTGTGTTTACCTTTTATAATAATGAATGAACTTGCTTCAAATAAAATACTCTACTTAAAAAGAACTTGTTAATAAAAAATTAAAAGATACTATACCTCACAAAGCAATTTTACAAGTGACATCTTCATACATTCATGAGAGACACTAGACATTTAGCATTTCCTGGGTACAAAATTCAAATAGATGTCATCCATTGAAAAATTTCTCTAGCTCAATCTCAAATTTCAAAACATTATACATTGAATTCTAGCTAAGACACTAATTGGAATTTTAATAATAAAGGAAAAATGTTATCAAGTGGTGTAAAAAAGGAAACAAGAAAAAATGTACTGAATGATATAACATAGGGTTATTTCATAGTGATTCATCAGTACAGTACAGGATAAAGATATCTACTCATCTTTTCTCCGAATGAAGTTTCATTATCTTAAGAGGAAAACTTGGAAGATAAAGTTTGCAGACATCAGTAAATATGATAAGACTCCTTTGCTAACATTTGTATATATATATATATATATATATATATATATATATATACACACACACACACATCAATTCGGTCAGATTCAAAATTCCAGTTAATCATAAGGTGATAACACAAGTTGAAACTCTCCATAAATATAAGAGCTTAGGTTATTTTCATCATTATACCTGGCAATAATTCAGAAAATGATAACTATCTTTTGTTTTGTTTTTCCATGGTAGAGAAATTTCCAAGCAGGTAGTAGCTTAACCCACTTTCTCGGTTTTAAAGAAACAAGTTGATTCTTATATAATTCATATTAGTATTTGACATCTTATATACAATCCTACATTTTTTTTTAATTTTTTGACAATTTAAGATTATCTTGTTGATATAATTCTCCTGTAAAGTATTTTCCTTTTAAAATTGTGAAATGTCCAGTCTCTGCATTAAAAAACAATTTACAGACTAATGTATCAATTTAACAGGAGTATCCAATATTTTATTTATTGGAAGTCATTCAAATAAGCTTTGGAAATCAATTTTTTCAATCATGTAGAATTTCTACTGTACATGTTCTTTTTCTACTTTCATTATTCAAGTGCAAGGGAAAATCTTATCAGGCCAAGTGTCAATATTTTCTACTGTTTAGCTACACTGAAATTATTAATAGCCAAACAAACATGTTGCAGTTTTGAAAAAGACACAAGCTATCAGTCATAAGAGAAATTGTTAAAGTAAAGCTGCTGCAGAGGTTTTTACTACTACTTCTAGGGCTACTAACTTACAAAAATCATTTTTTCCTATCGTGTTATATAGCATTGATGATTTCTTCTGTGTCAGGAAGTTATTCAGGAGATGACTTGGGTAGATATCCACTTAGCCAGGATAGAACAGCTGCCTTGCTCATCAATAATTACAAATTTCAGTTGCTGCTGCTGTTTTTCCTCCTCTAGGCAACCAGGGACCAACAACAAAACAAATTGGGATAGTAACTTCTCAATTCACTGACTCATTGACATAAAGTTAGTAGCAACAAGCCACCCAGCACATAAGAAAAATATCATAAATGAGAGGATGTTTACAAAGGTTTTTATGCACAACACAAAAACAGAATGGACAAAGGAAATACTTTTCAAGAGCCCTAATGCATAACAAATGTCATGGTAACAGTTTTTGTATTACTGATATTTACTATATATGAGAGCAGTCAGAATAATTCTGTTCAGTGATGAAGATGACATTAAGTCATGTAAAGAACATGAATATATCTCTTTTTAATCTCAAAACACTTTAGCACTGAAATATGTTTACATGAGTACAAAAGCATTTAAACTTGTGCTAATTAATGAACAAAACAAGAGAAAATTGGTATTTTTATGAAGCTTGTAAAAAGAAAAAGAAAAGGTTACTGTACAGTAGACAGTTCCTAATTAAGCCCATCATTCTTATGATGTTTTTATTTTATACTTTTTATTGTACCCAAAAATTGAATTGAACAATAACATTTGCAATCAACTTGTAAACAATATTAAGTATCTGTGTAGCATCAAAAAGGTTTTCTTTAATTAAATTTTTCAGATTCTGTTCTAATTATCATCAATATATTTTTACATTTATATAATATTTTTTTTTTACAAGGTATGCAATAATTACAATGGAATTATTGTTTATTATTGGTCCAAGTCAAAGTGGACTATAAAATGTTAGGTAACAACTTCTAGTGGCTACTAGCTGAGCAGACAAAGTAGCTATTTTGTGTGAGTGCTCTTTCACCCATTCTTCCCAGCCAATTACCATGGCATACTAGCAATAAGACATTAAATTATCTAGAAATAAGAAATGGATTCAATCTTTACTCAGCAAAATCAATATAAACATCCTCATCTGAAATTCTGTTTTTACTGTTGGTCACAGTTATGTAATATCCAATAATTTATAATCAAATTAGGTGAATTTTAAATAGTGTTTAGCAGAATGTAGCGTTTTGATGAGATTCATTACCTTCAAAAAATAAAAAGCACAAAATTTTATTTTTTTTAATATATTTTAACATTTTATATTTTAAGTGAGAAACATTCTTTATAATAAAGCAACACAAAATGTGTGTGTATGTGAGAATAAAGCAATAAAAATTCAATGAGACAAATGTCTACATTTCTATTATAACAGATACAAATTATAGTATTTGAGGATATTTAGAATTTTACTTCACAATGTATTGAATATAAATTTTGACAAGATGTATTTGTCAAGATTTACTCATTAGAAATGTTTTTAAAGCAAACTTTCAATTTTTATAAATATTGAAGTTTATATTATAAAAACTCTTATACCTAAATATGTATAAGTAAAATGTCTACCATTGAATGTCAAATGTAAATAAAAAAAACTAAAAAAAAACATTTAAAATTTCAAGATAAATTACACAACTGATATCTATAGAGAAATAAGTTAAACTATTTTTGTTGTATATTCACCAAATTGCTTAAAGATTTCAATTGAATTTATGTGAATTTAAAAGGCATGAACTTCAGTAGCAGAATAATTTTGAATATTTTTAAAAATCTGTCATATTTACAGATTTCTAAATGATTTGAAAATAAATTATACCCAATAATATGGAAATTTTCTTGAGCATATTTTTAAGGTTATAAGTTTGCATTTAAAAAAGATGGTATTAACAAATCTACATTAATAAAAATTCTACATCCCTAACATTTGTCTGCACAGAAAACAATCTCATCAAAATATATCTAATTAAAATAAAGTCATTTTCACTATTTACATTGTTCAGACTGCTGTTACCTCTTTATTGTCACTTTCATGATGTTTTGGCAGTCATATGCTCTGGCCTTTTTCAGGTGATATTTGTTGGAATTTCAAACTCAACCCTTTATTAATAATGGGTTCAGTTTGAAATTCTAAGGTTACCAAGTACAACAATAGATACCTGAAATAGGCTGGAGGGTATAACAGTTGAAACATAGCAAGCAAGATGAGCATGCTGGTCAAAATAGAAAGGCATATAAAAAGTTAGCTGTCATAAACATAGGGCTATTCTGTCAGTAATGTCTACTTTAATTCAGAAATATTTAAAATACCTTAATTTTCAATGTACAGCATACAGATTGAGCAAATTTCAACACTCAAACTATTGGTCAAAAATTGCAAAATTTGGTGGTTTAAGTCATCAAATTTCATTTTAAGCATTAATGTGACACTGGTGAATTTTATTAATTGCCCCTGTGAATGATCCTCTACTTTCACCAAGACTCCCTAAGTGTGGGTAATTAAAAACCTGTGAGGGTAAAGGAATGTGACCCTTTGTAAACACCACTGAAATCACTATTTTGCATAAGTTTTCTAGTAAAAGTTTTAGATAGTTTTTTTGTTTTTTTTGTTCACACAAAATGTACTACAGAATTCATGGCATTTCTTTACTTCCCATATAAAATTTGCTATCACTATATATGTAATCATTAAAGTGAATGAAAGTTTTGATGTATTTATTTAATAAATCTTACTTGTGGTAGCTAGAGTTACATTAACATCTAATTCAGAAGTTGACCAAATCTGTTCCATCATAGTATTTCATACAACCTGAAAACTATATAGAATATACTATTATTAAATAATTTTTCTTAACTTTTCTTTAATATTAGTAATCATATAAATGTTATGTCATCAGATGGACAATTAAAAGTGACTGACATGCAGTTTAATAATCTTTTAAAAGACAAATATTCAAAAGGAAAAATTAACTTTTACAAATACTTCCATGATGATGAATGTGAAAAACATTTGCAAACATGAAGTGGTCATATAAGTTGGTTTTAATTGATTGACATTTGGTCATTTTTAAGAGAATAAATTTTGCACCACATACCAAAAAATTTGATCATTCTCATTAATTCTTCATTTTACCTCAACTACTAAAAGAACAATATTAGAGTTTAGTCCTATTCATATCAGAAAATATTATTTAACATGGCTTAAAATAACTGTCTATATCTTTGAGATGAGGTATTGTAATTACTTACATTATTTACATTACTTGGACTGTTATCCTCATCATCATTGCCATATTCACAATATTTTGGCCTTTGTATGCTCTGGCTTTCTTCAGGTGATTGGAATTTTGAACTGAACTCTCCATTTCATCCACCGGGGGGGGGTAGATTGTTCTAGTTCCACATGCCATGCCTCTTCCGGATGTCCTAGTCATTTACCTTTAACTCAATTTTCCAAGTTTTTTGGTTCACCACTGCTGTGGCCTGGTATTGAACCCACAACTCTTTGGGTTTAGTCACTGAGAACACATGATCCAGTGGATAAAGACATTGGTCCATTCATTGGAATCTTCAGAATGCTTCACAAACCAATTCTGATAACTTGGGTCCAATGACCTGCTACATTATCCTGATATAGTAGCTTATCATTGTTGGGATATACAGAGTCCATGAATGGATACAAATGATAACAAAACAATATAACACAGCTTGTATATGTTTCTAGTTTTATTGGCAAGGACAAAGACATTTGGTGAATTTTTATTTTGTTTTAGGTTTCGTTTTTTTTGTGGGGGGACCTTTACATATATAATTATTTCCACTATATACCAAACTACTGTAAAATTAGAACGTAATTCAGAACAAAATATATAGGAATAAAGGAAAGGTACCTGGAAATAGGAACTCTACACACACAAAACATCATTTAACAATGTAACAAAAATGCAAATATCACAGCAGTCAAAACATATAAAACAAAAAAAAAACAAACAAAAAATACCAAAAATAAATGTAAAATAGCACCAGCTTACATCACTTCAAAACATGTAACCTTTACTTAGGAGAAAATAGCATTAAATACCTTTCTAGAACAATATAAACTCCTAAATAAAAGATCAGAACTCATTTCAAATCCAAACATGAAAAAAAATTCCGACTACACTACCTATGAAATCATAATACACACAAAATAACCTAAATCTAATTAACTTTTTCAAATGCCAAAATTTAGAACTGAACATAAAAAAATAAATAAAATAAGGTTAGACTATAAATAACCTAAAACATTAACACAAGACAAAAAAACTCCAAAGAGCCAGCTTTCCCTTTCCTCCACTTTCCATAAGCACCCCATTGACAAACACACACACACACACACACACACACACATATATATATATATATATATGTTTTTATATAATTTATCCTCTGAAAAGAAAAACTTTATTAGATTGCACGAGAAATTATATAAAAAACTAAATAAAAGCACCTTGTCAGTCATTTTTAATGAAATGTGCATGAAAGAAGGATTGCTGCTTAAATACAAATATATATATATATATATATATATATATATCTCAGACACATGCCACCAGTAATTACTCAGGATAGCCAGTTTGTGACCTTTAATCTATAAAAAATAAAATATTTTGCATTTTTTTAATAATAATCAAAGTAGCCTTCATAATTTGTGTGGATTAGGTGCGTATTGTGCCACAGAAGGAAAATGTAGCTGCTGATCTATTTTATTCAGGGCAGGCACTGTCTACCTAGATGGTACGTCTATATATATATATATATATATATATATTACACACACACACCCACACACACACACACACACACACACACACACACACACACACACACAGTAGCAACACAGTCTGATGATCACTTGAAGTGTAAACAGTGACCATGCAGTGTTGATTTTTATGACTACACTGTGTGTGTTTATACATGTTTTAATGGGGGGGGACTGCCAATGTAACCCATCTTCAAAAATCTTTGCTGACACTTGATTTAGTTGATAGTGATTTTACATATAAACAAATACTTGTAGTTTTTGTTTCATGTTTTCAATGTGAATAGCAATTTTTGTAAATAATTGCAAAACTTAAACTGTTCTTCAAGCATCTAGATAAAAATGTTATTAGGTCCACTTTGCCATCTCTTATGAACATGTAGAGAATATAATGATTGTCTACATTATTCTGAGCATAATTATAAATCAGAGCTGGAAAAATTGAACAATTATTCCCATTGGATTAATCTGTTAGTGGCATGACAAACATTTCATTCATGTACTATACTTGTGCTTATTTTACTCTCAGATTTCTTACATTTATTAAAATTTATTGAAGGAATGTAAATTTTGATGTTTATTTAGGGTAGATAAGCAAGCAATGAGTCAATGGCAATGCATGACAGAATTTAACAAGAATGGCATTTTGTTAAGAAAACAAAATTATTATCTTTCTACATATGGTATTTCATTTCTTTTATGACATTACATTTACCAACAATCTCTTATGAGATATTCCACCATTTTTATACCATACTACTATACTACCTATTTGCTTTCCTTAATGTCAAAGTGTTAAAGAAAATTTCAATAAGAAAAATATGTGAATTGAAGTAGAGAGCTTTAACTAAGCAGTAATGTTGAGAAATTCAACTCTTATTCTTCAGTTTAAAAAATAATCACTTGCATGCTGATCTCTTAAGTCAACACAGACAAATATTCAGTATTTTCAAAACTATGGGTAATCACAAAAAGAGTGATTTTGAATATGACAACATTATCATATAGAATTCGTAAAATGTTTATTTTCATAATATATTTGGAATTAAATAAATTAAAGAAAATAATCAATACATTTATATTAAGATAAATATAAATATTTATTGGCAATATTTGACAAATTTATTTTACTATGTGTTTTTTCTACATAAATACTCTTATAAAATTATAAATATAGGATAATTAATACAGTAACAATTTAAGTATAAAATAGGTTTTTGATATTTGCTGGGGTCAATAATATAAAATCATATATTCAATTTATTTAATTAAGTAATTTAAAATAAACAAATAATCTGTAAGTTTGAATATCATGATGTCTAAATATTTTTAATTATGTGACTTTTGGGAAATATTTGCTGTGTTTATTTTATAAAGATGAAATTATATAAAAAAAACAATCAAACATTTTAACTGCTTCTAAATATTTAAATGTTATGTTCATAACAGGCTCTAGCATGATGAAATTTGGTGTCTACAATTAGCACTAGTATAAATATGATAACTGGTAATAATTCAATAGATTTATTAGACCCTCTTGCTCTTAGGAGTGATGTTACATGCAACTCTGAAGTTGGTTAAGCAATAAGTTAATTCATTTTAGACTATTGTCTCTTTAGCTATCTCATGAGCACTTTTTTGATAGAAATTCTGCTAGCCTTGAAATATGTTAAATTCTAGTAATTTTTGTCTGTTTTGTTAGGCATTATCAAGTTGTATTATCATTATAAGTATCTTTATAAAATAATTACATTCCAAATTAATAAACATGTATTAGTGTTTGTACTTTATGATTTCAACAAATTGGACAATAAATTTCTGAAAATATGACATTTTTTGTCACATATGAAAACAATTTTATTAGCAGATTAAAAATGATTTAATTTCATCATAGATTAAAAAATTCAAAATATGAATGATAAATTTACCACTGGTTTACAGAAGTACAGAAAATTCAGCATACAGATTAATCTTATAGAAGTTTAATAATCAGGATTATTAATCTGGTCTGCACATGGAAACCATTTTTTCTAATTGGAAAAAGTTTCAGAGCAATGTCACGTTGATAGTATCAAAATTACAAAGTGCTTGATGACCCAAGATCAAGTGATGCAGGGATACAAAGCATTATGTCAAAGCCATAACTTATTAAAGAAAGAAAAAAAAAACCCAATAATCTGTTTATTCTATCCATTTGTACAATGTATATTAAAAAATGTGTTGACTTATAGTGAGGGCATGCTTGTAGTGGTCATTAGTCTGAGAGACAATACCCATCACAACTCATCCATTATGTATGTATGCATTTATTTCTAACAAAGGTTACAAGTTGAGAAGCAGAACACAAATTATCTAACTTAGAAATATTTTCTTGGTATTTATGAATAATAAAAAAAATGTTATGAAAAGTTTCAACTATAATTACTAAACAATATTTTAATTGTCTAATATACATTCAACATAGCAAAATTGTTTGATAAATACATAAAATATTCAGGTCACACAAAGGAATTTTGCTAACACTTAGAATTCATCTGTGTAAGAGAGAACATAAAAGCACACAGACTTCAGACTGATAAATGTATATCCATTTGAATTCTTTAAGAGTAGTGAGAACAGAACCTGGTAAAAGTGGGATATAAGACAGTATAACAAGATTGCTAATGATGAAATGGACAAGATATTGGGCCATTTAATAAGAATACTAATTATACTATAAAAAGCAATTTTTATTATAAAATCTATATTATGTAATGGGTATATTGAAAATGAGGGTAGAAACAAAAAGGAAGGCAAGTAGTTTTCCATAAAAAATTTAAAAAAATATATAAGTACATATATAGGGGTTAAGAGAAATCACCAAGTTTTAATAAAACAATATTTACAAGAAAAATATTATCATTAGAAAAATTGTTTTACAATTCAGTTATTAAATGAATAAGAGAGAAAGGTTGAATGGATAAAATTAAAACATTTTAATACTGCTTGAAAAATCAGTGTTTCACAAAAGAAAATCAGCAATTTAAACCACTCCACACCTTATCTTGTCCTTGGCATGCTAGAACATGTAAAACACAAGTAATGTGAATGCTGCATAAGGATTCTTCATTCAATGTTATTTTCAATAATTAAGAACCAATGTCATACATGATTGATTTTTTTTTTACAGCTTGTCAACCATTTGCAGATTTAAAGCCAGAAAATATTTTTAGAAAAATTTTCTTTTTTGAGATAATGGTTTAGCGATAGAAGTCTTACTAATCAATATCTGAGAGGAGAAGTGGATTCATACCTTTCCCAAAGGTATTTGCATGTAAATGAATATAACAAACCCATCAGAAATTGGAACTCAGTTCTGCAATTAACAATTCCAATCCTTTATCCATTACACTACCCACACATCCAAGCTTACAGTAGGTGGTATTCCCAAGTGGCCACCCATCTTGGTATTAACATGGCTTGATGTTGCCTAACTTTGGTGATCATATGGGAACTAGTTTGAATGTAATGTGGCTCTCAGCCCAATGTCATACAGAAATAACTACTAATTGAATAAGAACAATGAAGTCATAATGCAAAAACCATGCTATAGTTTTAAAATTTTAATATCAAACATGCCTCTAGTGATTATATGTGTTATATAAAAATGGTAAAAAATACAATTTTTATTAATAAGAAATGGTTACTATCTAAACAACAGCAAACCAAATTTGCTTCTGTCTTATATATTTGTAAATCACCTAAATTTATTAAGATTATTTTGAATTTAGAAATAACCCATACATGATCATGAATTATAGTGTGTTACTTGGTATTTCTATAATGTAGAAGCCATTGAATAAACTATATTGTGACTGAGAATGAGTATAAGTATTCAGATAAAATTGTTGAGAATTTTATAATAGTTTTTGAATAAAATCACACTTATTGCTTAAATGACAATCTATGATATGTGATAAAATAAAAGATTAAATGAACATGGGGATTTCTGTTTAAGAAAATTTTAAATAGTGCACAGTGGAGTAATGGATAGCGGCTCAGAAATTGGAGAGCCTAGTTCAAATTCCAGTCAGATCCATTACATTCACTTACATGCTAATACCCTTGGGAAAGGTATGAATCCTCTTCTTCCTCCAGCTAAGGGTAAATAGATGGCAACTGGTCTACCACAGAAAGAAATGGCAACCTTCTGCAGGAAAAAATCTGCCTCATCAGTCATGTATCAAAAGATACATGATCGCCTAAGCATGTATCACACATGGCACATAACTGAACTGATTTATAAAACAAAATTAAAATCTAATACTTAGCTACACAAGAAAAAAACATTAATATTTGATGCTTTATTTATATTAATAAACAAAAAATATAACTTAATTTAAAATCATTAGGAAAATATAAAAGGACAAAGAGAATATTATTTGTTAATACTGTTCATTGCTGCTCCAGTATTTGTATAAGCTGCACCTTCAAGCAAAATTACTTATAAAATACACTGCCATTAATTAATCTATTAGGTCAGTTACATTATACTTGACAAATGTTTATTTACAGTCTTCATAGTAACTTGCCTGCTCAATTTGTGTAGGAAAATTTTGAGGCAATTAATTTTGCCGTTTTATTTGATAATCATTTATATGTATTTTTCTTTTTTATAAAAATCTTCATTAATTTTCAGCATGTTAATGTGAAAGAGTGAAATGATAGACATTACATAATATTAGTATACAAAATCTGTTACATCAAGATGTGTTATATATTTATTAAATATGAAATGTCCCACACATTTTTTTTTAATTTAGAAATATATTATTAAGAATAAAAACAAGAAATTTTAAAAGAGAAAGTTTTTTTCACATCATTTATAGTAAGTAACACACCAAAATACAGACATGAACAAGAGGATTGGTTTACAGTTAAAAAGAAATTGGCTATGTTTTAAAAGTGGAAGGCAGTTTACAAGTCCTGACATAACTAAAAATACAATAAATTAATAAATTTTAGCGACTCAAAAGATAAGTATTCATGGCTGTTGGAGAATGTAATCAATCCTTTTAGAATCAACAATGTGAATAGGGCATGAGACAAGGTTGGGACTAGTTTCTATACACAAATAATGTTACTAACATTTGGTGAAAAATTAAGCTACCTAAAATTCATTAGAACTTAATGTACTTATTTTTTTTATATATTAAAAATGAAATTTTAAAAGAAAATACACTGGACATTGGTGGCTTTTAAAAAGTTAAAAGTTTCTAAGTTTTCTATGTACACTTTTAATTAAAAATAGATATTCAAATACAAAAAAGTGTTTATATAATAGAGCAGAAGTGTCAAAAAACAAAACTTAAGCTAATTATTTGATACTGGAAAAATAATGCATGTTGTAATTATTAGAAGACTAGACTATGTTATTAACAGGTTTATGCAAATAAAAGGCCTGCTATATCATTTCTGGTATACATTCTAATGTTTAGAATGTTAAATTCTAAGGATACAAAAAAATGTAAAAATATAACTCAAACAAAAAATAAAAAGAATATAGGAAAAGATTAAATGGACTTAATAGATGGGAACATATATAAGAAAAATAGTTTATTTACTAAATAAAGAGTATGTGTACTTTCCAAATGGATATCTAAATATTTTTTTAATAAAATATCAGTTATGTTTTAATTAAAACTATCCTCATCTTTATTGTTCCCAAGACAATCTTAGGCTTCTTTATTCATTAATATAATTAACTTCAATACATTTAGGTATCGAGTATACAAAATACACTTTTGTTTTTCAAGTTATAGATATCAAATGGTGATATATTTACTCAAAAATGAAGTACTACAATCAAAATTTCAAGTGATTACTAAAAATAAAGGAAATCCACTAGGAAATCAGGAAAGAGAATTTACATTTTTAAGTATATAAGAGAAAAGAAAAAGAAAATATATTTATCTTAAAATTAACTTAACTCTTCAGTTTCATGATATCCTAGTTCACCTGTACCATCAAAAAATGACAATATTTAAATAGATATTAGATAATTATGTTAGTTATATTTTCTGCATGAGTAATGTAGAAGTTTCATCTATACAATTAACTATTGTCACATGTAAGAATTGTTTCTTTTAAACCATTAAAATAACGATAGCCAAAGAAAACTAACAAGAAACAAATTCAAAGCAACTCTTACAAGCCAAATCTCTTTATTAGTTTACATTTGTAGACACAAAAGGAATATATAAATCTTAACTGAAATGTTATATAGAGATATATTATTTTCAGATATTAATCATTTATATATTATGATGAAGTATTTCCAGTTTGTATCTGTAAAATTGTACAAGGTCAGTTAAAAATGAAAATTTTATTTCTAAGCTTGGCTAACATAAAAGGGAAGAAGTGAATATAGGTGAAGATTTTAATTCTTCAACTATTTATTTGTATTTCAATCTATTTATAATTAAAGCAAATTTTGTATTCATAAACAAATTAATAAAATATGTTTTTTAAAAAGAATTGGAAAAGTGCATATATACAAAATTTAACATGAATACAAGTGTATACAAGCAAAAGGAATAAGGTAATAATTGTGAGTGTGATTTTAAATTTATTGCTGACATTACCAAAGTAGATAAATTCATTTTCATTAAACTTGTCACAATAAATAGCAAAATTCTATTTTGGCTACAAAAAGGGTGAAAAGGAGAATGCTGTGATGGTTCACAGTTTTGTATATTGATAAAGTTTTATCAAAATACTGACACAGCTTAATAGCTCTAGGAAAGAGAGACTTACTACTTTCATGGGTTTCACATTCTTACTTGTTTATCTTGTTCAATCATGTCACAATGTGAAGAGAAGAAAGTACAACTGTCAATTTTATTTCATACACAATTTATAATCAATTTAATGAATGTTCTGAATATTAATCACAACAATGAAGCACATTCAAATAAATTAAAAAATACCAATAAATTTGACAAACGTTTTCCGCTTCATGTAATTTCATAAAACATTTTCATGAATACTTTCTTCAATAATTGTGCAAGAAAAAAGAATGGAAAAATGTTTCCACTGTATAAATACTTATAAAGATTTAAATTCTATATACCGTAGATAAAATGTAAAAGCAAATCAAAGCAAGTGTAAAATACTACCAGAAACATTTAATAACAAAGAATTATTAATTTATTATTGAATGAGATATTTTAAGGACTGTTCTTTTCTATATGCCAAATTATATGTAGGATATACATTTTAAAATGATTTACATTTACATTTTTTTATGAATTTAACTGTGGTGGCACAATTATGCTCCTAATATAAATTTTAATAAATTCATTTGGTGGTTTGTAAAATAATGGGAATTATAACATTCTACAATTTTAAAAAAATGAATTTTACTCTCATTTATGTATTTATAAAAAATAATATTTGTATTTACAGCTAACTTAGTTGCAAAACTAAAGACTGGACATGCTTTCTGTAATTTTGAGGGAAGTTATCATTTTGAAAGTTTTTCAGGTAACAAAAAGAAAGAATTCATCAGTCAGGGCACTTTGAATCTAGCTGAATTTGTTTGATATTTTATATAAAATGCCTTCTTTATTAACCAAAGTCATTAAAAATGAATAATAATGCTTATAAAAATATTTGAAAAGCTAAACTATATTGAAAATATACAAAAGGACAAAAAGTCTTAATTTTGATTTTAAATATACAGAAATAAATAACATTAAATGAATCAATCCTAATAAAATGAGAACAGAATTCAAATTCAGTATTATTTTTTCCATATTTCAACATATCAGCCAGATATATTTTTTTTTAGAAAAAAAAATTGTTAATATACAAACAATAACTAATGCAGGTAAAGCCGTAACATCTGAAGTTAAATGTATTTTTAGATATCTTTTAAAAAAGTTTAACAAATTTCAGTGAAAATCACTAACACAAAAAACCCTAATTCTTTAAATTTAAAGATGTGAGGAGCAAATAGAAAAAAAATCTAAGTTTTGTGGGTTTTTTTATAATAGATACCAAAATCCAGTACAATAACAAATAATTGGAATAATTTTGGTAGAACAAAACTATATATTAACTTTACAGATCTTGCAGTAAAGTTAATATAAAGCAGTGGACATGAAAATCAGCAGGGTATGGTGGCTGGCAGTTTCATATTTCCATACTGAAAATATGCTATAAATCATAAAAATAAATAGGAAAATCACCAGTACACCATAAACACCCACAATCCCCACTTATAACTGCATAATAAAGTTTAAATGCCCTCTAAACAGTAAATGCCCACAAAGCAACACCATATACGAAGCTACTGTAAGAGCCAAAGAAAAACTAGAAAAATATCAAAATAACAGAAAGTCACTGAAATAGAGAAGCTACTCACACAAAACATAATTTAATAAATATGCACCTATCACATTCTCAAAACATATGGAACCTCAAAAATAGATTAAAACACACTAAAATTAACATGGGGGGGGGGGGAAACACCAGCTTACAACATCTCAAAACAATCCAACTTTTCTCTAGAAGAAAATAGCAATAATACTTCTAGAACAAGTACAAAAATATTAAAAATAATTATAAATAAACCCAAGTTCAGAACCATAAAACACTAGCAAACCCCACAAAAAATCCTTACAAAATTGAATTTCATAGCATAATTTAAGGTTGTCTTTTTTGTTAAGATAAAGTATTTCTACATTAACCAAGCATAAAACAATAATCAACAAATGTATTCTTTAAGCTGTATTTAATTCAAGATAATTCTATGTCTATGATAGTAATGCTATATATATATATATATATATATATATATATATATATAAAACAAACAAATCTCCTCTGTTTTATAATCTATCTTGAATTACCATCATAAACACATAATATCAGGTTTCATGTTTGATTGCTGCAATTAGATCTAATGAACATTAAATCAAAATATCACAGTAATAAACTTATGTCTTAATGCAAAATTATCAAAATTAAGTCAGGCAGGAACTTTGTTTTTGTTTTTTTTAAAGCACGCTACAAAACATTCCAACTTATTAGAATATCATCTGCTTAGAAAATAATTTTTCACCTCTAACCAAAATACCTGAGCACTGAAGAAGAAAATAACAGTCATTTGAAATAAATGGAGAAAAATTAATTGCCTTAAATTGGACATTTTGTGTTTGTTTTACTAAATATTCAAGTTTATTAATAGAAAAGCTATTTTAATAAATAATATTTCTCAAAAATTTTGATTCTGAGGTAATACAAGATTACTAAGTTATAAATATGAACCTTACTTAATAGTATACACAGGAGGAGGAAAAATAGCACATTTTCATACACATGTAAGAAATATTTCATTACTAACCTGGCTTGGATTTGCAAGTTTTGTCAGGATTGGTATTAGAAAAGGAATCATTTTCTTTTTAGATGAGTGACATTAAATACAAATGTAAAGAGAGGGGGTGTTTGAATGTAAATGATATTCAGTTAAGGAATCTATGAAATTACAATTAATCAAAAAAGACTTAATGACCAGAATACAATTATAAGACCATAGAGTTACCAATAAAAAGAAAGTAAATAGATTTATAGAAAACAGGCTTGTTGAAGAGGAGGTTGTTGTGGCAAGAATTTAAAGAGACTGAAACTACACTGTGCTATTTTGAAGGTAGTTGGTTATTGATAGGTCATTAATTATCTGGTTTTGAATGCATTCAAGAATAGTTTTGGCTGGAGTAATCAGTAATTTGATTTGAAGGTTTGAGCTGAATTAAATCACATAACATAAAAGTCCTAAATTTTCCCAAGTGAACTTTGCTGATGTAGGTCCATTAGAAAATATTGCTTGTAATAGGTCCCATAATATAATGAATTGAGATTACATAATTAAATTTTAGTTTGAAATAATAAAAATATTCTAACTATTCTTTAAAAGTAGCTATACAATAATATTCAAATCATTTATCAAATTTGTAATCTCTTACATTTTAGCACAGTGGTTTTCAATCAGAAGAGAATCCCTACCACTCAGAAGACCACAAATTCAAACAATTAGATTATTGATCTTTCTATGAACTAGAATTTTACAATGTACCTTTTGAGTTAGACAACTTGAAAGTAGGAATGGTAATCTGAAATATAGCAAAATGGTGTAGGAGGCAGACATGGAGAATCACTGTGCCTACATGAAATCAAACCAGAGAAAGAAAAAAAATGATTAAACGACACAAAATGCACTTTACAGGTAAAATTATTTCTTATCTGTTAGTTAATTTTAGATGATTATAAATATTTTAAACAGTTGTAATAGGTTTTACATATTATCAAAGAAAAATTAAACAAATCACAATCTTTAGACTATAGAATAAATACAAAGATCAATTAAATACCCATATTTCTCCTTTATGTGATTAGGCAACAATTTAAGCTGTTCACCATACATTGTTTTCTTTTTATTCCTGTGTAGTTGTAAAACAGCATACTTTACAAGAAGCCTATTAAATAGAACAGTTCTATTTGTAGTCAATCATGTGGATACTAAGACAAGTACAAATGTTTACCTCAAACTGGTATGGCAAACATCAAAATCAAGATTCTTCAAGCCTGTCCCAGTCGACTGGCCATACCATTTGTATGAATGACAGAAGATTGGTTAAGTTAGTAGTTGAACAAGGTAACTATAATTAACTGAGAAAAATATTTAAAGACAACATAAGGAGATAATTACAGTAATCACATCAACTTCAAGTTACAGTTTCAGATAGGATCGATTGATATCTTCTGACATAGAAAGCAAATTTGAGAAAAGTGGCTTTCAGTATATTACTGTTACACATGAAGAGAAAAAAGTTTTTTTTAAGTGAATATTCCTTGTTCAACTTGCTATCAATCTTGTTTTACTTAAAGACATGCATAAATACATCACTGCAAAAGCTTTTTAGATTGTGAGAAACAACAAATGTAAGGTTAAGTCATTGAACTTTAGAAAGCTTTGTGAATTATAGTAGTTTTATTTTCTCTAAGTAGGTTATGAAAATAAAAATTTCAGCAGAATAGAGCATTTGATACTGAAAGTGAAAATATAAAAATAAAGGCAAATTTTAGAAATATTTTTGTAAAAAGGGAGAGTGAAAACAGACAATACTGTGTTAAGACAACACAAATAAAAGAAGATATTAAATATTAATATTTCTTAACAATCAATAAGACTGGAGATGTTAAGAGAAACACAATTATCTTGCCCTAGATAGTAAAAAGGGTTTTAATGAATACCTACATACTTATGATACACAAATGCAGAAAACCTATAAATTTGAAAAAGGAATCATTAATGCCAAATTTAGAAGTATAAATCATGTGTATTTTATGTTGAAAATAACTTCTTGAAATTAGAAAACACAACTGATGAGATTAAATGTTGTAAAAGAATTGATGAAATTCGATCAGTTAATAAAAATTATAAAGCTCTATTTTAAGTACATAGAGGAAAGTAATCAGAAAGATAATTTATTAGCTGTGCATAGAAGTTTTCAATGTGTGTGTGTGTGTGTATATATATATATATATATATATATATATATATAAAAGAAATATGGGTTGGGGATACTTTTACACACCTTTAAACAATGACCAACATGAGTGTGACAAGAAAATAAGAAAATAGAGAGAAAAAATAAAAGTAGTATTGTGTTTGGACAATTTAAAAATATGGAACAACTAAACTGGTTTTGAATTTTATTTTTTTTCTTAAAATGGTAGTTAATATAATGAAATAGTATATATTTATTATATTAGAATGCTTGTGTTCTTTTAATTATATGGATAAACAAATGCCATAATTTTAAAATAGAAGTTCTGTATTCTGATTTATTTGAGGTTGAACAGAGTTCAATATCACAAGGAATATTATTTTATAAAGTTTTAGATTAAAAAAGGTTTGGGGAAAATCAAATCCTACATTCTGTAGAATAAAAAATAGAGACCAGATATCAAAATAAAATTTTGAAAGCAAGTGGTATCCTTATAATCATTAATTATACAAGCAGTTTTTGATAATATATAGATTAAAAGGACTTCAAAGATATTTTGCCACAAAGGAAAAAGTAACAATTTCGTCATTTATTTTTTAAGCATGTTTCAAATTAATATATTAGAGAAATATTTTCAAATTTAGAACTTATAAGACAAACTAGTGAAAGAAAAAATGACAAGTAGCAGTAGTTAAGTTGAAGATTCTAATTTACTGAAGAACAGAAATACAATAAAATTTTGGTGCAGATGTATTAATGACTAAAGTAAACAAGCAAGAAAACACAGAGTTCATGCAAGTAATGAATATGTAGTGTTAATGTCACAACTTACTTAGAAAGAGATACATATATATATATATATATATATATATATATATATTATATATATATATTACACACACACACTAAAAAGTGTGTAAAATAAAAAAGATTTATAACAGGTGGATAAAAAAGATTTAGAACAAGTGGACAGAAAATACCTTTGGTGTGCTCCATGATGTTCTTTTTGTAAAACCAGACAAGAGGAATCCCTTTAACAGCCAACTCAAAACAGAATTGAAATTCTAACACTCCTTCTCCCTTAAAATACCTCTGCTTATCTGCAAACACTTCGAAAAAGGAAAAACAGGAGAAATTTATGCCAGCTAGTAATCTAAAAGAAGTTTCAATAAAGTGTGTTGCCACCCTCCCAACCAAATGTCTATTTTGGAGAAATGCCAACACAAAATACTATTTCATTTACAATGTTTCTCCTTTTTTTTTCTTTTTTTAATCCCATCTAATTAATATTGATGATGATAGTAACTAATATGTCAACAAGTCTTGGTAATCATCATTAAATCAAACCAAATATAGAACCACAAAAGACTGACATAAAAAAAATACTCAAACAATTGGATTACATTCTTCATATTCAATCTTCAGAGATCTAATAAGCAATCACTTGAAATTCTTATTGACATACAAAACCGATTCTGAAATTGAAACTTTGACAGCTTTACAATGAAATACTATCAATTGTATTCTAATATGGACAATGATATTCTAGATATTTAGATATCATTTTCTAAAATTATTTTAACATGACTATCAGAAGCATGTGAATATTCTGAACAATAACAAATTTGGTTAATTAAGGAAAGAATGACATTCTTGAACAGTAATTTTAACTTTGCAATAAGATGTATTCCTTACAAATTGTAATTACATAAAAATATAAATAAAAATGAGGATGTTAAGCATCTCAATTTCAGAGATGATTTTTAACTTTCCAAATTAATATAAAGAAGTGGGGGGGTAGATGAAAGAAATAACAAAGAAATCTCAAAGTTACTATCAACAAATAATCAATTAGTTGAATGTATTCTTCAATAGTTGAAGTGCTCAAAAATTGCACTAATTTTTCTCTTGAATAAAATTATAGGAATACTAATATTTTCCTCTTATTAGCAAGTGATCTAAAAAACAAAAAAAACAAAAAAAAAAAAAAAAACTATTGCCAATAGGGTAGAGTATATGATCTTTACTGTGAAAAATTTTAGAAAATAAAATACCCATAAAAGAACCAAAGCTAAATGTTTGTGCTTGCAGAGAGAGGTGGGTAAGTTGCTTATAAAAACGTAATAAATATTCAAAAGGAAAGTATGTTATTCTGGTAGAAGGAAAATACTCGTTTTTAAACAGTCACAAGTCAGACATTAGTGGCCAGCTGGTCAAATATATGCACATCCAAAATCCAGAAAGTTATCAAATAACTATAATTCTGAGTTGAATGATTAAACTGTTCATTGCTTCACCAGTTCTGTCTGCTACAAGAACTTATCTATCCCTTGGTGTGGTAGCAGATATGACCAATGTCATGATGATGACAACTCAACAATGATGACAAGTAGTGGTGGTAGTGACAGTTTCTGGGAGGTGGAGATAGTGTTATTGATGGTAGTAGCAGAATTAAAAGCAGAAAATAGAAGTAGAAAAAGTGTTTGACCAGAATAGCATAAACAGAAAAGTAGTTTCAGGAAACTAACAATTCTTTTTTATTTGAATGGTTTTACAAATGTGACTGTAAGATAAGGTCTATTATTACAAGCATGGGCCAGCCTTCTTTCTCTTTCTCCCTCAAAATCAGAAATTTGGGACTGGCTCATAGTTAACAGAGGAACAAAAAAATAAAAATAGCCTAATCCCCCAAATTCCAACAACTTGTGTACATTTAACATAAAAAAATCATCACAGTTAACAGAGTTTGAGAGAAAAAGAATAGTAAAAACATACAAGAAATTTCATTTACAATTTATGATTACAGTTCAAAGGAAAACTAAGCAATTTTCTCAGTTCCTATATATATATATATATATATATATATATATATATATATATATATGCACACAAATTCCATACAAAGAGATTTTAGAAGAAAAATATCAAAGACAGGTATTAAATTTAAACTTCAATTTTCAAGCAAAAAGAATCAGATTGATGAATAAATTTGAGAATTTTATAAATATTCTTCCAAGCGATATCTAAGATCTTCAAACTACTTCAATTAACACTATAAAAAGTTTTTCCAATTTTATTTTATATATTTGTGATGAAAAGTTTTTTTTCACTTTGACAGATTTGTGCATAGGAGAGGAAGACAAAAAAAACAAAAAAAAAAAAAACAAAATAAAAAAAAAAAACCTATAATGCCATCTCCCATATGAGTAAACAGAACCAAGTAAGATTAGAAATTTTTTAAACCAGCCAGTAGCAACAATCTCACCACACAGATGGGATGGATTGATAAGTTTTTTTTTGTTTCCCCCACATCCTGCAAACAGCTGGGAAAAAAAAAGAATAGAAAACTCCCCTGCAATGGAAATTTTATTTCTAGTTCTAATATATGATGTCAATATTATTCAGTTAAGATTCTCTTTTCTGAAGCCTGAAATTGTCTGGTGATTTAAACTAAGCAGTAAATATCAATAAAAGAGCAAAAGTATGCATGGGGTTAAGTTTGAGGAGTAAAACTGGACTATGGAGAGTGAAGTCACTATCAACAATGAACTAAAAAGTAAAAATAATCTCAAACTGAAAATCTGTAATACGCATAAGGTACAGAAAACTATAAGGAGAGAAAGCTAAAAATGGTTCAATACTGTTTACTGATAGGAAGAAATATGAAAATAACACTCATCAATTTCTAAAAATTTTAAATTAACATATTAAGATTTATGAAAACAATTGGGAAAATACCAAGTAAATATGGGTATCCTTTAGGCTTACATAAATACCCTAGCACTTTAAACAGTTGGAGTTGCAAGGTAGACATGGGTAATTAATAATGGCCTCAGTGCAAGAGAAATAAATAAATACTTCAAATTTGAAAATTTACAAATGGAATCTAATGAGAAGCTTAATTATTAGAAAAAAATGTCATTTAGGATATTTAAGTATAAGTTTCTGAGTTTACTTCTGGGAACTTTCTACATTTTTTCAGTTAAAAGGTTTTTTCAGTTTGGCTATTATAAATGTATAGATAAACGCAATTTTTTAAAAACAAATTTTAAAAGATTTTTCAATTAAGAAACATTCCAATATCTACAATAATAAATGGTATATTCAAATATCATGAAAGATTCTTACATGGCCTATCTACAAATTTTCAAGTTTTTAAAATCCCCACAAATTATATTGTAAAAGTTAATTATAAACAATTTTGAAAATTTTCATTATTATTATTATTATAGACACAGATGGTTCTTAAATAACTTTCATATTGAGGTAGTTTAAAAATTAAATCAGTAAATTCTATCAGTACTGTTAAGTCTTACCTAGGATTGAGCTCACCATCCTTGGCTAACAAATTAGACTCTTACTCCTCAGCTTAATGTATGTGTGGCAGTAGCTTATTTCACTTACTACCAAAGTAGATTTAACCATTAGGCAGTATTTAAGTTTTTTTTAATTTCTCCTCTGAAAATTTTTGTTTGGTGAGGTGCTATCACTCTGTTGAGCAAGATCCTGTTTTAACATCTGGTAGCAGAGCTTGGTTGCTGTTAAAAAAACAAATGGCTATAAATTTTTAACCCCACCAGTGCTTATCCCAGAAAAGTACCATGCTTGGAAAAAAATGAAATGAAGCTCTGGGAAATGGCAACAAATATAGATATGAGAAAAAGAGCTCCAACTGTGTTTTTGAGTCTAAATGGTAAAGCCAGAGAAACAATGCTGGAAATGGACCCTGATAAATTAAACATAGTGAAAGGAATGAAGTTATTGTATGAAAAGTTGGACTCACTGTCCAAGATGAATACTAATCAAGTGGCTCTGATGGTGTATGGAAATCTTGAAAAATATATTAGACCACAAAATATCACCATCACTGATTTCATTATAGAATTTGACCTTATGGTTCAGCAACTCAGTGAACATATTAAGTTGCCAGATGCTGTATTGGCCTACAGAGACCTCAAAAGTGCCAATCTGGGGGAAGACAATGAAAAACTAATAATGTCTCCCATCAGAGACATAACCTTCAATGAAATGACAGTCCATATAAAAAAAGTGATGGGTGTTAGGCTGGAGACTTTAATGGGTATTTCCTCTCCAGCAATCCATCAAATAAAGTCTGAACCAACAGATGTGCATTTTGCTCAATCTTTGGATGAAAATAGTGATGCACAGACAAATGACATAATGGATGGATTCTGTCTACAGAAATCAACAGAAGTATTATCATGGTGGAGGATATAGAGGCAACAGATTCAGTAAAAGAAGCCATGCCAATTATCAAAAGGATAAAACCAAGAAACAAAATCCTCTTGGACCTGATGGTAAACCCTCTAAATGTACTATTTGTGAATCTACCATGCACTGAGCTAAAAATTGTCAACATGCCTTTAACAAAGGAAATGAGGAAGATGTATTCAAAGCCAATATTGTACTTATGAATCACAATAACTCTGGGGATAGTAAGCACCAAGGATAAACTATTGGTGCCATGATTTTGGACTCTGTTCCAGGTCAGTGTGTGGCTTGACTAGCAAAAAAACTTCACAAGCAATTTAGTCATCCAAGTTATGAGAAAATGAGTACTCTCCAGAAAGATGCAGGAGTTCTTGATGTTTAACTTGTAAAACAGCTTCAGGAAATTACTTCCAATTGTGACATGCTTAAAATACAAGAGAGCACCACCCAAGCCCATCATTGGTTTCTCTGTAGCAAAACACCTTGATGAAATGGAACTCAAAACTATGGAAGACACTGGTTGCAGCTTGGAGCTTGCCATTGCTTGCTTACTGAGCGCCAAAAATACTTTGCATAATATCAATGGTTATAATCCAAATCAACTGGTATTTGGTCAAAATCTTTATGTGTCTTCTGTTCTGATAAATAAACTCTCAGCTTTAGAAGGTATTACATCAAGCAAACACATAGCTAACAACTTGAATGCTAGGCATGCAGCAAGAACGGCCTTTATCCAGGCAGAGTCATCTGAACAAAATTAGAAGAGCTTTGGGTCAAAAGGTGAGACCCATTACTGCTATTAAATATAGAAATGGAGATCTCGTATATTTTAAGAGAAATGAATCAAACCGTTGGATGAGATCCGGAACAGTTAAGGAACTGAAAACAAGCATGTGTTGGTCAAGCATGGAGGAAGCTATGTTAGAGTCGATCCATGTTGTTTGCAAATGTATAAAAATGATTTTGTTGAAGAATTGAATGCGCCAACAACTGATGAGAGGTCATCCAGTGCGGACAATTTGGAAGATGATTCATGGGTGGACTAAGATAAGTACAGATTTTGAAGATGTCGTGGATGCTTCACTTGATGGGGAAAATATTAGTCTTTCCAGGAATGACAATGCAAAAACTCATGAATTGAGTAGGAGTCAGGAGTCAAAAAAGGCTGGACATCCATCAAAAAATTCTGTGAAGGCAGATAATGTAATTTTACCAAGAATAGAGCAAGAGATAATGTGCAAAGTGGCATCAGACAAGGATCTTGCTTGGAAAAAAATGAAAGTTATCAGTTGTGCTGGAAAAGCTATGGGCAAAAACAAAAATATTTTAAATGTGTGTATTGAGGTGGAAGACATGTTTTGGCTTGATTTTGGGAAAAATGTGGTAGAGTGGAAACACTTTAATTACAAAAAAGAAAATCTACAAGAAAACTTTTGTGAAAGTGAACCTCTTGAAAAGGAATTTTCAGACAATGAGGAAATTAGCTTACTTTCAACAGTCAATATTTTAGAATATGCTGAAGCTAAAAAGAAGAAATTACATAGTTGGGTGGAAAACAGAGTAACACTATTTAGCTATGGTAATTAATTAACTAATTAGCCATAAAAAAAACTGAACGGAAAATGCTGAAAATAGAAAAGAAAGGTTAAAAGGATATCCCGAAAGATATACCATTCGATAAAAAGATTTTATTTCCCAAAAAGTATGTTTTCTCAAGAAACCAAAGAATTACGTCAATGATAAATTCACAGGAAAGCCATGTAGCGATCTTTGACAATTGATTGATGATGATTGTAAAAGTACTGGGTAAGAAAACACAAAATAACCAGAAGCGGTGAAGATATCGTTTGAGAATGCATAGATATTAGGAATTGACTAGGCCATGTGTTAATTGTAAGAATTTTGGCAGGACGAAAAAGGATTGCATAAACAAAGTTCTAGTTGACAATTCTAAACTGCCTGGATAAGAAATCCTGAATAAGCAATGATGTCAAAGAGTTAATTGATGAATCAAGCTCAGCCACACCAGCAAAACTGAGAAACCATTGGCCGAGTGGTAGCAGTGGTGATAGGCAGAGGTAAAATAGTAAGAAAGGTGAAGAAATTACTAACACCCACCAAAAGGAATTGGTGTGAGGTACCAATGTAAAGAGGAGGGAGTTTAGGAGGATAGCTATCCTGCAACCTCTCCTCATGGACGAAGGGATCCCCCCCCAGAAATAGGAAGTAATTAATTTTCCTAGTCAGACAACAAAGAGACCCTTGTAGAAATCAGGGAATTACCGAAAACCCCAGGCTGCATCTAACCCCGCACCGGTTTTTGGTCAAAGTCCATATGAGTGAGTGCCCTCTGGCAGTTCAACAGTTCGTGCGCAGGAGCAAGCCAGTAGCATTTTGCACACGGGAACACCACATGTACAAGATTAATGCAGATGAGGCACTAGAAACACAAGGACAAATGAATTTCAAACAATACTGGGTAACATGGACTGAAACCCTTGGTAACACATGGCAATCACGTTGTATGGTCAAAACAGTGTGTCATCACACACTGTCTCTTCCTGGAAAATGTGTTTGCTTTTATGGAACCTAAAACTTTAGTGGTTGGCTAGCAAAAGGAATCATTTGCATAGCTAACACTGGGGAAGCTAGTATACACTTTCTTCATGACCAGACATTCTGAGGTTTATACCAGCTCTGTTCTGGTTAGACAGTCATATGCCTTACATCTGCAGAAACAATACACTAAATGTACTCTCTTTGACAAACGAGGGCAGGTATCATTATCAGCAGTGGTTGGCAGCACAGTCTACATTTTGTTTCCCCTACATATTCTTCAGCCTTCTTTAGGCTTTGTACTTAACTTTTATGAAATTTTGAACTGAAATCTTCATTCAACCCATGAAAATAAATTGTTTTCATTCTAATTTCTATGCTGAGTTAATATGAAATATCAACTAATACTAACAAGTCTTATTCACCTTTGTGTTGCTTGTCAATTTCTTCTATTGAACCAGAGTATATGACATTTCAGAATGACCAGGCCCAGAGATTCCAATGTTTTAGTCAATGCTTTAATTCACTAGGCCATCGGTCTTTTACACAATCTAGTGTTGAAATTCTTTTTTTTTAAACCTGTCTGTACTCAGGTGGTGGGACCAAGTTAATGTCCTTTCTTAATCAGAAAAACAGATGGTATTCATATATGCTAGGTCTACTGAGAAGGTTGTCAGTGCCTAACATATGCACAGATTCTTTCAATCATCTTATCCTACAATATTATCTCTATTATCTTTACTTCATTCCATAGGAGTTGATGACCACCTTTTTCTTTTTATATATGATCAGCCATGCTTGATTTCAATATCTCTCCCCAATGATAAAGTCAAGATAATAGACAGAACAATACTGAAGCATAAGACAACCTCCTAAATATAACTAGAATAGATATGAATTCCATTTTACAGATTCTAGTGAAAAATGTACACTATTAAAAATGAATGAAACAATCTATCCTCATAGATTGTTCAGTTTAAAATCCCAAGGTTATCAAGCATGAAGACAGACACATGAAGGTACAACAGCTGTGTATAACAGCCAAAATGAACATGATGGTCAAGTAGGGAAGAAAGATAGAAAAACATTTTCTGAATCAAATTTGCAGAAATGGCAAAAACTAAATACAAGATGTTTAAGATTAGGAAATGTACCAGATGTTAAGAATTATTACTTTATAAGTACAATGCAATCAGATGCCTAATGCCGTGCAGCTAAATTTTATCACACAATTTAGCATTATAGTTTGTGATAGTGAGGGAGAACAAAAAATATCAACTGATTTATTCAATTGCAAAATTATATCCATACCTATATAAAATGCTTAAAAAACTGAAAAACAAAACCAAGGAACTGCTCCTTAAACTTGATAGTAAGATAGTTAATATTGCATAAATGAAAAATAAATAAAATACTACAGTGAGTGGTGCTATTGATCAGTTCCACTTTTAAAAAACTGCTTGTAATAAGCATAAAAACTAAAAATTATGTACATCTTTTATTTTTATTCAACACTTTATTGCTATAATTTATTTATCTGAAGCATTGTAAACATCACTTATTATATATTTACGAATGTCTGGCAATGCTGTCCAAAATTATATTACAATTTAATGACTCACTATCTTTGATCTTACATTTTTATATAAACATTTTCATTATTGCACCTACAAAAGTAGATCACATACGCACACATGCTCAAATTAAAAGATGTATCATTGTTTTCCAATTAGTCTGAACTAAATCAGCAAGCAGCTGAAAAAAAATTATTTATACCATATAGTAGCCCTTATAGTTAAAAAACAGAAAATTATTTGAATTGTACAAATGGTTAAAATAAATAAATATTAATTTGAAAAATAACCATGTATTTTATTTCAATGCGTTTTAATCATAGTGATATTTTTAAAGGTTTCAGCTAGGATAATGCTTCATAAAAATATTTATTCTAAAAATTTAAACTGATAGTTTGTAATTCATTGCTCTTGTATTAATACATCACTAATTGATGGCAGCAAAAAATTCATATGAATGATTTATTATGAACATGATTCAATGACTGACTTCACTAAGAAATCTGATTTTTTTTATTCTACAAATTTGTTAAAAAAAAAAAGAAACAAAAAAAAAAACAAAAGTTTCAGATTGATTGATTTATTTTTGTTTAATGACATATCAACTCCTTATGGGTCATTTAATGCCAAAATTTGATTTTCCTGAGAGCTTTAAAGTAATAAAAATGTTTGTTCTGCTTTCATAATTGCATACATGGTAGATGATACTCAGTTTGTGTGGACATAATTACTAGAGGCAATGACATATGTGTTTTATGTTGTAGTTTTGTTGAAGTTGTATTTTGGAATACTGTTTGACTTAAAAAATTGTAGAATATTATATGGATTAATGTTATTGTCAAGAATGAATACTGAGACTTGGAAGATAAGTTAATCCAAGCTTTATTCGGCAAAATACAAGCAGGGTTCACATCACGTGTTCCTGGTATTCTCAAATATGGCTGATTGTCATAATCTGGAGAATGGGCCGTAAACGAATATGGTGTTGTAAAGGAGTGTCACAGTCCATCTCTTATTTACGACATCCCTCCCCACGAGAAGGGAGTACTAATTTTAGTCCCAGCCATACCTTTTTGGGGTCACCGACACACAACCTGAACTCTGTAGTGTTTGCACAATCTCTCTGCATGACGAATCGGGGGTCTTTTGTATCGGCGTCACTTCCTGGGCTCATTAAAGGCTCATTTTGTATGGTTGGCAGTTCAACAGCTGCTGGTTTGGAAGGAATCTCTTCGGAGGACTGCTGAAACATCTGCTCGGGTGAAAATGTCTCGGAGCCAGCAGGATCAGGGGCCAAGTCTTGAACCGACAGTTGATTTTCTACCATCTGGATATCTGACGTATGCAAATGATTGATTACTATCGATCAGGTTAACCCGATCCACTAAGGGGTCATTCTTGGTAGAATGAATGAATCATCGCAACAACACCAGCCCCTGATTCATCAACCAAGATGGCAGAGAGTTTCCATGAGTTGTACATCTCTGAAATTTAAAAAAACGTTCATGTGGTGTACAATTTGTTGTAGTACATAATAGGGGCCGCATAGAATGAAGAACTTGTGGTAGGACCTGCTCCCAATGTTTATCTGATAGCTTGAGTGACTTAAGTGCCAATTGGATTGTTTTCCAGACAACCCCTACATACCATTCGGCTTGACCATTACCCTGTGGGTGATAGGGTGTCGAGTTACTGGTAGTAACTCCTTTACCAAGTAAATATTCCTTTAGCTCCTGGGATATAAAAGAACGGCCTCTATCTGAATGTATGTAGTCATGCTAAAAAGGAGTTCCAGGCACTTTATGACTGTGGAAGTTTGCATGTCTGGACAGGAATATAAGAATGGAAATCGTGAATATTCATCAACGATGACTAACAAATATGGATTGTGAGAAACCATTGGGAAGGGCCCCTTAAAGTCAATACTGATCATTTGCATCGGACCAGTGGCTTTTATCAATGTACCTTCAGTTGGTCGATAGAACTGGGGTTTGAGTTCTGCACAAATCCTGCAGGATGCGCAGGTTTTCTTGACATCTTCAGTTGAAAAGGGGAGATTTCTTGACCGCACAAAATGTAAAAGTCTTGAGACACCTGGATGGCATAGATTTTCATGTAATTCCACCAGAACCGAGATTTGGCAACTTAATGATGCAGAATAAGTGCTACTGAAAGTGTCCGCAGCTACATTGTTTCTTCCTGGTCAATATTCAATATCGAAGGATAATTTGCCGAGTTCTATTCTCCATTTATTGATTTTCACATTCTTTACTTTAGTGCATTTCCTGTTATCATATATGAATGCTACAGACTTTGCATCTGTGTATAGTTTGAAGTGATGTGGGGGACAGGAGATGCTTCCATTTTCGTACGGCCTCTATTATGGCTAGAGCTTCCTTCTCAACAATGCTATATCCCTTTTCACTTGCATGGAGTGATCTTGACATGAATGCTATGGGCCTTCCGTTTTGGCTAAGTATGGCAGATACAGCATAGTCCGAAGCATCAAAATCTAACTGAAGGGGTAGGTTCTGGTTAATAGCCAATAAGGTAGCTCAACACAGTTCTGATTTCAATGTATTAAATGCCTTCTCTTCCAATGGGAACCAATTCACTTTTACTAAGGGTTGTATTTTTTCTGAGAATTCAAGGATCCACTTAGTGTAGTAAGCTAACATTCCCCTGATTTTCTTCAGACTGTTCATGTTTTTATGTGGTGGTAGTTCCTGTGATGGCTTCATTCGTTCAGGGTCAGGCTTTATCTTTCCATTCCCTACACAATACCCTAAGGTATTTAATGTAGTTACTTTATTTATGGTTTTGGAATTGTTCAAAGACAAGTGTCTTTTTCTACAGTGAAGAAAATGGCGACTTACCTCGTCAAACCAAGCGACAGTGTGTCGCATGTATCTTACGATGGAAAATGCAGCGAAAAAGAAAATTACTTACAAAAAAAAAAAAAAAAAAAAAAAAAAGGTCATGTATTCCACATGACATTCTGAAGACGGAATATTTAAATTAAATAAAACAAAAACAAGTCCGTCGCAGGAGTCGCTATAAAAAATATGCAAAAATTGAGTGTCCTCTCCCAGCTGTCGATGGATGGAAAAAATGCTCGGCCGATAAAAGCAGTTGGTGTTCTCAAATCGAGGAGCAAAAGTCGGGTATTTTGGCTACCGCGTTTGTTGGAGAGTGAATTATTTTTCTGACTGTTTACGTGCATTGTGATTTGTGAGATAATACCTGCGAATCAAGTTTTTGGCATTTCTTTCTGCCCCTGATGTTCGAGTCTGAACTTAGTGATTTATTCTTTACGTTATGGAAGTACTCTGTGACAAATATTTCCTTTGCAATCCCAGATCGTTTACATTTCCTCACTACCCTCATAAAATTTTCCACATTGTTATCATGTTCCTCTTCTGTTTCACCCCCAATTATCACATTATCAAGATAGGGAAATGTATCAGTCAGATTTTCTTCTTTTCATTCATAGCACGTTGGAAAGCAGGGACACCATTAGTTACCCCAAACGGGAGACGGGTAAACTGAAAAAGTTGGCCATTTGCTTCAAAAGCAGTATATTTCCTGTCAGATTGTTTGAGCTTGATTTGATGGTAGGCACTTTTTAGATCAAAAGTTGAAAAGTATTTATACCTGGCAAGATTTGCAACCAGATCGGAAATTCTTGGTAATGGAAAAGCGTCTAGTTCTGTGTAGATATTTATGGTTTGGGAATAGTCCACACATAATTGTTTTTTTGTGTATTTTAGCTTCATCTTTAACCACTACTAATTGTACACGCCACAGTGAAATACTGGGTTCAATAATCCCATCTTCCAGAAGTTTGCTAACTTCCACAGCAATAAAATCAGAGTCCTCTTTACTAAAAGATCTTGATTTAGTAGCAATCGGTTTGCATTTAGCTGAAATCCCTGGGAACAGAGTTGGTTCAGCTATATCAGCAGCTTCCAGGGTAAAACAGGCACCCGTGCCTTTCATGAGTTCCGGTAAATAATTGCCATATTCAAACATGACCTTAAGATGTCAGGATTGAAATTCCCGTCCAAGAACATCACAACAGAGGTCCTTCATGATAGTCAAAGGAACGGAAGTATATAATTTATCATTAAGACCTAGTTTAAAATCAACTACTACAAATCCATTAGACCGACTATTAATATTTTTCTGGGCCATACTTACTTTTTTTGACAAGGGAAAAATCCTCAGAGACAATAAATCCACCACTTTTTTGCTAATAAAATTTTCAGAAGCACAAGAATCTATTAGATTATTGAAGGTTCTATTTTCAACCATCATGAAAGTAGCAGCATGGGAAAGTCCCACTGGTATGTTAGTAGTGTTTACAGAAATACAAGAAACTGAATGAATCATAGCATTAGTTGTCACATTTGATGACCTACACATTTTTTGGTAATGTCCCTGCTTATCACAGCAATGGCAAATTACGTCATGTGCCGGACAAATGGATTGTCTATGGTAAAGTATAATACCACAAAAAAAAAACAAGCTTTCTTAACGGTGTTATTATTCAAAGCTGTAGTGGAAGTCTTCTTACAAGAATTGTTATATCTTTGGTTGAATGTGGCATTGACAGTGGTTTGATTATTTTTTTCTTTGGTACTACTGCTTGTTGAGTCGCCACGTGGCCTCCTGTTGTTAATGACAGCAATGGCAGAATTGGAGGGAGAAACACAAGCCGCATTATTTTTCTGGGCTAAATCCAGTGTTAGTGCTTGTTCGTGAGCTGTCTGTAGATCCAAGTTTTTATTTTCCAGTAATCTCTGTCAGATTGCTGGTGATGTTATCCCACAAATGAAAGCATCTCTCACAGCTTTATCGCCGACTTGCTTAGCCGTTCTGTCCTTGAAGTTGCAGTCTCACCTTAATTTTTTGAGACTTTGGAAAAAAAATCATCAATCGATTCAACTTGTCTTTGCTTCCGTGTGGCCAGTAGATGGTGGGCAAAGACTTCATTCGATTTTTTAATGTATATTGAGTCCAGCCGATTTAGTGCCGATTCGATATCTTTGCAAGATTCAATGAATTCGAAAGCTGTAGGACTTACACAGCTTATCAATGCCCGTAGTTTGTTAGAGATTCTGTCTTTGTAGTCATCTAAATAGTTAGTGAATATAGTATGTCATTCTCTGGCGGTGTGTGTTTAATTCGGGTCGATATACAATACTCTTGCTTGGTTTATAGCCAAAACTTGATACAGACTCCGACATGGCGGTTATAAGATATTTTGCCAAATAAATTGTCAAAAATGAAGACTGAGACTCGGAAGATAAGTTAATCCAAGTTTTATTCGGCAAAATACAAGCAGGGTTCACATCACGTGTTCCTGGTATTCTCGAAGATGGCTCACTGTCGTAATCCGAAGAATGGGCCGTAAACGAATATGGTGTCGTAAAGGAGTGTCACAGTCCATCTATTATTTACGACAGTTATGAAAGTTCTTTCATGTTGGCTGTTTGGTTGGCTGGTCGGTTGACTTTGTTTAGCAGCATATCAACATCCATGGATTATTTAATGGTGAAATATAATATTTTGAATGCAATTTTATGGTTTCAATATATTTTGAATGTGATTGTATGCCATTAACTAGAGTAATATTGTCAGTAATTCTATGATTCTATTTTTATACTTTCATAGGATTTTGTTTTTGTCTGGGGGGGGGGTCACTATTCGCCCTAACAGGTGCTACCACCATGGGTCATGGTGGTCCTGGAAATGACAGCAATTAAGAGGTGGTTCCATGCTCCTCAAAACCTCCAATCTCCTGATCAGAGGTCTTGCTGCCAGATGTAGTTTTTTTGTGATACCAAGTTTCAATTTGACATAACCAACTTTTATAAAATACTGGAATAAAAAAAAAAAAAGTTTTTTTTTTTTTTAATCCAAAATGATAAAGTTTTAAAAAAATATCACCCTACAAAACCCAATTGACCATTCATCTTAATCCTGTAGATTAAATCCGTCTACAAGGATTAACAATATTCAAATTGAGCAATTCCAAAAATAACAATATTATACTATTTAAAAAGTAATGGGGCTATCAGAAACAATATATAAGAAATACATAAAGCAATGAAAATATCAACAGTTTGATACGTAGCTTACTTTCTGTTGAGTTGACCCTTGTTTAGGAGGCATATTAGCAACACGGAGACTTTTATGATCAGAAGTGCTCATGCAATAAGTGGATTATTAAAATGGTAGAAAGAATTGTGCCATTGTCCTGGGAAAACATTTTCTTGTGAGCAAAACATGATGGAAGATGATGAATGCAGTCTGAAATGAATGAGAAATGGTAAAAATAAAAATATCTCAAAAACAAAACAATTCAAAATTAAAACAACTCTTTAAAAGATGTGTAAAATGTCAATATCAAATGAAAATATTTGAAACTCATTTCTAATTCAAACAAAGAGAAAATAAAATTATCTAGTAGTATTGCAGAAAAAAAAACACTACATGAGCTTAATGAACAATTTTCAAGATATTAAAAACAAATATTGAAATGTTTACCATGTACAATAAATCCATGTTTAATGGATAGCTAATTTAATCTAAAATATTCTAATACATTAGTGTACAAAATTATTTTCCTAGTTTTTTTTGTTTTGCTTTTACAAGAATCTACATATAAATTAGCTTGTCAAAGTATAGAACAAAACAATACATTTTAAGGCTGCCATTGTGTCTACAATTAATATTTTACAGGTTAATGTAATTTAATATCAAGAGTAGTGCTCATTTGGCTCTAATAAGAAAGTTGTGTTAAAGAAAAATCTCAGTCCAGAATTTGACATTTTCACTCCAATATAATAATCAAAGAAATCAAATGAAAAGTGAAGTCTTTCAGTGTGACTAGCAATCTTGATCCAGAATAGATCCTTTTTTTTTTTAGAAGTAGTAGTAATAAAGTGGGGAAACACGGAGTAATGGATAGAGGCGCAGATTGAGGAATCAGAGAGCAGAGTTTGAATTTCAGTTGAATCCATTACATTCACTTACATACTAATACTCTTGGGAAAGGGTATGAATCCTCTTCTCCTCCCAGCTATAGGCAAATAGCAGGATAGACTGAGTTCTATAGCCTTGGATGGCAACTGGTCTACTGCAAAAAGAAATGGCAACCTACTGTGGGAAAAAAATCTGCCTCGTCAGTCATGATACATGATCGCCTACACACGTATCATGCATGGCACATAACTGACTAAGTAATAGAGTAAATATTTTTCACTTACAAATATTTTTAGATATATCTGCAAATATCTGACTTCAATATTAAATTATAATATAAAATAAATTCAAATTTATACATGGTAACTGTCTTTTTCAGACTGTGTTGATCCTGCTATTTGTTACCTTTAGTGTAGAGTCTATTATTACAAAGCATATCAAGTAATTATGTTAAAACCACACAATTGGCTCAGTTAAATGGAAACTATTTATCAGCTATTTTTAATGTTTTTCTCTGTGCAGTTTATAAGAAGTATGCTTTTTTGTATAAAATGTAACCTGCACATAAACAAAACTTTAATGATGTTTTATTATTCCATTTAATGATCTTGGCATAAAGCCAACACTCATGACTAATAATCTTATTTTAAGTTAATAATAGAAAGCCATATAACAAAAGTTACTTCATTAAAAATTAAAAGCCAGTCATGCACATAAAACAACATATATTATTGATAGATTTATGCTGGTCACTCACCATGGCCATCCAAATGTCTTAATCTATCTTTACAAGTGAGAAACTGAGAAAAAAAGTCAAATAAGAATACAATACTTCTATTTGTTCTTTGCCTTTAAATTACTTTTAATAGGATCGTAATATCCTTAATAACAAAAAAAGGCACCTCACTTAGCTAATGTTAAAAAATAAATCAATACAACTGACAGTGTATAAAGAAATCATACAAGAAAGTTCTTACTTGAAAATATGCAAAAGAGAAAGCAAAAGAAATGAATTGTTAAACAAAATTTGTTAACATTATGTATACACTTTTTCTAGAAAGATATTTGCAACCAGTTTGAAGAAATCTGTAATTCATTCAGATAAGAAAAGCAAATTCTATAAACAAGGAAGCTACATTTTTCTAGTCACATGCAAATTGATCTTTTGGTTAAAACAAGTCAACATATAAATATCAAGTCATTGTTACTGTTAGGTACCCAAATAAAATTTCAACAGAACTTTGTTACTTTACAATCAAATTTTAGTAAAAATATTTCAAAGAATCAAAATAACTAAAAAATAGCAAAGATTCTATGGTGGAAAAATTAGTATAAAACTTGTATCATCAACTTATGCTTATACACACACACTACAGGCAAGAACTTTGAGGCCACTTTGCATTTCTTTAAAAAATACCTTAGAATGAGATATCTTAGTGTTTCTTAAAGTAAAAGATAAAATTTCAGTAGTTACATTGTATTTGCTTTTATTTTGATGAAGAACTAAGCACTTAAAAAAAAAAATTATCATACAAGAGCTTCATAGTTTGTTTTCATCAATAAAACCACCACATGCTTTAATTACTGCTTTATAAATTCTGAGCATTCTTTCCAACTGTTTTTAAAAAAGTGGCAGACCTTCCTAAACATTCTTCAAGCACTGAAAAAGCGCATTTTCACTCCTTGAGTATTCTCTTCAAATTTTACTATCCAATTCATCACATACTAATTCAAAGGTAGAGAGGTCAGAAGAGTGAGGCAGCCAAGTCACAATTTCCATTTTTTTTTCTTTTCTTTGACTTGTTTGACATAATTTAAAAGAGTGTTCTGGATCATTGTCTTGTTGAAAGGTGAATTTTTTTTCCAATTATGTCTAAATCAGATGGTATAACATGTCTTTTCAAAATCAAATGACACTGTTCTTTTTTCATTATTCCCTTGACTTGTATCAAATCTCCTGCCCTCTCTCCCCCAAAACACCACCACACCATAACAGACCCACCACCATACTTAACTGTTGGGACCACATATTCATTCTTCTCATATACACTCTCCTCTTACTACCATATAGTTAAAATTTGGACTCATTTGTCCATGATACATTTTACGACTCTTTCAGTGTTCAGTTCTTATGCTTATTTTCCTATAACAGTCTTTTCTGCTTATTCAGCTTCCATAACAAGGGTTTGTTGATAGCTATGCAACCCCTGAGCCCTACTGATCTAAGTTGATTTTTCTCAGTTGAAAGTCACACTGGTTGCTCTCAACACAAACAGTATTTTTTTCTATTTCTTTTGCTCTCAATAATCAAGTATTTATCTTCAGCAGCAGTTGTCACTTTTGGTGCTCCAGCTCTATCAACATTTGTGCCAGTTTCTAACTGCCTTTATAATGAATATTGCACTCCATGTCTAGAACTCTTTAACTTCTTAGTAATTTGCCTTTGAGAGTAGCCTTCTTTGATTAAAATTTCAATTTGTGCACTCATCTCAATGCTTTAACTGCTATGATTTTGCCATTTTGTGCAAATTATTTCAAGATTAAATAAATAAATATATGAAAATAATGTCATAATTTCACAATCCTCTTTTCTTTAAACAGAGACAGCTCCATATGTTTTGTTTACAATATTAGTCAGTGCTGAGTTAACATTTAGAACATTTCAACTTAGTTGAAAATTTTGGCAATCTCAAAAAGTCTACTGAGGGATTAATGGTGAAAATAAAATATAATGTTTCTCATACAAAATATTTATAATTTAGCAAAATGTATTGTGGACAGATGAATCCAAATTTGAATATTTTGGTAGTTAGAGAGCCTGGAGAAAGACTGAAAAATAAAACAAATACACTGTAGTTACTGAAAGTTTATCTTTTATTTAATAAAAAAAAAATAAAATATCATTGTAAGGTGCTTTTTTTAAAGAAATACAGGTTGGCTGCAAATTTTGTGTGTATATATATATATATATATATATATATATATATATATATATATATATATATATATATATATAATGCAAACAGAGTAAAAGAAATTTATACTCACTGATCTAATAAGGCACAAAGACATTTGAAATACTAGAAAAACTAGAGTAACCCATAACATCTGGGAACAAACAGACTGCATAGAGAACAAATTCAGTGAATACACAAATATAGAAAAGTGGAGTAAGGCACAGATTTATTCAACTTATAAGGGAGATGATCCTAAGAGAACTAGAACCCCTACCAGAATTTATTATCAGTGGACATAATCTTGACAACATGTTGATGGAAGATGGAGAAAGGGAACTGAAGAAAGTCTTTGACACGGTAGTAATAGAAAGCAAGAAGATTAACTGTAAGACAGAATACATGGTTGGCAACAAAAAAAGACAACCTCAGGTGTGAAGTACATATTGGGGATGTCAAAATCAAGCAGATAAAGTAATTTAATTATTTGAGTAGTGCAGTGACAGTTGATAGAAAATAAGATACATAAATCTAAAGACACGTAGGAATAGTGAAAGTTATATTCTAGAAATTAAGACAGGAAAATATTTTTTTTTTAAAAAGCACTGAACTGTTATGTAATATCTAATCTCCTAAATGTAGTGAAAGCTGGAGAATTTCCTCAGATAAAGAAAGGACTTTAGATGACAAAATATGTTTATACTGACAAATAGTAAAAATACCATGGATGGAACATGTAAGAAACAAGGAAACTTATACTTACAATCAGAAAAAGACACCTGAAATTTCTGGGATACATAACAAGAAAAGGGACACTGGAGAATTTATCACTCACAGGACATATTGAAAGCAAGTGAAACAAGGACAAAACAGTATATAATCTACATGACGAGTTTGTGTGAATGACTATAGAACCAGGACAAAGAGGGCTGGAAAAGGGTAAAAGATTGGCAATTATTCACTATCTTTCTTGCTTGTTGATAAACTACATTTTCTAATTAAATGTAAATGTTTTGCAAATATATTTGGATTAAAATAACAGTTTTTTTTTTAACCCTTTTGTATCTGGTCTTAAGATTCTGACCAGGGGTGTATGTGACAACCTCTTCTGTAAACCTAGTATAGAGATGAACACTGTGTGGGAGCTGAGAAAGGACACACAAAAATTACACCAGAGCACAGATATTAAGTTTAAAGTTCCAAAATGACACTACTGGATTGTACAAAAGACTCATAGCCTAGTGGATTAAAACAGTTAAAGTACATCTGGTTTCCTGACAGTAATGAGTATAGTCCTTGGGTTTATATAGTCTTGTTCAGTGGAAGAAATGAACAAGCAACACAAAGGTGAATAGACCAGAAAGCATTAACTGATATGAATTCCCTAAATATACAATGTGAAATGAATAAATGGTTCATTTAAAAACTCTGAGAAGAGTAAAGAGTATGACAAACACCTGAAAAAGACTGGAGGATACAAAAGCCAAAGTTTTGCAAGTATAAAAAGTTGAGCATATTAGTTTGAAAGGCATATAATAATTCTTCATCTTAAAAATTCCAGCATAGTTATATTTTACCAATCAGAGTTTTAAAGTAGGGAAAAGTTAATTTTTAAATTAGAACAGGAAGATATAAATTTTAATTGAATAATCACATTAAAGGCAATCAAGATACATAATGAAAAAAAAATATTACTAAAAAAAAAAAAAACATTTCTATTTGTGTGTATTAAAGTTAAAAAAAAAATCAAAGTATTTCTATTAAAGAATTAGCACAAGTTTTGAAAATTTTAGTCTACAAAAAAATAAGAAAAAACTTTATTGAAACAAAAAAAAAAAACTATACCAACAGCCATATCTTTATTTAGTTAAAATAAAAACAAAATGTAAACACTCAAATGCAAAAAAATTATTATTAAACAGTGAAATTAAATAAATTGAGATCAGTTTATAGCATGTATAAGGCTTAAAATTAAAAAGTTAGGAAAACCGAGTGTTATCTCCCTTCAACTAAACTAGAAATTCCCTTTTTTTCTTTAAGTTTTTTTCTTTTGCTTTTATTACTAGTGTCATGAACAAAGTTTATGACAATATTCATGCAAAAATTACCTTAAAGAGAGTTAATACATCTATATTCAATTCAACTAACAAAAATAATTAATCTTCACTGTAAGTCCCACAGAGACTATGCTAATCTAAGTTTTGTAAAGCATTTTAACTACTCAAGAACTAAAGAAAAATTGTTTTCTTCACCACTTAAAATGATGCAAACATATCCAAATAAACAATACAAACAAAACAATATAGTGTTGGATAAAGTCTGATTTTAGCAAAACATTTCATAAATTATCTATTTAAAAGGGGTAAATTTGGAATTTAAAAGAAATACTTTACATTATACTAAAGTCAAAAGTTCATTTTTAATATAGATATTAAATTAATACAAGTTTTTGTAGTATAAAGTGAGACTCAAGTAAAAGAAGCTAACAAATGAAGTAAAGGAAGATAAATAATCTGATAAAAATATGAATAATAGCCAAATAGAGAAACTACTATTTCCCTGAAAGCCTTTAAAACTTTGCTTGTTTTAAGTATGTATTGCACTGAAAATGATTTAGTACAATTGTTTGCATACCACAGTAATTTGATGCACTCTTTACTAATTGAAAAATCTACATAGACAATCAGCTCCTCAACAGACTTAAAAATACATTTTATAGTCTTATGCTCTTTTACATTATATCAACTACTTGGAGGTGTGTTGTTTCATCACCCCAGCCCTTTTTTCTCTCTCTCTAGTATTTCGATTTATTCTTGCTTTCAAATTCTAATCTTTACAAAATGTTTTTTAAGTTTGCTTTTATACTTTGTTCATTTAGATCTCATTCTACATGCTGACCAGATGTGAACGCTGTGAGGACAGAAGATGAAATAACAAAAGTTGTTTTCTGTGCATTGGGCTCCACACACATCTGGTCTACAAAATGAACTCTGGCAGTGGCCAATTGCGAATGTTCCCACCAGTTAAAGAGACACCCCTTGTGACTACCAGAACTGCTTAAAAGCAGGCTCCGAGGATGAACAAGTAGTTGAGGCCGATCCGGAAGCTGGCTGTCATACCGCTGCTGCTACCATCACCATGACAACAGAGTGGTGGACCAGCCACCACAAAAAGTACTACTACTGCCACAGTCAATGCCTTCACTGCCACCACTCAACATGACTGCACATTTCAACAACCATTACCACTTCCTGGCTTGACCTACAACCTCGGCTATCCAGTTTTTGACTGAACATCTCTACCTCAATTCCTCCCAGCTACAGACCTACATCAATACCAACACCCGCTGTCAGCTCGGCCTACCTTGACTCACTTACAAAGCACTCCTTCGCAGTTGACACAGCTACTTCCATTCCACAGAAAGCTCTACCTTGACTTGCTTACAGGGCACTCCCTTTGCAGTAGATACAGCTACCATAGAACTGGTCTCCCTAAACCGGCTGTCACCTCAGCCTTCCTCAACTCGCTTACAAGGCAATCCCTTCACAGTCGACCCCAGCGACATCTGTTCCATACAATAGATCTACCAACGACAAGACAACCTACAACTATGACATCAATTAAGCAAACGTACACTAACCATATCGTGTGACCCCAGCCACACTAGCATAAGAAATGGTTCAATCCCTTACATTACGTGTACACCCAACCATATTCTTGTACTATATACAACAATAAATGTTGTTTTGCTCTAATCATCGTTATTCCTTTCTCTCGCTATCATATGCTTAATATAATATTTTTTATAACTATAGAGATCAAATAACAATTGTGGCCCAGTTGTCATCTATGTTCTAAAGTTAGATCAATAATTATTATCCTCCAAACTAGTAGGTTTATGTATACTTAACATGTGTTCAATTTATAAAAGAATCTTTTTTATGCATGTTTTTAAAAGGATAGCTGAATTTTTCTGAATTACTTGTATTTCTTGAATGTATGCCTAATTATTGAAAAAGGTCTTACACCAATTCCTATTTGTTACAGCTGATTTTGTGAACAGACAAAAGTTTCTTAAAATAAGAATATATATTTTGACACTGCTTAATTCTTTTTTTCATTCCTTACTATCCATCACACAGCTCATTCTTCAAACATAGACCAAAATTATAAGAACAGATTTTTTAAAAATATATGAAGAAAACTTTTCAACAAAATTTTTGAATTAAATAACTATTTTCACATTATTTTTTTTCTTTGTATACAATTAAAGCCAAGCAAGAAAATTGTATTGAATGGGATTAAAATCATTTTCAGAGTGCTGTTTTAGTCACTAAACTAAGTGAAAAACTAGAAGTTATTGTCTAATTTTAAAGATAATTATAAACAATGTTAGCTGTTTCTTATATTTTCTCACATGCTATGTTACCAAGCCAACTGAATAATACTTTAATGGAATTTGATTTTGATTATAAAAGTTTGTTACTTATTAAGTGTAGTTTGTAATCTAATACACTTAACATAGTCATTAAAAGAATTAACAATAACTGCTTTCCTTGATGACTATATAAACAGCTGTCATCTTATTGAAGTAGAACAAATTCTTGGACAAACTCTACATTGACAAGTGTTAAATCAATTGAAGCCACTTTCTAGAGAAAAAAAAAAACAAAAACTTATGTTCTTAATGAGACATATTTTATACAGCAGTTATTTGCAAATATTTAAAATAAAAATGGAATAATTAGTAGTAATTTTCACTTGTGATTATAAAGATGTTTTCTTGAAACTTAAAAAGGTAAATATGATAGAAATGTTTGGAAGCAATTTTAATATGATTTCAGTTCATCCATTCTTCAGCCTTCACCAGGTATATGTAAAAAAAAAAAATTTAAAAAAAAATCCCTTCTCCCACCTCACAGAACTGATGAGAATTGAAGAATATTGTGTTAACATCAAATATAAAGATTTCAATAGTTTGAACAATGTTTGGAATGTTAACTTTTCAAAGTTATAAACAATGTTTATATTTTTGGAATGATATGAATATCAAAAAATTAATTAACCTACCAAATTAATAACCTACAAACATTTTTCAGATTTATCCTTTAGACCTTGGAATTATCTGATAGACAAGGTGTACATGTGTGTGTTCTGGAAAATGCCTTATACAGACCCACTTCCTCAAATTTGACCAAACATTAGAATTTATTTGAAACTACTTCTTGAATAGGTAGAGAAATTTTTAGTGCCCTCTTACTTGTAAATGTTTTTTTTAACAATCAGAATCTGATGCTGATTAGTATGGAAACTAAGAAATTATATATAACTCTTTCCCCATTATACTTAATCTGTTTGAAAGATAAAACCAACAGCACACAGAATAAACACTGCTAAGTTCTTAAGTTTCTTCCAAGATTTGACTGGGTGTTAGCTGGTTATGCCCCTAAAAATACCTTGAATAAAGTCAATATTTCCCTTTGATGAGAAGAGAGTTTACAACTGGTCTGTACAGAGATAAGTACTATTTGATGTTTATCTTCAAAATACCTACCAAATGAAGGAAAATATGTCTAAAAGATGTGTTGATATGTTAGGGGCTTTAAATGAATTAAACAACTACCAAAATGTTTAAACCTATCAAGCCACTTTAATTATGATAATTTAGCTAAGACTATGTTTACAGCATCTTTCTTCTATGTGCTGTATCTGTTTAGGATCTGTGTAATCATGGCTTTCCACAACTTTCTGTCCTTTATAAGCTCTTAGTAAAGCTTGTCTTTCTGTTATCTTTCCTAATCCCTGTTCTGCTTATTATTTACACAAGCTCATTAGGTAGGTTATTTGCTGCTTTTTTCTGCCTCTTATATTCAATATATACTGTGAGTATCAAATTTTCCAAGTCTTCTTTCCTAATTATGTGCCCTAGAAATCTCAACTATCTCTTTCTGATTCTAAGTATAAATGCCTTTTTCTGTTTCCATTTTCCCTAAAAGTTTGTCATTGCTCACATATTCAATCCATGGTATTCTCAGCATCCTTCTGTAGAACCACATTTCTATTGCCTCAAGTCACCTTCATCTATGAGTAATCACTGCCATATAGGAAAACCAATATTGCATAACAATTCAATCTTTTCTATGTTTCTAATGAAATTTTCCTGTTTCTTAATACTTCACTTAACTTTTGGGAAGCAGCTTTCACTATTCCCAATATGCCTTCAGATTTCAATGCCGCATTTTCTATCCTCTTCCTAGATATTTAAATTTTTGTAGTTACTTGATTTTGGTGTCCCCAATTCATAGTTCACATTTTGAGCTGTTCCTTTTGCTGATAGCCATACATCCTACCATTTGATGCTTAGTTCTTTCTTCTTGTTTTTCATTTACTACTTTCTGTAGTTCTAGCTTCTGTGTCTGCTATCAACACTATGTCATCTGCATATCTTATGTTGGTAAGATTGCTTCACTGTAAAGGCTGAATACGTCTGGTAAGAAGACACATCCTTGTCTTATGTCCCTTTCTGTTTTTGCATATTTATTGAATTCATTTTCTATCAGTATGCAGGCAGTTTGCTCCCAGTATAAGTTCTGAATTATTCTCGTTCTTTTTCCCCAAATAAAAAAAGCTTACCTAGCTGTTCAAACAGTTCTTTGTGGTGTACCTTATCAAATGCTTTTGCATAAACTATAAAATATACATACACATCTTTTTATATCAAACCTAAAAACTGCATTGTGCAACAGAACAAAGGTGACAGGACTTGACCTGCACAACATCAGTTATCATTGCTATATATAAGTACAATTAAGTGAGAAGTTTCCAGTCAATGCACAAAGTCAGTATTAGTTAACAAGGACCTAAGTTTAATGAATGTTTTTTTGTTTTTTTATAACAAGTTATTATCAAGATTATCATGTCTACACACATAATACCTTAACATTATTAAAGATTGATTTAACAATTGGAAAATGGAATAGCCCAGAAATGTCAAAAATAACTATGAATATTTGGTAATTTTTTTAACAGCAAGCTTTTGTGACAATACTATAAACTTTACTATTTCAAGTAGCCACTTCAGAGAGAGTAAAAACTTGTTTAATGCCTTCAATTTAAACAAACCAGTTTCAAGAAATGTTGTCTTTATAAAAAATGCAAATACAGAGTAGTGTAACAGTGGTGGAATTAGTAAACCAAGCTCAAATTCCAGTATACAGAGGTCACACTAAAGCACTTAGGAACAATCTGAATCCAGTCTCTTTCTCCAGCTATGGGTTAAATAGCATAGTGGTGGCAACCAGTCTGTAAGAAGGACTTTTCTGAATTTAAAATCATAGAGAAGACAACTGGAAACCACTTCACTATCTCTAAGAAACCATAGTAATTCATAGATATAGAAAGAAATCCTGAAATATCAGTTTATATATATATATATATATATATATATATATATATATATATATATATATATATAAAAGAAAGCAGTAATATAAAAACTGCCAAAAGAACAGCTGGTCATTTTTATAATAATTAATGTTATACTCTGTTGCAATTAGATATTTTTCTGATTCATCTTGAATGCAATCTGGATGTGAACACCATGAAGGCAGAGAACAAAATAAAAAATGTCATTTTCTGCACATGGGCTCCAAGCACCACATCTGGTCCACGAAGCAAGCTGATGAAAGTGATACTGGCCAATCGTGAACTGCTGGAAAAGGAGATGCCTCTGGGGACTGTTACATCTGCTTAAAAGCAGGACATCCATAATGACCACAGGCAGTTGTGGGCCAGTAGGCCACCTGCTGACATGCAAGGCACTGCCACTACTATGACCACTCCTCTCAACAACCATTACCACTCTCAGGCTTGACAAATCACCCAACTCTTCATACACGGAATCCAGAATCACCACAATATCAGCACCACCCAGCTACAACCCATCCTCATTGCCAACACCGCCACTTTGGCAAAAGAGACTGCAACTCCACAACCAAGCAACTCCAACTCTGCAAGCATGTAACCCACTGAAGCAATTACTGTTTTGTAGAACACTGGCCAACTAGCTACACCAACCTCAGCAACAGTCACTTCGACATACCTGACTCGCTACATGCATTCCCTTTGCAGTTGTCATCGCAGCCCTGTTTCATAGAACAGGCCTACCAGCTATGCCAATCTAATGTTACCTTGACAACCAACAAATTGACCCACCATTGTGACCACAATCGACCAACATATGCAAATGACCATATCCTGTGACCTCAGTCAAACCAGCACAAGAAAGAGGTCAACTCCCGCCGTTACCCTGATGATCAGCAACAGAAATTGACATTTCACCGATTTTCCAACAACTCTGTAAGACACCCTATATATTAAACAAATACACGTTGTTCAAAAACCTTAATCTTTGTTATTCCTTTCGCCACCAAATGCTTATTATAACATTAATTACTTCAGATAAGAGAATTTATGCAAATGATTTATTTTTCAAAGTAGGTAGAGGAGGAAAAACATTTTTTAGTCACCTTTGATCATGAAAAAATAGGTTGGAGGATGAACAATGACTAAAAGAATGAGAATTTTTATTTACATTATATTTTTTAACTGATAGTCAGAAACAATGTTATTTTATTTTGATTGTCATGAATAAAAAATATTATCAAGTTAAATGTCCTGCTTACCTAGTATAAGATATTGATAATTTAAATCTGATGTTAAATCCTCAGCGTATTCTACGCTACCTGAAGATACATATGTAGCTAAAATTTGATTGAAATTACATTTGCTATCCAAGAGTGAAGTATAGACAATAAGGAATGTTATATTTCTTATATGAAAATCACATTCTAATCTATCCTTTAGCTGCATCTTTTAAACCTGTTGACAGGAAACAAAGAAAGCAAATGCAATATAATTTTTCTCAGTGAAACTGTTTCTCTTATTGTACTGTTTTGTTTTTGTTAATTTATTTTCCCAAAACAATGACAACAAAAAATTTAAATGAGGTGATTTTGTCTTTAAAGATTAAAAAGAAATTATTTTTGTTATTTTAGAATATCAAAATATATATTTATAGAAGAATGAAAAAATTCAACACATCAACTATCTTTATGAAAAAAGTAGTTTAAAGCATTTAAATTTTAGAAAGTAAATTCTATTCATTTAATTACATAATCTTCTGATTATTCTAAAACTCAAATAAATAAAAAAACAAAACAAAAAAAGAACAAATACTAGCCGTCATGAAATGTGATTTCCTTTTTATTTTATCAGTTCAGCAGTAGTTTATTGTGTATACTGAGAGCTGCACTACCTTCACTGCCTGAGCATTTATATAATCTATGTCTTAGCTATGCTAATTAATAGTCACTTACATATCACTACACTAACAGATTTATTTAAAAAGAACCAATTGCTAATTGTTGATAATAGCTTGCTTAATAATAGTTTATAAAAGGAATTTGAAGAGAGACTGAAGAGTAATTCAAAAGCCATATTAAGTAGAATTCATAGATTCATCTGAATAACTACCCTTGGCAAAAATTATCAAATTAGCATTTAGAGAGTCACCTTAGGTTTTTTTTATTTATCAGTAAATAAACTAATCACAAATAAGATGCAAAATATTTTTAATTTAATAGATGAACATTCCAGCTTCATAAAATATACCTTAAACCAAACTGAATTATTTAAATTAATGGTATATGCAGAGGAAGATCACATGAAATAATCCAATATTGAGGAAAAACTTATGAAATTCATTGAAAAAAAAAAAAAAGAATTAATATTTAGTTACATCTGTTTGAGCTTTAATAAGAGCCTTTAATTCTTTCAGGCATGGATTTCACTAATTTAAAGCTATATTCAAAGTGGTTCCAATTTTCCTGAATGACAATAGATCTTTGATGAATGGAGCCTTTGCAAACAATTTGAAAAAAGTTTTCACCATAATTTTCAACTGATTGTAAATTCAGATTGCTTACTGGTCATATTAATTTTATATTCATTTCCTGAAAAATAGCTTTAATCCCCTTTAGATTATGACAAATATATTATCTTCTTGATAAATAACTTCATCACCAAAGCAATTTTCTAATGATGGAACAAGAAAATTAATAAAGATTCCAATGTACACCTGTGCATTGATTGTTGAAGTAATGATTGCCATCTTCCCTGATCATTTAAATGACAGACAATTCTATATCAAGAATGACTAAGGAAATTTACTTGTTTTCTTCAGGCAGTCATCTTTAAAGTTTTGATTTGAATGGCACCAGACAAAAGTTCCAGCATCTTGACCTGTGTCAAAGCAGATTCTTGATGCATCACTGAATATCATTTTCATCATCTACATGTCATGATGGTTTCTCTTAAGCCCAATTTAACCCCATTTTGCTTCTGTTTGTGTGTTAGTACTAGTTTTCATTAGGTTTTTCTTTATACAAATCCCATTTCATTCAGCTGATTTCTTTGTTCTGTCACAAAAATCTTTCACCACACTCCACTGTGGATTGTCTTTTTGAATGAGTTTTACTATCCTTTACATTGTTTCAACTGACAATTCCTTAGAGCCATGCCTCCTTTCAATTAGGTATGCTCAACCATTTTTAGACTTCTGAAAGAACACTTAACTGTAGACGAATTTGCATATTTAGATTTCTGGTGGTATTTCTTTGAAAAATGCAAATTACAAGACCATTCCATAATTTTTTCTTCACAATTGATCACACAGCTTAGCAAAAGAAATTATACCATTAATTTAAATAATTTAGTCAGGTTTGTTAAAGGTATATTTTTATGGAGCCAGAATGTTCAGCTGTTACATAAAAAAAATATTTTGTGTAATGCCTGTGATTATTTTATTTACTGCTAAATAAAAAATGTCGGGGAGGGGATGGCCCTTGTTATCTAACAGAGTTAGAGGCAAAATTCAAGAACTTAGCCTTATCTGATGAGGATGGGATAACCTCAGGCCCATTTATGATAGTAAACATTGACGCTTTGCCTCTATTGAAAATTTTGTGAGATTTTCCAGAACTCACAGGATCCAAGTCTTGCTTTTGAACTTGGATTGCTTGTGCATAGCTGCACTTTGTATTTTCTAGAACTTTCCTGCAATGATTGTGGGAAGTTCTGAATGCTGCAAGGGTCCTACTACACCATTCCCTGTGGTAGATACTGTAATAGTGATTATGGTGAGTTGTGAATGATAGTAAAAATGAAGGACATACTGTGAACAAGGTCCATGCAAAAGCATTGGACAATTCATATTTTCAAAAAATATTATAGTTATATTATTACAAAAAACTTTAATAAATATTAATTTTAAAACATCGCAACACAATTATTCATTTACTATTCTACAGAATAAAGAAAAAAATTAAGCATTAACTAAAATTGTTCAAAATATAGATGCCATGAACTCATAGGAGAATTCAATTTGAAGAACTGAAAGTAAGCTATGGCTTGTCTTGAATATAAGTCCATGTAATTAACAAACTGAGAAATAAAGATTATTTGTAACAGCATAATCATAATAAAGAGGTGGATAAGTGTTGTTTAAATAAGTCTGTATTGCTGCAACGTCACTTGTACAAATCAAAATACCGCTGGTTCAATTCACCAGCCTCGCTTTCTGAATATGTCACTACGTATAGCCGTCCTCTCTCATTTTCACTGCTCCAGCCCTCTTTTTATCAGACCAACCAATCAGCGTTCTTCATTTTTATTCTCAGTTACACAGGCAAATTGCCTCCTCCAGTTCGACCAATCAGCACATGACTTGCTATCGGTGGTAGCATGCCAAACTGTACAAAGACCCCTCATTACTGCACATACTGCTAGAATCGCTGTACAGGAGAGTAATGCCATTTTCACGGAGCAAACTTGCTGATGTCATGTGCCGCACGTTAAGGTAAGACCCTTATTTTCCTATACACCAGATGCAAGCCACTCTGGCTCGCTTGCTTCTACGGCGCTGTTCACCACAATAAACCATTTTCTTGAATTATCATTAATTATAAAAATTGATTACAGAAGTCAATTTAGCATTATAGTAGTTCATTATGAAAGTATTTAATATATTTCATTATGCCCATATCAGCAAATGAAAATGGACTGCTAATGAGCTTAGAAAAAACATTTGGAATTTCCATTACTTTCTGAACACTGCCTAATAATGATGAAGGATTATTTTATGTGAAGAACAAGAATATAACTTATAAGAAGATTAATTTAAACCAACTATAAGCTATTTAAAATTATAAAATGTCTAGCAATGATAACACCAACATTAATAATCAGGTCCATAGCCAGGGACACAGGACTGAGTTTCTCATCAGGCAGGTAATACATGAAGATACATCCAGAAGAGATGCAGGAGATTCCAAAATCGTCTGGAGGGCATGGTTGAAGCCAATGGCGATTTTATTGAATAAATTTACTCTTTAGTATTTTTTTATATTTTTGTGTAACTTTGGTAAATATATCTGTTAAAATGAGATGTCGGTGTTATTTTCATTTTTGCATAATTCAGATGACACTATCCATCGCATCCTGTATATATGTATATTCCAAATTTGGAAACTAACACATTAATATAAATTCTTAATGTCTATTCCAAATATTTTTTTAACACAAAATAGCCTAACATATAAGATGACACAAATGGGAAATATATGATTACATACAATCATTTATAGTCCAACATTTTCATTTACATATATAGTAAGTGTATTCTTTTTGTTCTTTATCTTCTAATAAGCATTTGGGTGTGAAAGGAAAGGAATAACAAGCATTGAGTTTTTTAAACAACGTGTATTGTTTAATATATAAGGTATCTTATAGTGTTGGAAAATTGGTGAGATGTCAATTTCAGTTGCTAATCATCAGGATAGTGATTAGATGTAAGAGTAGCATAGTGAGTTGACAGATTTCTTGGGTTAGTTTGACCAAGGTCACAGGAAATAATTGTTGGATGGTTCTGTTGCATATGTTGTTCAATCAAGGTCGCAGTGGTGAGTCAATTCATGGTAGGGTGTGTTGGTTGATGAGGTGATGAGGGATTGGTGTAGCTGGTAGGCCTGTGTTTCTACGAAATGGGGTCATAGTGATGACTGCAAGGGAATGCATGTAACAAGTCTGGTGTGCCGAGGATACAAATCATGTTGGTGTGTTGAGAGTCAGGTGGAGTTGAAGCTGGTCTCTGTTGGTTTCCGTGTAAAGAGTTGGGTTATTAGTCAAACCTGGGAGTGGTAATGGTGGTGATGGCAGCAGCGCCCTGTATTGGCAGGTGGCCTTCACAGTTGACAACTGCTGGTGGTCATTATGGGAGTCCTGCCTTTAAGCAGATCTGGCTGTCCTCAGGGTTATCTCCTTTTCCAATGGGAATGTTCGCAATTGGCCAGTGTTTCTTTCATTGCAGGAGCTTGCTTCATAGACTGGACATGATGCTTGGAGCCTATGCACAGAAAATGACTTTTTATATTTTGTTTTCTGCATTCAGTCAGCATGTAGAATGCATCAGAAAGAGATAATTGCAGCAGAGTATAACATTTATAATTCAAATTTTTCAGATTATTTTATTTCTATATTTTGTTTGTGTGTAAACTACTAACAAACTCAGTTGAGCTGAAATCATTACAGGTATACTGAAAAATGTAACAGATACATTAATTCTTACATGAAAAATTTACAGAATAAAATGCCATTAATCAGAAAAATATTAAAGTCCTCCTCCCCACTGCTGTTCTCCTTTATTTCATCACTCAATGATAAATATTTATGTAGTGTTAATATGTCAATGTCTTCAAGATCTGAACTTTAACCACAGATGGCAAAATGATTTAAATATATTTAACTGTAGAAAGAAACCAACTCTTGTCAGTAAAAGAAAAGAATTTGAACTGCAACCACTGAGAACAGGCAATATTAGGTATATTCAATGGTGAGATTCAGCCAGTTCACACAAACCGGTGATTAAAATTCTGTGAATTTGATGAACCAGTTGTTAAAATTACGTAAATTCATATTTTTAAACACAGCTATATAGCCTATAATACGACATACTGCATGCTACGTAATGTATAAATGAACCGCGATCTACTTATAACTAAACATGCGTAATTACGTGATATGCTAATATAGCCTAACACTATGTTATGCGCATATATATCTATCATATTCTGCTGAATCAAATTACCGGCTAGCAGCTGAACTTTTTAGTAAGTGTTTTTTTGGGGGTTTTTTTTTTAGATTTTCTGCAAGCTCTTCTCTATTTTAGTCCTAGATCTAGATGATCTAAAGCTTTTTAGATATCTACAATACCTAGAGGTTAGAGCTGTCAAGTGCCATGTTTACGGTTTGATTAAATTAGGCCTATAAAATGTAGAGACCTACTAAGCTTATGTAAGTTATGTTTATAAAAGCAAATTTGGCCTTTTAAGATCTGTATTTTAATTGAAATGGCGATTGATTTTGTACTTTTGTAGAGGTTTAAATGTGCCTTTCCTATAAGACTGTCATTTAGGGCTATATCTAGATCAAGTAGAAAAATAGACTAAATTTAATTAATATGCCTACAGAAAATGACTTCCTAATATGTTTAGATTAACTAGATCTAAGTCTAAATTAAATTGAAAAAAAAAATTAACATTTTCCAGGATTCTAATTTTTAAGTAATAATACTTAAGTATAACTATAAATCTATAAATAATGTACATGTTTGTTACAACTTGTGGCACAATAAAATTCTAAAAATTCTAAAAATTATTTTTCTGCATTTCTTGATTCAGCCTTAAAATGAAGAGACAATAAAGTTTATTGGGATTTGTGCAAAAAATCCCTAATATTGAAACTGAGGGTGAGTCAAGTGAGGGTGAAATGGAACCAAATCAAACAGAAAAATTGTCTGGTTCTGCTTCTAATGTATTAAATGGAGAAAATGCTGATGCAACTATTGAGACTGTTCAGCACGGAAACAATGCAGTTACTGACACCATGCAAGGTGGTTATAAGGCAGATGAAACAAGTTTACTTACAGACTGCTGGAGTAATGAACAATATGAAAATTTCCAGAAAAAAATGATGGCTTAATAGTTTGTAATAAGAAACTAGGATGTAGTTACTGAGCAAAATTTGATACTATAAATGTGAAGGAATGTCTCATTAGTATGGAGAATGTACAATATTGTTGCACCAGGAAGAGATAAAGCAATCCAACAAGCATCTCTCTGGAAAAAAAATGAATGAGCACTTTTCATCAAAGGCCCACACTATTTGCTTAAAGCAATTGAAAGATCATGCAGATGATACAATTACAAAATACACTGATGCATTGAATCAGAAACACATTGCATCTTTGTGCAGAGTTTTCAATACAGTCTATAATTTGGTAAAGCTATGGCAGGCCATTTTCTAATATTAAAAATGAGAATGAGCTACAAATAAAAAAGCCTGTGTTACAATAGATGAAACCTCAATGATACCTAGTAAGTCAGTGCTTATAATTTTTGTGAAAATTGAAGATTGTGATTTATCATCAACAATTTTTGGGGATTTGGTGGAGTTAGAGGGTCAAGGATCAGAACAAATTTATGATACCATGTTGGAAAGTTTGCACTCTGCTGGATTTGATAATGAATACTTGAGAAATAATTGGTTTTTGTTCTGATGGTGCAAGTGTAATGCTTGGTTGCAATTCTTGGGTAGGCACTAGACTTGAAAAAAAGAAAAAAAAGATTTCCCTAACATAGTAACCTGGCATTGTTTAAATTATTGTTTGCAACTTGTTTTGGATGATTCTGTCAATGATATAAAACAAGTGAATCATTTTAAAATATTAATGGGTAAAATCTACACAATATTTCACCAGTCAAACAAAAAATCAAATGGAACTCTTCAAAATATCTGAAGAAGTCGGGCAACAAATTTTGAAGATAGGTAGGGTTTTGGGACCAAGATGGGCTTCTTGCAGTTTAAGATCTGCACTTGCTGTGTGGCATGCTTATCCAGCATTATACACATTTCTCCACTAACACAAAACATTCAGGGTTGACAGCCTGTCTGTGCAACAAAAATTTCTTGAAGGACGTAGCTTTAATCATTGATATTTTACATAAAATGTCATTGCTCAGTAATGCCCTCCAAGCAAAAAGCACAACATTGTTTAGAACAGAAAAGCTCATCAAAGGTCCATTAAGGCATTTGAATTGCTGAAGAACAATATAGGGACATATGAAAAGTAAATTGATGACAGAGTTGCTTCTGATGCCTTCAAGGAGATCAAGTTCATTGAAAACCACAGGTTTGTTAGTCTTCCTTGACAAAAAACTATTGGATGCAATAATTGAAAATATGAAGAAAAGATTGCTGATGAACAAGTTAAAGCAACAAATAATGAGCAAGAAATCTTCATTGAGCTGTTTAACTTGTTTGATGAAAAAACTTGGAATGTGGAAGAAATCCTTGTACCATGAGTAACAGCAGAAAAAAAACTTGATAAACTTAATCAAATATTGAAACATGATGTTCATGTGAATGAATTCAGGGATTATGTGGGAAATGTTCTAAGTAGCTTTTGTGCTAGTAGTACATAGCATATGCATGTATTTCCACAAAGTGTACAAAGAGCCAAGAACATTAACACCATAGCAACGATTCTAACTAATGAACATAATATATAGTCAAGAAAGTTAGCCTCATTGTTAAAAATGTATCAAAATTAATGACAATCTAATTGGCCTCACATTAGATTTGTGGGATGCCACACTTTCAATAAAAAAATGGTTACGAAAAAAATACCCATAGTGCTGATGACAGCAAAGTAAAATCAAAACAGGCTAAACACTATAATAAAAATTAAGTGGCTATATGGAAATATTCAAAGTGAAACTGAAAGAATATCTTTAATAAAAAATATAATGCTAAAACATTTTGTTGTTATATTTCTTTATTTGTCCAAACAGCACCATTAAAAATAGTAAATTATTATATGAAAATATTCCAGAATCTGTTATTTCTTTCTTGTTGACCCTAAGGGTTGTCTAAATTAATTTATTTTTTGTGTTCTGGGTCACACCCTGCTAGATGCCTTTGTACTTGTCCCTGTACTTGGCTGGCATTTGACAGATTTTCATACTTGGCCTCCAGTTTCTAAAGTTCATAGAACCTGTTATTAAAATTTGTGAATCCCACCACTGGGTATAATAGTAGAAAACAACATTTGTGTAGATGCCAAATTAATTCTCCTGCATTATATTAAAAAAAAATTAGATGTCGAAAAACTTTCCAAGAATTGTAAAATCTGCTTTTCCATAGACTTTCATTTTATTAGTTCTTACTTTGTTATAGAGCTCTAAACTATTCATCAATGTTTAGTTTCATGTGTTATTAAATGGTGACCAACAAGATGAAGTGCAGTTAATGACTAGTAAGAGTTTGTTGCTATGCTTCATTCTAATTATGTAATCCAACAATTGAAAGCTCTAAAATAACAAACCACATTTTCAATATCTTTCAACCTTTGATTGAAGTATTTTGGCCATTACTTCATTTTGAGCTAACTTTTCAACTATTATTCCTTTAATTTAAAGGTGAACCTGTAATTTTTTGTTCAATGTATTTTTTCACAATCCATTTCTTTTTGTAAATGTTCAAACTGATTACCCAACTATTGCACTTGTGCTTAAAGCTATTCATTTGCTTATATGTGCTTAGCAAATACAGCTCTCAAGTTGAGAAATACTGAAATAGTTTAAAGTTTTTTAGTATAAAAAGGTTGATTTTTTTATTAACTTGTTTGAACTTTTTACCATAGAGCATTTCAGTTAGACTTACTGATGTAATGAATATGCATACACCTGGTTTCCCCCTCACAGTAATATGACTGGCTGGTGTCAGCCATAAATACCGACTGATGTGGAGGTATTGGAAGACGACATTGACTACGCTATTAGACTACACCTATTGACTACGACTACGACGAATACCAGTCCATTACGGCTACCTGCTAGATTGTATTACTCGGTTACCGTAGCCAAAACCACTTAGCCACTTCAAACAAATATATCCCTTTCCGGGACATATCAGTTGGCGACGAGATTCAAAACAACCTCACAAGTTAAAACAAAAGAAAAATACAGTTGACAACATTTACTAACAAAGAACGTTAGAAAGACTTGTTCGATGCTTACAGAAAGTAAGTAATTTTTCCCTCATTTTTTGTTTTAACGCTTATTGACGAGGAAAGTTAGAAAAGGAAAAACTTGTGCAACGCTTACAGAAAGTAAGAAATTGCCCCCCCCACCCTTGTTTGGACTTAGAAAATTTTATTGTCTACATAATTTGGAGCAAAATTTTTTCTTGTGGATACGTTGGCAGAATGGAACAAATTGCGGAATTAACTAAGGTGCTACATATCACTTTACAGCAACAGCTCCAACAACAACAACAACAATTTATTCAGCAACAAGAAAGATTTGAAAAGGTATTCAAACAACAGGCAAAAGACAATAAATCACTTTGGGAAGACGTATTATCTAGGACAACAAAAGAACCAGGTTCTAGATTTTTTTCTGCTGAAGAAATTTCAAATTCACTCTCTGAATTTAAATACGACTGACAGTGGTTCAATGTTTATGGCTTATTTTCGTAGGTTTGAAGCAATATTTATGAAAAGATGCGAACAATGGTCCAACGAGGAAAAAAAAAAAAACAAAAAAAAACACTATTGTTGCAGAGGTTGGGAACAGAAGAAAATACAAAATACGCAAATTTAATCCACCCAAAGAAGCCAGAAGAAATTACATTCAGCAAAACAGTAGAAATTTTGTCAAAAATTTTCAATAAAAGAGATAGTTTATTTTTATACTCGATACAAGTGTCTAAATATCGTAAAACAAGAGGATGATGATTTTGTCACGTATGCAGGTGTGGTTAATGCACAGTGTGAGGCATTTAAATTAAATGAATTGTCAAGCAACATGTTCAAGTGTCTAATTTTTGTGCAGGGCCTAACGACACCGAAGGACAAAGAAATTAGATCAAGAATCCTCACTATCATGGAACAGGATCCAAAGATTGTGCTACAAATAGTAATGGAAGAATGTCAGCAACTTATAAACATAAAAAAAGGTAATACTCGGATTGAGGAGAAGAGCATTTTGCGAGTACAAACTGTAAGATAACAGAAGTGGATACAAAATAAAGAAAGAAAAATTAAATGCAGTTCGTATGGAGGACAGCATATAAAGAAGGAGTGTTTCTTTAGGGATAAAATATGTTTTAATTATGGGCGTGTAGGCCATAGAAGTTCTCATTGTCAGGCAAAACAGAGAAAATTAAAATCAAAGTCTCAAACAAAGGCGAACGTAGTTTTGTCTAAAAATGAAAATGAGGAGGGTCAAACAAGAAAATACCTCAATGTAAAAATAAATGGGCAGACCGTAAAATTATTACTTGATTCAGGAAGTGATATCTCCGTGATAAACGAGCAAACATGGAAAAAAATCAGTTACCCGCCATTAACTAACACAGACAAAATTGACAGGGGAGTGTCAGGAAAAAGACTTAAGTTTAGAGGTGAATTAAAATGTAACATTTTGTTCATGGGAAAAATTCACAAATCAAAAGTGTATGTGCTCCCTGGTTTAGTAAACCTCTTTGGTTCAGACTGGATCGTATTGTTTAACTTGTGGGAATTACCAGTAAATTCTTTCTGTAACAAAGTTAACGTCATAGAGAACTATAAGACGAAGCAAACAAAGATTTATTACGGATTTGAAAAGCAAATACCCTCATGTTTTTTCAGAAGGACTAGGTCTGTGCACAAAAACAAAAGTTAATTTCGAATTGAAAGAAAATGTTAAACCAATCTTTAAATCAAAGAGAAAAAGTACCATTTTCGGCACTAGACTCAATAAATGAAGAATAGGAAAGGTTGGAAAAAATTGGCATAATTTCAAAAGTCGATTACTCGGATTGGGCGTCTCCAACCATATATATATATATATATATATATATATATATATATATATATATATATATATATATATATAAAAGAAAAACTGAAAAATCAGAGTGTGTGCTGACTTTTCGAAAGGCTTAAATGACTGATTAAAAACCATGCGTACCATCTACCGTCTCCGGAGGATATATTCACTAAATTAAACAGAGGTAGAGTGTTTTCAAAGTTGGATTTGTCGGAGGCTTACATTCAGGTTAAAGTCAGTGAAGAATGTTCGAAGTACCTGACAATAAATACGCATAAAGGGATTTTTAAACTAAATCATCTCCCTTTTGGATTGAAAGTAGCTCCAAGCCTATTCCAGCAAATAATGGACACAATGTTGGCTGCTATGGAGTATGCAATCGCATACTTAGATGATATTTTGATTAAAAGTGAAAACGAGGCCCAACACAAAACGCATATTGGAGCAGTATTTCAGAGAATTGAGGAATACGGGTTCAAGCTGAGTGCTGAAAAATGCGAGTTATTCTTAAAGAAGATAAAATATTTAGGGCAGATTATTGACAGTAAAGGAAGAAAACCGGATCCAGAAAGGGCCGAGGCTATAAAAAATATGCCACCACCTGATAATGTGGTACCATAGACCCTATCCAGGTGTTATCATATGGATAATTAATGCCGGGTCAGGATCAATATATCCTGCACGATATATTCTTTTATTTCTCAGTTAACGTTCTGTTAAAGGATTCTTGAATAAGGGTCAGGGTTGCTTCCCTTGTATTATTGTATCATTGGCAGAATAGATAAAGTAGAAAAAAAATATTAATTCAATTATGATTTAATTGAATTTAAATTTCCCGGGTCCCCTAAACTAAATGACACATTCGACCGACCGTAGATCAGAGACGAATGAAACAACAGATGTTAACAATATAATATTTAAATAAACAAGGACATGGGACAAATGACAATAATGGATAAAAGAATAGCATGAAATGTTGCGTCTAACCAGAGTTGGGAGAAGATGAGCGATAACAAATGCAGAACTCAACATATGAAAGGGGATAACATTAGTAATCTGGTGTTACATATGTAATGGTGTTTTGCATGAACATAATGTTATTGACTGATGCAAGCTACAATAATATCCGGGATGAGATACAAGAACTTATCTGCTATTTTGTGGTTTAGCGGGCAATTTCAATAAGAGTCTTTCTCTCTTTCTTTCTTTTTGAGGACTGAAGGATAGATTCTCGATCTGGAACGTGTCTTCCGCCTTGGGTTTGAATTCAGGATTCCTTCTAAAGACGACGATCTCCAAGTTGCAAAGGCCTACTGCATTAGACACTTCTCACATTCTTGGCACTGAAGCAATCTGGTTTGTTTCTCGGCCTCGGGGAACGTGCAGTCTCAGCTTATTGTTTGGAGTTCGCAGTTGGTATGACCTTACTCAACGGTTGGCCTGCTACTAATTTTCTAGAGTCACCACATGCGTCTCTTCCTTTTTGGCACCTAATTTCCTGTTTGCTGATTGGCTGCTCTTGACCAATCGCATTGCCGCTTTTGTGTGCTGCTTCTGCTGAATCTATTTTTATCACTCGCCTACACGTGTGTGATTTAGGTCATGGCGTAGGAAGCGGATGGGTGTTATATGTCGGCTTGCATTCATCACAGTGGCTAAACTCCAGGCATTCTTGGGATTAGTAAGTTATTATAGCATTTATATCCCAAAAATGCATATGAGAGCCCCTTTAAATAATTTGGTGAAAAAGAGTGCAAAGTGGATATGGTCGAAAGAATGCGAACAGGCTTTTAAAAAAGTAAAAAGCTCTCTATTAGCAGACCTATTGTTAGCGCATTTCAACCCGAAGAGGAAAATTATTGTAGTGGCAGATGCCAGCAATGAGGGACTAGGTGCGATATTGCTTCATAAAATCAAGGACGGATCTACGAAGCCTGTAGCACATGCCTTGAGAACGTTACTGCCTGTGGAACAAAGTTACAGTCAAATCGAAAAAGAGAATTTAGCAATAATCTACGCTGTAAAAAAAAATTTCACAGGTTTCTATACAGAAGAGAATTTACTCTGCAAACAGACCACAAACCGCTGTTAACAATATTGGTTAAAAAAGAAAGGTATACCAACTCACACGGCAAATCGACTACAGTGTTGGGGTATAATTCTATTGAATTATAATTTCAAAATGGAACATGTGCCTTCAAAGAAGCTAGGTTACGCCGATGGGTTGTCGAGGTTAATACTTAAATATACGGAACCACTGGAAGAAACAGTAATAGCGGCGCTAAGAGACGAAAGTGAATTGTCGGGTCTGTTATGCAACACTATTAGAGAACTACCGGTTACGCTAGAAGATGTGAAAAAAGCAGCTGAGAATAATGATTTCATTAAGAAAATGAAAAAGCAAGTCTGGTTGAATGAGAAAACTAAAAAAGGAATTAGTGTGTCACCTTTTTCGATCTGTGAACAGGTATTACTATACGCAGATAGAGTTGTACAATAAATGCACTTACTGAAATTTTTAGTCGCTTTGGACTCCCTAAAACTTTAGTCAGCGACAACGGAACGCAGTTTATGGGAAGAGAATTCAAGGAATTCTGTACATCATTGTCCATTGATCACATGACAACACCAGTATATCATCCAAGATCGAATTGACAGGCAGAAAAATTCGTGGACACCTTTAAATGAGTGTTGAAGAAAAGTCAAGGCATGGACACGAATGAAAGAAGTATTTAGAAATTTTTGGCAGTATATAGAATCACGCCAAACCCGAATACGACTTCAGGGTTATTGCTAGCAGAGTTAATGTTTGCAAGAAAAATACACACTGTGTTTGACAGGCTGTTGCTTAATCCGGTGAAGAAAACTACTAAAAATGAAAACCAGATGACTAAAGCGTATAAGCCAGGTGACAAAATTTTTTTCAAGAACTTTAGGGCCGGGAAAATGTATTGGGAAGAAGGAATGATAACCAAAAGAATTGGACAGGTCGTATATGACATAAAAGGGGAAAAATTTCGGTATAAAAGACATTGGAATCAATTGAGACCCAGACACACTACAGAGGTCACAGAAAATAACGAAGAGATTCCAATGGAAGTCTTGTATGACGCATTTGAAATTCCTGTTCCAGTAAGTATCCCCGACCTTAAGGCCAGAGGTACCAGTGTGTTAAATGCCACCACTGCAAGGAGGATTGAGGTGAAAAAGACTTAGGAAAAAAGTAAATCGATTAAGTCCAGACCCTAAAAAGAGAAAATATTGAAGCTAAATTTCACGGGAAAATTTAGCTCAGAGGGAGGTGATGTAATGAATATGCATACACCTGGGTTCCCCCTCACAGTAATATGATTGGCTAGTGTCAGCTATAAATACTGACTGATGTGGAGGTATTGGAAGACACCATTGACTACACTATTGGATTACACTTATTGCCTACGCCTATTGACTATGACAAATACCAGTCGATTACGGCTACCTGCTAGATTGTACTACTCGGTTACAGTAGCCAAAACCACTTAGCTACTTCGAACAAATATATCCCTTTCCGGGACATATCACTTACCAGTTTCAAATTGTTAAAACATTAGTTTTTAGATTGCTCATCTGATTGCTTCAGATACTCATTGGTCCATTTTGTGAAAGTGGGCCTCCCCTGTACATCTTTGCTAAAGTTTCATTTTGTAGTGGTGTTTCCTTGTCATAATAATTTTGATTATACACAATGAAACATTATCTGTTATTCTTTGTGATGTATATTGCACCTGGTTAGGATGTACCTTCTCACAATCAACAAACAAGCAAGAGTGATGCAAAGTTTTCAATTATATCAAGATAAAATGAGTGACTCAAGCACTGAGTTCTCAAGAGAAAGAACAAACTGATAAACTCTGCAAAAAATCAGCAACTGTAAAAAAAGTAGATTTCAAATCCATTATCAATTATTTTAACCAAAACAGTTGATTCCATTTTTATTTCAATTAATCAGGAAGTACATTTTTCCCTTTGCTATCTGTTCTGTTGACATTAGCTCTGCATTGAAAAATATATACAATGTAAAAAGTTTCTACCTAACTGCACACAATTGTAAAATGCTTTTCTAGTTTAAACTATGGATATCTGCTGTTAAGATATATGTAATTCTATTATAAAATGAATTTTTTGCAGTTCTATTCAAATTTTGGGGCCATCTCAATGACAAAATATAAAATTGATTCTACTCTGGAAGCATAAAGCATTCTTTTGTATGGAGTCAAACATTCAAATCTAACACACATTTCTACAATATACACTAATCAACATTGTGAAAATTTTCATTGTTTAATTTATTTAAAAAGAACTGAACTAACAAAAACCTAAATTAACTATTCTTTCTTGCAGGCTATGATAATTTACCATCTGGTGAAAATGCTGTATTGAAAAAAAAAAAAAATGTTGAAGACCAAACACCTTAAATTTTTTTAAAAATCTACCATCCATATTTTCACAGTTGAGTTAAAAGGAAATAAGTTTTTTTTTTAATCTTTCATTGTGAATATTTGGGCATATACCAAATTAAAATTTTAATTTGCACTCACTAATATTAAATATTTATCAATTATTAAACCATGTATCAGATTCATCAAATGTTCGTCCAAAATAATCATGGCTATTCAAATTGGTGCTATATTCCAACAAGAGTTTACACTTGATCATATTCACAGATGTAGTGAGGGGGCTGTTATTTTATCATAAGAACAAAAAATTTCAATATTAGGTGTATATGTTAAAAAAATAATGACTAAAATTTCCAAAGTAACATCATTGTCAATCAATAATAGAATTATGGACTGAAGTACTGATATAAGGATATCAATTGACTATTACTACAATCCTCTGCTCCACTAACTTAGCTTTTGCATATCATAGGCCCATAACCTGTTAAACTTTTTAGAAATAAAAAACAAAAACAAAAAACAAAACAAGAAAAAGCAGTATAACAAACACAGAAAAGAGAAAAGCAAACTAACACAAGTGTCATGGGAAAGGTACAAAATGGCTTTGTCATATAAGAGTTAGTTCAATCTTTACCAGAAATGAATAATCACTTGCATTTCTATTCCAATACAATTAAAAATTTTCAATTTTATACTTTTTTGAAACATTAAAAACAAAAACCTTTCATTTTTGATAGAAAAGATGAATTACAATTATCTACACAACTTTTACTTTATCAATTTTCAAAGCAAAATTAAAATTCAATTATATTCTTTTAACAATACTTTAAGACTTGTTTTCACAATCTACCAACTGATAAGCAAAATTAAACTAATTAGTAAGGATATATTTTCTGTTTTCTTTTATATGCATATAAAAGAATTGAATGTGTAAATAGTGTAACTATCTTTCCAAAAATGTTATGGAATTCTTTCAAGAAAAAAAAAAAAAAAAAAAAAAAAAAAAAAATCTATGGAACATCATGATCACCTACATTATGGAAAAAAAAATTAGAATAAAATTAAATTAAAAATTAGGGAACGAAATAGATGGCAACATCCTTACACTTAAATGTTTCTTATAACCAGGATTAAGATTTTTTGTAAAGAATCTGAATTGATTAAAATTTAAAATCAAAAGTGCAAAACGATTAGTTTAAAAAAAACAAAAAAACTCTTTATTAGAAATTTAAAAACATTCCAAGAGATTAGGTCAAATTTTTCCTTTTTAAATTAGACATTTCTGCAGTAATTTTCTCCAAGAATCTGAGTCACTTTCATTTCCAATAACCAATTACATCTAACCACATCTAAAATATTTTTTAAATTTGTATAATAATAATAAAAAGTGTAAATGGAAAAAAAAAGTAAATAAAACACAGGCCCAGATTTCTTGATTAAAATGAAAAATATGGTAATAATAAAGATAGATTGAAATCTCATATTTCCTGTGCATTGTAATTATTGCAATGATTCATACCTAAATTTCAACCAATTACAACATTATTTAAACTAGTAACTTTTTTTAGGTTGAAGAAATGGGAACAAGTAAAGATTAGTGTTTAGATGTTTAATGTCAAAATTTGAAGATCATTTATGACATTAACAACAACTAAATAGTTACATCACCCACTTTTTTTTTCAAAAATGTAACAAGCATATTTTATATTTGCTTTCTTAAAAATAAAAAAAAAATTATATAGTGTTGAAGTTTAATTTGCTTTCAGCATTAAAAGATATTGGTTTATGAAAATTTTTATCATTTTTGTTTAGGAAAAAAATCACTTTCATAAAGTTTATTACGAGAAAAAATATCCTTAAAAATGGTAGAAGCAATTAAATATCTTAAGCTTGTGTAGTATGTTCTTTCAATTTAGTACATTGCTTATTAATTTGAAAGATTTAAGAAATAAAAAGCAGAATAAATTATTTGACTTTGTAAATCTATTTTAAATTAAGATTACAATTGTCAGTAAAATAAAATAAATGAAAAATGAGTTGGTCTAGTTAGATAATATATTTGATCAGTACATAACAGTCTACTGTATTGCAACAGATTTATTCTTTAATAGCATGAAACCCTCATATTAAATTACAGCCATTAGCTCATTGAAACTTTAGCCCTTATAATAAAAACTGATAATAAATAATGAAAATATAAAATGACCAAAATAAATTAAAACCTTGACAGTAAAACTAAGACGTACATAAACAAATAATACAAGTTTTTGAAAATTGTAATCCCACAGGTGGGAAGTGCAAGAAAACAAATTGTTAGAGTAAAAATGACATTTCAACAGTTAAATGGTGAGAACAGTCTACTAGCATGCTTAAATTCATGTAGTTGGGACACAAGTAAAAAACAAAAAATGACTGAAAGTGACTGGAGACCAGATATCTGGTAAGAATCAGTTGTACTGCCGATCCATCTTTGGATTTTGTCAAGAATCTTGAGATACACAGGAGTACCAGACCAAATATAGCCACGGTATTCAATACACAGATGAATTGTAAATTTATAAATGTGCAAGAGGGATTCTGAGGAGAAAAAGTTTTTGGCATAACACAGTGAACCAACCTTCTTTGCAACAGATGTAGCAGTTAACTTGATATAGTCATTCCACTTCATGTCAGTTGGAAACAGGAGGCCAAGGCAGCATAGAGAAATTCAGAATCAGCCATCCTGATGGTAGGCAGAAAAGGCTTCATGTGGTAATTAAATGAAAGCAGTTTTGTTTTGGAGGTGTTGAAATTTACAAGCCATTTCTTGCCCCATTTAACCACTGATTGAAGTTTTTTTTTTCGAGTTTAACTGCCAGGTTTACTTTGTTGGATTTGCTTCTAAGGTAAATGATAGTGCCATCTGCATAAATACTTAGTTGGGAACTGATAACATCAGAAAGATTATTGATGAAAATTAGAAATAGTGTAGGTTCAAGGATGGAGCCTTGGGGGACCCCCACATTAGTATGAAATATATGCCCATTCAATATGACCTTCATTACTCAATTGGTCAGGAACAATACATTCCATAACACTGTAGTCCTTGAGCTTGCATATAAAGCCAGCATGCCAAACTCTGTTGAACTCCTTTGGGGTATCTAGAGCCACCACCAGGGCTTTACCACTCTTAAGCTTGATAGCTAGCTGATTCAGAGATAGCCATTCACATATCAGCAGTAGACCTGGCAAAAATGGAAGCCACATTGTTTGTCCAAAAGGAGGTTGTGGAAAGTAAGATGCTTAACCAGTTTGGTATTGATTAAGGCCTTGAACACTTTGCAGAAAAGTAAGAGACTACCAGTCAGAATGCAGCAACCAGAAAACTGCCAAACCAGAACCGTCAGTATGAAGTCGTAGCCACCACTCAGTCATTCACCAAAAATTCATGACAGCCACCCTTATTAAGGCCTCAGAAAAGAAAACCCACCCTAGAAAGTGACTAAGGAATAGCTCTCTACTCCTGTTCAATAGGATGGGGAAAAGAATCAAATGTCACCATCAATTTCATTTAAATAATGTTATTTCAAAGTAGTAATTTTAGTAAAACTGCCAAATTACTAGAATAAATTAATAAAAACACATCCCTCAGAACATTTTTATTATATTTGCTTTTTTCTATCATCAAAACTTAATGTTAGTGTCTCAATAAGATCTCTAGCATAAAAAAAATCATGCACACACAGAAATTGAAGGTAAAATTCAAGCAATACTTATACTAACAAAATAAAAATATTAAAATACAAATCTTACCAGAAGATAATCTCATACAAGCCTTCAAAATATTAAATTACTTTTATAAATCAAGAAATATAATTACTCTTTTATAACAGATTTTTTGGAGGGCTTACTGTAATTTACACAGTATTATATATTTATGTAGGCTTCATTTGTTTTTAAATGATATTAAAATTGAATAGATAAAACAGTCTTATAATACAGCAAAAAGTAAAATATAAGCTATCAATCATAATGATTAAATTCAAATTTTAATATAATTGAGTATGTACTCATTGGAAAAATAAATAAAACAAGTTCACTTACTTGAAGATTATTTGAAGCCAAGCCAGACACATTCGCATTTCGTTTAAGTAAAGGCAATTCTCTTATTTGGTTATTATCCTAAGTAAATTGAAAAAGAAAAAAAAAGATTAAATTGAAACAGTAAATCTGCAATTATTTTCTATAGCAGAATTGAAAATGTATTCATTAATTACACTAATAAAAATTTAAAAAAAACAATATATTTTGTCATGTTTTTTTATCTGTCTGCTATCATATAACACAAGGACTACTAAAACTTATGGCATATTAGTTGTTGAAAATTTCAAGACCAAGTGATAGCAAGAGGTTCAATTTACAATGAAATAAAATGATAAGCTGGACCATTACTATTTGTCCATCAAGTTAGCTGAACAAAATCTTTATCTGCTTGATCATGGAATAGACACCTAATTGAAACTTTACACACAAGAAACCAAACTTACAAGTTTTTTCTACTGTGACATTTTCCTAATCAGTCACTGGAAAAAAATATGTATTTACATATATAGCACAAGTAAAGCCACCACAGAGCATGATTAACCTATTGATGATGCCTGTTACAAGTTCACACAAAAACACAGTTCAGTGTTATGACTATATCTATTTTAAAAAAATAGATTAAAAAAAAAAGTATTTGAAATCTTTCAAGGAAATTGCCTTCAGATATTTAAATGTGACCCAAGTATAATGATTTTCAAATCAAGCCTTGTTCAATGAATACATAGTTCAAATCAGAACTCTTATTAAGGACCAAAATGCTTTATTTATGATTTTTGTAGGAACTAGATTAAAATACTCTCTGTAGGATAGATTTTCAGCTCATTTGACAAACATAAGAAGTTTCTTAGGAGCAAGAGAGAAATATTTTGGTGAGGAAAACCTCATAAGAAAACCAGATAATGACAAACCTTGTCAGAATTTCAATTTTTTTTTCAACTCAAAACAAAAGTCCTCACTTTGACATTCAAAGTTCATATGACAAAAACTCATTTTAATTTTGTCTAGCTACATGCACCCACTCCCAGAATACCATCCAAAAATACCATGTTCATAAAACATCTTTTCTGACCAATCAGTTGTTCTGAGCCAATGACTATAAAGCCAATGCTGTTTTCAGCCATGGGAGCAGATCTGAGCTGGCTGACATTAGTGACAGATGCAGGAGACTATATGACTGCCCAGGCTATCAGCAGCAACACCAAGGCACTTCCATCAATAGCTATGTCTTCAACAAGCAACAAAATCAGCAACAGCAAAGACTAACTCTCAACTACAACAATGTGATAATGCATGTTAATTTTCTCACCACACAAGTCTATCTCATTTGACTAAATATGATTGTTGGTTTTCTTCATGTGTCTATCTTGACTACTCTCTTGAATGAACTTTCAGTCTCCCACAACTGATATACAATATGCCAGAACAAGTAAATGATCAAACCTTTTTCACTTATCTCAACTGTGTTTTATCTCCATTTATTGATTTGTCACTTTCAGTTCTTTTTTGTTAAGGATAAGGTCACCATTACAATAATGACTTTCAAAAAATATTGTTGATTACAGAAAATCTCCTGTAAATGAAAAAATATTTACCTAGAAATTCTATAAATATATTTGAAATAACAAGGATGTTAAAGTTTCACTTTCATATTAAGAGAAAATTATGAATAATGATTCTCTTTGGCAAAACAATGATTCTCTTTGTCACTGTTACTTTTGTTGGCGCTTTTAAGTAATTAAAGTATACAAGATCTGAAAGAATAAAAATACTAGATGTGAATAAATATGAAACTGTATCTCCAAACAAGTTTGATTAAATACAAACAAGGTTTGCCTGTTTAATTTTTATTGTATTTTTACAATTTTTAAATGAGCGGATGTATATTGGGTTTGAAATTGTGGATAAACTGTTTTGTTTTCTTTAGATACTTTCAACTGTCTCAATCATTTTCAAGAACCATGTGGTATCTGTGTAGTAGGCAAAATTCTGTTGGCTACATCCTGGTATTCTTTAGAAAGCTGAAAGTTTAAAATAGTCCATGGTGATGTCACGCATAACTGTTGAAGGGAGTAACCTTGCAGCAAACAAGGGTTCTAACATAGGATGGATCCTTCATGAGATTGCTAAAAAAAGAGCCTAGCATGATGAAAAAGACATCAAACTTGACGAAAACAAAACTATCATCTAAATGTTTATGTTATTATTAAGAGGAAAGATCAAAGTATTCTTGGTGTATTTTTTTTACATTTTTTAATCGTTCCTAGCATGTCCCAAATTTTCGTTAAAAATCTTTTTTTTTTAATCAGCAAAATTGACAGATAATCAATCATGTCAACCATTTTTTTCCATTTTATAAAAAAAATATGAAAATCTCAGTTTGAAAATCCTTTAAAAATAAATAATAATTTTTTCAAAACTCATTTTAAGAAAATCGGAAATTATGTTTATTTAAAATATTTTGAAACAAGCATTATTTAGTTTCTGCTCCGAAAAGGTGTAGTTTGAAAATAAAACAAAGCCGGTCATAAAATTTTGTGTCACTTGACAGGTGACAAAAGACATTTTCATGATATATTGATAGCTTATTCTACAGAAGGAGAGAAGTGAAATTATTTAGATTTAAGTGAACAAATTATTTACCTTGTAATTTTTAAGGAAAACTTTCAGCGCTCTAATTTTTTTTTGTACTTAGCTTTCACCTTTATGTTTACGATGCTTTATGAAAAAAAATATTATAAAGATATTAAAATAAGACTGTTGAAAGTGAGATTAAATTTCATGAGAAAGGTATTTAATTAATTTATAGGTACCTTTCTTATGAAATTTTATGAGAAGTGTACATAAAATACAAATTTAAATTTCATAAGATGATACTGATACTTGTAGGTACCCTTCTCAGTTGAAAATGAAAAATCAAATTAACTTCTCCACATGTGTTTCACATAAATAAATCTATCTCAAAAGGACATTTACAAAACTGAATGCAGCTTTTAACTAATTTTATAATATTTTAACAGCTTAAATGTAAAAATCTATTATAATTAAAGAAATAACAAATAATTGTATTAAAAATTCAATATTTAAGTTAAATACTAGACAGAAACTCAATCCACGTGACATTTTTTTTTTATTGCATGCATGATACTTCCGGTCTTCCTTAGATTTGATTTGCAGTTGTATTATTGACACAAATTATATTTTTTTTTATATACTGGTGTTTGTTAGTTTGTAAGAAGCTTTGGAAATTATAATCTGTAAATATATATCTACTTAATAACAACATTCATTAAATTGTACAAACCTTTCCCTAATTTTAGAAGAATTAACAACATTTAATGTAAAAACAATAAAATATTTCAGAAATAACAAATAATTGTTTTAAAAATTCATTTTTCATCGAAATATCTTTTTGCTTTCAGACAATAATGTCCATGTTCATTAAAATAAATAAAAGCAATTAAAAGCTTTTGAAATTAAATAATATTTTCATTTTATTGAGTTTTGTATGTTACAATTCAGAGATGATTTTCAGGTAGAGGTCGTCCAACTAAAAAAAAAAAAAAAATGAAAAAAAAATGATTTGGTTTCCTCAAAGCCTTGTGCTTTTAACTAATATAATCACTAATCTTCCCAAAATTGAAATTATAGAGTTTTCGTATAATTAGTTATGGGTGGGGGTAATACATATGAAAAAAATATATTTTTGCCATGACTTTAAAAAAGGAAAACATATTTATAATAAGTTCCATCATTTGTGAATAGTTTCTGAAAGTTTCATTAAAATCCGACAATTATTTTTATTTTTGCAAGATTTTCCAAATTAATGCCTGTCATACAAAAAAAAAAAACAAAAAAAAAATATGCTAAAAATTTATATGTTATTTTACTAGTTCTGGTGATACAAAAGGAAACAAGGGTTTTTTTTAATCAAAATTTAGAATGTTCTAAGAAGGAAAAATCTTTTTAAATAATTAAAAAATACTTTGATCTTTCCTCTTAATAACAAACATTTAGATGCTAAAATTTTGTTTTCATCAAGTTTGGTGACCTTTTCATCATGCTATGCTCTGTTTTTAGCAATCTCATGAAGGATCCTATAACACCAAAAGATTTTGATATTCTCTTACTGAAAGAAAAATTACATTAGATCAAATGACAAGATCTAGCTTCTCCATGCTGAAATAAAAAATCTAAAAAAAACTTAATATCCTGACATCTTCCACTACCGCTGACAACTACAAAGAAATACTAAACTATATTTCTACTACAACAAATAAGGAACACACTGAATACAAAGCAATAATTTTTAAAAAAAGAAAAGGAAAAAAAGGTGAATAAGTTATATAAAGGGAAAATTTGTCAGACAACTTTTTAAACCTCTCCAACTCATGAAAGAAAAAGAATTCCTAAATCTAGGACCAAACTGCCATCTCTTCTCCATCTTCAATAATAATGTAAAAAAAATAAAAGTGGAGATTGAAATTCTATATTAAAAAAAGAAAATGCTAAGACAACAAGATTATCAAAACACACCCCCAGTCTTACTCAAAGTTGAAGCTATAAAAAGCTGATACAAGTACAAAAGACAAACCTAAATCCTCATCAGAAAACATTGAGGTAAACTTACAGGGAACTTAAAAACAAAAACACATAGAAACGTTTTGGATTATTTAATCATTAAATAAATTCAATCTTTATTATTCTTTTAAAAACAATGAAGTAAAGTAAAAGTTTAATAAAAATATTCAATTTCATTTAATGAAGATTAAATTTAAAACAAAAATAAAGATCAGTTTAAAGAATATTAAATTCTCATTGAATTCTAATAACAACAAAAAAAAAAAAAAAAAGTATCTTATTTCCTCGCATTCCGGCCAGAGAAGGTAAGGTGATGAAACAGTGTCTTCTCACCCACTTTTCAGAACAAAAAAGCATTGGAAAAGAAATAAACAGAGTGGGCGGAGAATAAGTGTGTATTATATCAGCTGTCAGTAGTAGCACATGGTGGTGAGAAGGGACATTTCCCCAGCCTATCTTTTTCACTCATTGCCAACAATCACCGTGTGTGTGTGTGTGTGTATGTATATATATATATATATATATATATATATATATATATATACACAACCCCCTCCCAGTATAGGATTGGTGTATATGGAATAAATTCCAATAACCAACAAATACTATTCTTAAAAGAGTGATCAATACAGAGTAGAGCAAATATAATCATTTATTCAAAAATTTTAACATAAAAATGTTATAAAATCACTACAAAAATAGCCATTTTGTTTCAACACTTCTGGTGTCTTAAGTGATGGTGTTGAATGTAGAATAAAGGGTTTTAAAAGGTTCAAATCAATCAAACACCCCTCGCTAGGGAAAACACTTTTATATAAGCTAGAATGACCAATCAAAATACAAGTATACGAGAATTAAAAAAACTTGACAATGAACTTAAGTTATAATAATTATTTAATGCTTTAATGTTAGGGTTAGACTAAAATAGAATTCATTCTAACTAATAAATATTAAATTATACTATAAAATTAAAAATTAACAATTCTAAATTTAATCTATATTAAGTTTAAAATTATAAAATTATTTAAAGAAGGAACTGAGGGAAAAAAAATACATGTTTTTTATTTATTTCGTTTTTATTGAAATTAAGTTGGAATAAATGTTAAGATCTAATGCTGCTCTGAACTCCATTACAACTTAGATACATTTGAATGGGAAATATGGGTTAGGGACGTTGAAATCTTGCAAAAGACAATACACACACAATCAGATTATAATACAAACATATTTAGATATATAAACACGCAAAAAAGTGAAGAGACAGGAAATATGTCCACGGCCCTTTAAAAAAAAAAAATAACAACAACATATACATACAATGAAAAGTGATTATACACACATACATTGATAAAGAGACGCACATATACACACATACATTGATAAAGACAGGCGCATATACCCACCAAGAAATATTCAAATTTGAAAGTGTTATTAAACAAATTCTAACATACTATTAAATTATAACTTATACGGGCAAAGATATATAGATAAAAATGGTTGAATAGATAAGTTTTAATATGGGTAGAATAGAAAAACAAATATTTGTCAAAGAACAACATAAGGAAAAAGGACACTAAAATATACAGAAATGGATAGAAAAATGCATAAAAATAACACCATGTAATTATAAAAAAGAAAACTCCTAAATACGTAAATACATATATCTCATATATACTTATATATGTATTAGTACACATACACGAGTACAAATATATAACAATATGTGAAAGAAAATAAAAAAATACATATAGACATATGTGTACATACATTCTTCAGTACAGATATAAGCATACAAAAGTATACCTACACACAAACATATACCCATATATATATACATAGACATATAGAAATAAATATATCAACCTATACAGCAACATAAAAAAGTAAAACTAAATATATATACACACATAGAGAAACATAAATATACATACATACACATATACATAGATATATATACATACATAAACCCACACATATTCTAACAATATTATATTAGTGACAATAACGGACCGTAAAGTCCATACAAGATTAAAATGTAACGAGACACAACTGTTGATTATTAAGTCTACAAACAATTATAAAACCATTATCAAACTATAGTAGATTTTAGTTAGCATTGATGATACAATCCAAGACACTAAGATATACAGATATATATATATATATATGCGAAGACACACACACACACATATATATATATATATATATATATGCGAAGACACACACACACACACACATATATATATATATATATATATATATATATATATATATATATATATATATATATATGAGACAGAATCAGCCTCTTGTTCTGTTACAATACTCAGATCATAGATATATGGGCACCTGATTGAGTGCTGATTGGCAACTGATGAGATAGATTAACATTTGAGTGTCATCAATATTCTTCATTAAAATACTTTTTACAAATTCTGGTTAGATTCCTAGAAATCTGTTACAAACATTGATTTTTAAAACACTATCAAAGTAAATTCCTATCCAATCAAAATTAAATCATGCTATATTATAACAAAATTTTAAATTAAAAAGCAGAAAAAAATAAAAAAGTAATGCAATTTTTTCTTCTTATAGAGCAAAAGCTTGAAGGATTTTTTTCACACAAATTTAAATTCTTAAAAAAGTAATAAAACAATTTTTAATGAATTATAAATTATATTACATATCTTTACTTCAAATACATCTTATGATTAACAAAATTAGTAAAATATAAGTGAACAAATTACCAAAATAGTGCAGTAAGCAAAATTCCAGCGTAAAAACAGGCAAGCACTTTCAGATTACTTTTGTGCCCAATTCCATATAGGCTGTTATAATTATTTTGAGAGACAACAAGAAATAAGTATTTCCTAAAAAAATAGAAAAGAAAAGCATAAGAGTACATTATTTTCAAATTATGTATAAGATCTGCACATACTTACATGAGAGAGGAATAGCTAAGTCTTCAATATTGTATGTAAAAATGTGTTTAACATTTTATTTACAAATTCTTAGGTAAATAAAATGTTAAACAAGTTTTATTTACATACTGAAGACTTATATCTGTTCCTCTCTCATGCATAACTAATCAACTATGTGCAGATCTTTTACATTTTAATTTGATAAATAATGTACTCTTATGCTTTTCATCAAACAAAAAATGTATACTTTCTGGTGTTAATTCAGTAAACAGACACAAAAAGAGAAGGGCATGTTTCAATGTACGCTTCAGCAAATGGTACTTTATGCCATATTTCTTAAAAAAAAGAAAAAAGAAAAAAAAAGAAAAGAAAAATTATTTACATCCTGGTAAATCAATCTACTGAATACAATACAATGAAAAGTGATTAATTGGAGATGTGGTATGAATTATCAACACAAGATTGTGTAAAACATCGAGCTTCTGATGTACCACAAATTTATTTTCATATGTAAATAAATATGCATAGAGATACACATACATGCTTTCCATATTGCTTTTTAAAAAATAATCCACGTCACATGACATTGCAGATACACATAAGCATTTAGAAATACTTGGATATGTGTATCGGTATGATGTTTGGGCGTTTCACAATTTAACGGAAAAATAAATATTAATGAACCACATTTTTTATCTGCAATTCTCTACAATTCTCAAAAACCAGGAAAAAAAAAACCCACATTTTTTAAAAGAATGATTACAGGCAATGAAAAATACATGCATTACATTACAATGCCGAGCAAAAAAGGTTCTGAAGAAAATTAAAAGCTGGTCTGCATCCAAGGAAGGTGATGTTGTGTTTGAACTCCTGCAAAAAATCAGACTTTGAATTTAGACAAGTACTGTTCCCAATTGGACCAGTTAATAGGTAGTAATTGATGACTAACAACCATAATTAACCAATCAGAAGGGTGTTATCTTCCATATGGGCAACAGATCCAGCACAAATTGGAACAGCCTGGTTGGGATTCCTGACTTGACGCAGTATTCACCTGACTTTGCACATTTGAATTACCACATTTTGGGCACCTTGGGTTGGTGTAATGGTTAGCAAGCTTTCTCGCTAGAACAATTACGACTGTGTAGTGAGTTCAAGCCTCGCTGGGCGCCCATACTTTCGGCCTTGTGCCATATCTAAGCTATGCTTGGAAAATCCCTTGAATTACCACATTTCAATAACTACAAAAATCTCTTAAATGGAAACCACTTAAGACCAGTTTATTACCCAGAAAGATGTCAAAATCTGAAAGGAAGGAATTGTGACTGCTTCAAAGATGGCAAAATGTAGTGGAACAAAATGGCATATATGTGGCTGAATAAATCTATATACAATATCTAAATATTGTCTTTGAAATTCACTTAAAAATTACTAAAAAGTTTTGTTCCAACCCAATATACGTCTTTCTAGAATTGCTGAAGGATTATTCCATCTCAAATCAACCAAGTGCCACAGGTGACCCTCTCAGAAAAATCTGAGGAAATTCACAGGTGATCCTTGATTTGTTTATATTTTTGAGTATTGATGAAACTGCTTAACATGAACAAATTGTAATGCATTTTCACTCTTGACTTGATGTATTTAAAATTAAAATCTTGCAGAATCCTTATTTTAATTTAATGTCTTTGGTTTAGTTTCTTTGTTCAGTTAAAAATTTTGTAGAGCATTCAAAAAAAAAAAAAAAAAATTAAAACTAAAATAAAGCCAAAAATAGTTTATTTGCCTAGAAACTTATAGAGGTACCAACTTTAAGCTTTATATCTTAAGTATCAAATTTATAAGATACCAGAAATCAATAGAACCATGATTTTGGCATGAAAATTTCTAGAAAAATGTTTTAACCATAAACAGAAGTTTGCCCACAAAACAAAACTTGTCCCATGATCTTCAGACATGTAAGAATATGTGGTAAAAATATAAAAATTTTCTTAAACTATTTAATTAGTCTGCTGATGTCTTGAAAATACGCAGTTTTAAGGATAATAAAAAAAATAAAAAAAATAGACTCATTTCCAGACAGTAATATTGACACTCCTATAACAGGAATGATTACAGTTACTGTAAAGAAATAATCTATTAGGTCATAAATAATATGAAAACTAATTTGTATTCTATATCTGACATACCTAAATGAGAATCTCTCAAAGTGAACAGTATCTCTTTGCCTTTTGTCCATTTTCAAGTCCTTATTTAAAAAAAAGTACATAAAAAGGTACACCTAAGCTGTTTATATTTTTGTAATCTACAGTAAATATGAACTATTTTCACCAACATTCAAATCTATACCTCACAATATCCTTGGAGCAATGAATGTCAATAAGAGGCTCGGATTTTAAAACTATTAAAATTAAAAGATACAGATCTAATATTTAGGATTTATCAATAAATATTTTCAAAGAACACCTGTGAATTTTCCCAGATTTTTCTAAGAGGCTGATTTGAGATGGAATAACCCTAAAATATTTCTAGTTTTGCTTAAATCAGTTACTCTGTTAATAATTTTGTCATGGTACTGACTGCTGAATTCAGGCTAGAGAAGTTATTTTAATGCTGACAAAAATATCTTAAAATAGACACTGTGTGAGTGCAGTTTATAATAACTTATTTAGGATATTTTGAAACCATTTTTACCAACACAAAAGACAAACTATTAAGTTGCTCCTGATTAATCTGTCATTACTATTAAAAAAAATTAATATAGCATCAAAACTGACAAAATACAAGAAACAAGGCAGCAAACAAAATATTCATGCTGTACAAAAAATGAAGTGTTCAAAATCAAATAGATTCACTAATTAAAATGTTTTTCAGCCTCAAGGGAACAAGAGTAAAAAATAGTGTGGTTCTCACAAAAAATATTTCTATTTATTTTTTCAACTAGTATTGAATGTGATGATAGAAACAAATTTTCTAATAGCTTCTTCACAAAGAAAACAAGGTATCAAAATAAAAAAATGAAATTTAGGCAGGGGAAGTCTTTATGTTTCAACATCAACTCCCATCCTGAGGACAGTCTCCAATTATCTGCACTGCTGAATTATTATAATGAATTATATGTTTTTCTCTGACTGCACCAATTATTTAGAATTTAAGAGAGGAATACATAGTTGTATAAAAAGTACAAATTACAGATGTTGATGACATTCATTTATCTTTTTGTTTAACATTTTTATCAGAATATATCTTGAAAGAGAAAAAGATACATGTATCAGGAGTTAAAAATAGTTATAAGTGAAAATATTGAATAAACATCAGTAAATAAAAATGTCTGTTCAGTTAAACTGTTACGTTTTTCATTTGCCTTTCAATTTCTAAGAATTGGAAGAAAAAAATTATATAAATATGTTTTCAAAAGGAGAGAAATTCCAAAGTAAAATTAAAACAATCCAGAAATCATCAGAAACATTTTGAATTTCAACACTATTTTTTTAATACATGATTGCAGTAAAACCAATTTTAATTACTGTTCAAATGATTATGATTATATTATCAAATCTCATCTCTTTTACACAAATTATTTGAATAAGCTATTTTATGCTAGTATATTAAACTAGTTTTATATTATTATTATTATGCACTTTTTAATACAAAAAGGAAAAAATGTCACAAAAATAAAGATTACAAATGTTACATGTATCATAAATTTAACTTAATAAAAATATTAAGTTTCTTTCATTTAACAAAACTTTCCACAAGACATTAAACGTTTCCATAAAGCATCCTATACTAGTGGCAAAATTTTTTATTAGGTGGGACCAATAATTTCAAAAATTAGATTTGAAGATAAATTACAATACTGTTAGTTATTAGTGTTGATAATTAAAATGGAAACCAATTAGATCATCACATAGTTATTCATTTTATTTTTATTTTAATAAAGAGAAAACTAAAAACGATACTGAAAAGTTGAAGTAAATTGTACTTAAAGGGAAATAACTATTTTTGATTTGATGGGCTATACTCCAAAATCTAATAGAACTTTTAATTATATTGTATACATATTAATTACCTCAGCAACTATTTAAGTGTAATAATAAATAAAATTAAAAAAAACAGTGACTATTAAGAATTCTTACAATTACAAAAATATTTTGTGTGTCAACACAAAACCAACTGCTCATAAGTGGGTTTGGAAGAGTAAAAACTTTATAACAAAGACATGAACAATACATTCAATCTGGTCAATGATTTCTTGTATAAGAGTCATTTTCAGTAAGTATGCTTAAACCTAATATATTTATTGTTAAATACTGCAGAGTATAAGTTATTGATATTAATAATTTGGAAAAATTTAATAAAGAAAGGTAACTAATTTTATTGAATTTCTAACAGTTATTAATAATGAACAAGAACCAGCCTTAGATACGTCATCCATAGTTGCTGAATTAGTTTACATTGGAAAACCCAGTACCACTAAATTTTGAATTGACTTTATCTCATTAGCAAGTTAAATCCATTTATTTATAAAAGTAGAGTTAAGAACTTCAAAAGATGCAGATGGGAAATAGAATAGCAGTTAAAAAGTATCATTTTCAGAGTTAAAATTCATCTAAGTATAGAAATGATTTGCATTCACTGCAACAAAAGGAATATTACTATTGCAAAACTGAAACTGTTTCAAAATTACCCAAAGCTATTGTGTTACTTGAGACATTAAGTTACATCCAAAATTCAGTTTGATTTTTAAAATTTCAAACAGATTGAAAACAGTTGGTTCAAAACAGAATAGCTTTCTACTGCAAGAGGTAGAATAAGAAAAATTGAAATATAAAGTTTAAAATAATTATGCAGTTTTCATCTGTGGCATTTGTCTTGTAGAAGCTATATTGTACAGAGATATTTAAAAAAAAAAAAAAAGTCAAATGTTTTGCAGCAAATAATATACTAAAACCATTAAAAACAGACAGGGAATCTTCAAATATGGTTAAGTTGAAAAGACATTTGAAATTCTATAAAGATACTGAAATGCTGATAGTAGTAACTGAGGTGCACTATTTTGCTTCTTATATGAGATACGAGACTCCATATTCTTGAGAAAACATACAAATAATGTATATTAAATTATAATGTATACTAAATTAACACATCCAAGGTAGGGGGAGAGAAGAGAATTATACTCTTAAAGTCATTTCTAAAACTAAAATGCAAAATGGCGGAATTCAGAGGTCACCAAGTGTGAAAGTCAAACTAAAGATATACATTGATTTCAGAAATGTTTTATCTTTACGCAAGTACTTACTGATTTTATCTTGTTACAAGATTTATCTTGATGAAAATGAGATAGTAGGCAGCAAGAGAATTTTTTTATCATTTAGAGATGACCAAGTTCTTCAAAAGTATGTAAAACTGAATTATTTTTTTTTCATAGTTTATGCTTATTTACATAAGTTGATTATAATTGTTTGGACTCTTCCAATTTGTAATAAAAAGAAACAAAAATAAGATAAATGGTTTAATGTTGTTGTCAGTATGAACAGTGTTTTAACAGAAATCCAGATATTGGTCTGTCTCTTGGCATACTGTCATGCCAGTAGATTAGATAAAATTAACAGCTGTTGTCGGCCAGCCAAGCGATAAATGACAGAGACAAGTGCAACCAAACAAGATAGCAAGCAAGCCAAATCTTCCACACCCTGTCTTTATGTTTGCTAAGAATAAGCAATGCTGAAACTTTCTTAAAAATATTTTTATTCAATTCATCTAAAGAACATTACATACAAGATACAATTTTTTTTTAAATATTCAAATCTGTACAATTTTGGTTTAGTGAAGGTATACTTAAAATAGTTGAAAAAAAAAAAAAAAAAGGTATTATATAGACAATTTCAAAATATATCAAGCATAAAGAAGCTATGATAATCAATATCAATGTGCACTCAAATAATTTAATAAAATTAAAAACAAAAAAAATTTAACACATTTTCCTCTCAAGAGTTGCATAAAAATCTTTGTTTCAATTGAGACTGTTAAAAGTTATGAAATAACATTTTTCAAATTAGCAATTTCATATTTAATACATTTTCTCATAAATAAACAAAAATATTAGAAGTTTCAGGAGTATCAATTTACATTGAAATTGATTACATTAATTTCATTTATCCATTATTAAAATTCATAAGATTCTTAATTAATGTCTTCATTTATTTATTGGAAAATTTCATAGCAAATATATAAGTTTAATTAAGCAAATCCATGAAGGTCATTTTGCCTACTAGTTGCAAAAGAGCATGAAAAATAACTTCAAATGAAAAGACTATTTTACATATAATTCTGCAGAAAAGCAGTAAAACCTGAAATATTTGAAATATACTGACTAAATGAACTATAACTATTGAAACTCCCTGAAAGACACTACTGAATTTGACTTGAATATGCTTATAGGTAGTAGATGTTTTGATAAAATTTCCAGTACCAACCATCTTGTGGTGTAGTAACACTAAATTCATTGTACCATCTGAGCTTCAGACAGTAATGCCTGTTGTAGTAAGGTACAGCATACTGAAATAGTCCAGTGCAAGAAGGTATCATACAATGGATGTACACATATAAGTTCCTTTTGTGCAATTAGAGGCATTTGAAATACGTCAGATTGTGAGCCATTGAGAGGCTGAATAGTCATTTTGGAAAATTTTTATATATTGACTGTGATTTAACAGTTCTTTTTTGATGTTGTCAAAACTGATCAAATGAACATTTGTTATGAGTGGCATTGTAATACAGACACTTTCCAAGATTAATACATTGTAAAAGCAGCAGTGTCCAGAATTCAGATCAGAGTAAATGTAGGTCAAGGAGTGTCAACATTGACCATCAGGAGTTGTTTATTTGCAGGCCTCAATCTCAAAGTCAAACTTATGTCATTGTGCAGGTCTCCAGTGGTATCTTGAGGGGGATCAAATGGCACTGTAGTGTTTGGTGATAAAATCAGGTTCTACTTTCATGCAAGTAATGGTTGTTTGCATGGGCAACAAACCTCAAAAATGATATATTCCAGACCAAATTTACCCACGAGACAGGCTTATCTTTTGGTATCATAGTGTAGAGTGCCATAAGTTACAATTCTTGCATCCCTTTGGAGAGAACATTCAATAGCACCAACTACACCCTGAACACTGTTAAACCTGTTCTGCAATTATTCATGCAACAGAAAGGTGATGTGCTGTTCCTGCAGGATAATACCTGCTCTACTAGACACCTGTCATTAAACATGTATAGGGTGATACCAGACAGGTTTAGTTTGCCAAATAACAACTTTTGGGGAATTGGGTCAACAGGAACAAGTGATATGTAATAATGTATCAAAGGATGGTATTTGCTATCTATACAACTGTATAGAGTTTGTGTATGTGCCCAAAGAGAATATGGTTTGAGTACAGCCGATACAATCCTTATTTTGGAACCTGTGCTTATAATCATTTAATACAGCTATATCACCTGTAAATTTAATCTTGGCTAAATTGAAACATGTAATTATATTTAACTTTTTTTTTTTTTGTTTTTTTTTAAATATTGTAGAACAATTACGTTGTCAAAAATAAGCACTCAGTTGTGGAACAAGCTGAGAAAAGAATAATCCACCTTGAGAAAGAGAGCTATTTATGGTGCCATGGAGTATCTCATTGTGCTCAAGTGGGAGAGTCTGTTGCTTGGGCTGTGATTGGCTGCTGGTACATGAGTGGAGGTATTTCTGTATAAATACCAACTTGATTCATCAGTCAGTTTGCAGGGTTTGTATTGAGTACTGCTTGCTATTTACTTGACCCCCCACTGAGTCAGGTTGTCTGCCAGCTGGACGCTAGCTGGGACCCTTACACCAGTAAGTGTTATTATTCTACAAATATTCACCGTAGTGGGTTACAGAGTAAGAGGCACAGTTTATGGGGATATGTTGGGAAAATAATGGTTGACCCTAGACTAGAACAAGTTAAGATTGTAGTGATCGAGGAAGCATTTTCTTGGAAGTTAGTTCTACAAAACAGTCATTTGTAGGAAGAACTGCTCAAGCATAACTTATATCTCACCAATGGAATACAAAGGGAATGAGGGGGGTTCACTGCAATGTGCATGGCATGGCAGGTCTTAGCCATGAAGGTTAAAGCTGGTGGAACTAAGGAATGTATTTTGTCTGAATAATTTCCATGTAAATAGCAATAGAGTAATGAATGGCTTGCAACATTTCATCTATGGGAAAGGAATTACAGAATGGAAAATAATTTGTCACTCACAAGGATGTGGAGATGTTTTTAGACTCTACAGAGACTAGAAAGTGAAAATTGGGCAGCTCCTACTCAAATATGGCAGAAATACTCCATTTTGGGCCTGATCTGGTACTTGTGAAGGTAGAGGATAGCAGGAGGAGTCAGGTACTTACTGGAGTGAGAAATCGACAGAGAACCTACCATTTTTCCAGCATCTTTAGCAAGGGATTATATGTATGAGTTCCACTTGAGGTTTGGATTGAGTTTAAGTACCAACAGACACCCAAAGCACTGGGTCTCCTTGAGGGAACACCCATTCATTGTGATCGGTAAAAATTCTGGGTCTGGGTCTGCCCAGTGGTGATGGAATATTCACTACTTTGGTTTTAGAGGCATTGAATGTGATCAGCCAGATGTATTTGCTGTTTAGTGCCTCACTGATTCTGTGAGTAATGGCAGTTAGGATATGCGTAGTGAACCAGGCTGATCAAAACTTGTTACTGTCTGTTTACTGTTTTTCAGGGGGTGGTCCCCTATTGAAGTGATCAACAACCTTCTTATTGATTATAACTTCAAAAAGTTTGCTGATGAAACTGAGAAGGCTGATGGGTCTATACTCTGATGGGGATGAGCACTCACTTGCATTCTTGAAAATAGGGCATACACTTTTCCTTCAAGCAGCAATTAAGTAATTATGTTAAAGATAACTCCAGTGTAACTGGGATTTTTCTGGCTTAGTAGTTTTCTAACCGATAAAAATATAAAGATATATGACTAAAACATAAATGGTTTAGGAGAAACTTAAAAAAACTACCTTGTCAATATATAAAAATTTCCCATTTTTCCTAGAAATACAAAATTGAGAGTGTGATTTGTCCTATAAAATAGGAGTGTTAGTCAAAAAGTAATGCCTGTTCGTTTTTTTAATGTCAGATTTAATAGTAGAGTCACATACTTTATACCTAAATGAAAACAAAGCCTCAAAAAGTTGAATCCAGTCCTCAATATAGTTACCTTTTTAATCCTGGTATTCTACCTTTAAATGTGTGTGTGTGTGTGTGTATATATATATATATATATATATATATATATATATATATATATATATATATATATATATATATATATATATATATATATATATATATAAAAATAAAGGTTTTTTTTAGCCACATGAAAGTTACTTTCTTTACTTCATCATTAAATAAGTTCTGTTCTATCTGTATGGTGTAGCCCCAGTTCTTGCATAACAACCTACCCTCCTTTTATGGAGGGGTATCAACATTCTGGGAAACTACTTTGCACAGACCTTTGACTAGCCAAGAGACTGCAATAAACTATAGGTTGTCATAGTTCACCTGAAGGCTTTCAGAGTTTTGCATCAATGACTCTTACGTGAGCTGTAATGAGAGCATTGGTCTCTCTGACCTTATCCTCATTCACAGCAGCAAGTGGTTTGTCACTGCAGTATCTGTTACTAAAGTCAGTCTTTCCTTTATCTCTTTGACAGACTTATCTTCTTATTGTGCTGACATCAAATGCAGCCTTTCCATAAATACTCACTAACCTGTGAATGTCTGTAGCATTTTCACCTTTCAAAAACAAAAATTCTATGACTTCCATAATAAAAACCTGACATTGTATAAACGCATGCATGTACACACACACACACACACACACACACACTCTATATATATATATATATGTATGTGCATTTGTAAAAAATTCAGATAGAGCATATCTGTAAAAAGGGCAATATGAATAAAGATAAAAGGAAAACTTATCATAGCTGCCATGTTTCATCCTCTGTGGATTGCCTCAATAAAGTCCCAAAGAGAGTGAAATATGTCATCTAAGTTTTCCTTTTGTAGAAAACTAAATACAACTTTCCTAGTAAAACTAGAATGCCCATAAATAAAAATTGGTCATATGTCTAGAGCTGGAACAAACCCAGACAAAATCAGCAATGGTTGGAAAAAAAAAAGGAAAGAGAGAGAAGGCTAAATGAGTGAATGTAAAGCTGGAACCCCCCCCCACCCAAAAAAAACCACCACCACCACCAACAACAACAAAGAAGAAAAGGGCAAAATGATCACAACTCCCTACACATATACACAGACAGCTGCACATGAGCTAACACACATCCGCAGAGACATGTGCATGGCTGCATGTTCACAAATGCACACACACAAAAAATACAGAAAAAACTTACAGCAATGTTAAATGTACAAAAAAGGAAAAAAATAAAAAAATATAAGCAGTAACTTGCTGATATCCCCTGAAGATTGGACAGACAGGTCTGCCTATGAGACTCTGGAGTCAGGATGCTGACGGTAACATATATAAGTTAGTATAAAAAAAAACATACAACTTTATTAGATCAATGGTTAAAAATGGATGTGTGCAAATGAAACCTCTAGGTCTCAGTGGGAACTATCCTTCTTCAAACCTTGCAGACTGGCACTAAAGAATCACAAATGACTGTACCAAATAAGGACATCACTTGAGGACTTTCAACAACTAAAATGGATATCACATCTAACTCAAAGAGAAAATAATGACAATCAAGATGTTGACATTCTACACTACCTCAAATAAAAAAAAAAATCAATACTGGAAAAACTGATAACAGCTACTAAACTTGAGAAGCTATTTTCATGAATAAGGAAGATTTTATAAAATTTCAACTGACAGTGACACTGGCTGCCCTGTCAAAGAAGGCCAAACGTTTCCTTATAAAGGAAACTGCTAATATTACTATTAAAAAAATATAACCCCTGGCAAATAATAATAAATTAGCTGACTTAGATGTCAGCTGAGTTTTTTTTTATTATTTATTTAGCAGTAAATAAAATAATCACAGATAAGAATCAAAACATTTTTTATTTAATAGCTGAACATTTGTTCTCATAAAATATATTTTCAACAAGATTAAATTATTTAAATTAAAGACATAAATTTTTTCTAAGCCATGCAGAGGAAAATATTAAATAACCCAATATCAAGGAAAAAATAATTTTTTCTTTGTTAAATATAAATACAATACTCTGAACATGCTTCAATTTATTCAAGATTAAACATACAGGTAATATAGCTGTGTATTGTATTAAATGATTACATGCACACGTTCCAAAACAAGGAGTGTATCAGCATAGTTTTTGCTAGGGATTGTATTAATCTCTTAAAGACACAAACAATTTTGGCACAGACCATTTCTTAGCCACAAAAATAACTTTTACACAATATTTTAATTATGAATTGAAAATAAATATTTAGAAACCAAACAAACCAGTTTTAAAATCTTTAAACTATTATAGTTTATTATTTGATATAGATATCATAAAGCCCATTTCTGAAAAAATCTAATTAAATGCAGCTATAAAAAAAAAGAAAATTTCAGCAAATATCAACTATTATGAAACAGTAAGGTTACAATTTTTTTTTCAATCTTATAAAAAAATTCATAAATATCAACTAAGGAAATCAATTATTATTCATGCACCTGGTATCAAGATATTTTATCATTTTTTGACCTATAAAAAAGCTTAATGATATGTGCACTGGGCTCAAGGAAATAAGTAAATTGGGTTGATATTTTCTTTCCCATCCCAGAGGAAGTAGATAATAAATAGAGCCATCATTTACTGTCCTCTTCAAAAACTGCCTCAAAGCTAGAACTAAACGACAAACCAGACAGTTTACAAAAGAGCCAGTTATTTTCCGTTCTAACTCCTATGTGTTTTATATAAAGCCTGAATTATCAGCTTTTGAATAAATCTTTATGCATGTATTTCCTTATTTGATTAATTTTTTTTTTCTTTACTATAAAGACTCAATATCATCGATTGGATTAAGTATTAGACAAATGGCACACAAAAGGAAAATTATGTATGCAAGAATTCCTGCACAGTCAATCATTTCAAGTAGCACAGTCAGGTTGAAGGTCAGAGTTCCTTTATTAGAAATCTGATGCACAATATCTACATAAAAAGGAAAAAGGTATTTTAAAATAATCTAAATCAGGCATTACAAATAACTTGAATATCACTGTATTAATAGAAAAGAAATGGCATATTTCTCAGAGAAAATATTAAGTTTTTCTTTATTGAAGTGTTATACATTAACAGACAGCATTCAAGATCAACAGTTTCACTTTTTCTATATGCTTCTTTCTTTCTCTGTCCATAATTTTTATCACACTAAAACAAATGTATAAAATTAACAAGTGAACCCTGCTCTAACCTGTTAGTCAGCAAGCCAAGTGACATTCATTATGTAAGCATTCTACTGCTTGAACAGCATGGTAAAATATAAACCAAGTTAATTACACAAATGCTACATGGATTCCAAGCAGAATTGCTCATTCATGCATAAATAATACCATTTTTATGCTAGTTTATTAATGATCTATAGCAAGTTGGTGAGATTTTTTAATATATAAATAAATTGATTTATTCAATTCCATTAACATAATATATAAATTTTTCTTTCCAATTACTATTTTCCTTAAAGTTAAATATTTTATATTCAATGTTATTTTTAAATTAATACCCACTTTTTCAAAATAAAATTAAATTTGATTTAAAAGTAATTTAAACATCTTAGAATGTGATACATCTTTAGAATCTTTACAGAGTATGTATAGACATCAAATTTGTTAGGAAAATGTAACTGCTTCACTTTTAGTGTTATTAGTTTACAGTCTAATATCAACAAAGAGGTAGTTGAAATAGTCTCCTGAGTGACAAACAGTATGGCTTTCACTTCATTAAGTGCATTGATGTTTTGACAGAATCAGTGAAGCATTTGATGGAAACCTTTAAAGGCTTTTGACAAGATATAGTATAGAAGTTGTTACACAAACTCTTCTGGAAGAGTTTATGCAACCATCAAGTCCTTTCTTTCCAGTAGAGTCACAAAGTTTGTTGTGAATGGCCCGGCTTCTGAAGCTCATGAGATCAATGCAAGTGTCTTCTAAGGCTATCTCTCCTTGGTCCTACTCTCTTTACTTTTCATCAACAATCTGCATAGAAACAGATTATTGGTAAACATCTATGCAAGTGATACCACTGTTTATAGATACAATTCCAAAAACCAAGATGATCAGAGTTATGCAGATAATTTTCCCTTTGACCTTGCTCTAACAGTTCAAAAATCAAACTAGTATCATTTTATTGTATAATAGTAAGTGTCGTTGCCAACACTGGTTTGAAACTAGATCACCAGTGAGTAACACAAGCAATTCTATTAAGTAGATCACATGATCATAAAGGAAGTGAATAAATAGGAAATAGCATGATGACTATATGATCACTGTTCACTCTTCTTGTCTATACACTATTGCTATACATTCACTCTCTCTACTCTACTACTATTCGGATTATGATTCTCTTCTGATCATTATACTATTTGGCGATTACTACTTGAACAAATATTACTAGTGTGGATATTATTGGAAGGCGTTACTACTAGTAGCAGCGTCTATGAAGTCTCAAATTCACTTGACATAGCAAAAGTGACAAGCAAAGCCGTCCAACATCACAAAACATTTCATCACTAATCAGATTCTGAATTTGCTCCAGACATGATGAACAATTTCACTAACAATGAGGCTCCATGTCTTGAATATATCTTTGGTGCCAAGTTCACTCCAGATCTCAAGTGAAACTTCTATATTCAATCTATTATCAAAGATGCTGAAAAAAAAAAATGGGTAGCTTATTTTATAACTTCAAGAAGTATCTGGCTTCTGCTATGTTTTATTTTTACAAGAGTTAAATTAGACCAAAAGTAGAGTATTGGACACCTCAAACAGCCAATAAGTGGTTCCACACAGATATCACTTGTTGTTGCTGAGGTACAAGAGTGGCTCCATTTACATGACACTATGTTTTTGAGGAAAGTATTTACATGCTCATATACTGGTGGGACAAGTGCATAGTTCTGGTAGTATACAATGTTCTATTTGTATAGTAATAAACATGCTGGAGGAATAAATGTTTAAACCTTACTTTTCTAACATCCCATGCAGAACAATATATATATATATATATATATATATATATATATATATATATATATATATATTAAATACTTGTTTATCATTTTTATCACAGTATTATACTTTATTATAAATATTTGTGGGAATTACTTACAGAGTTCCAATGTAGACAAATACAAACAGGTTTTTTTCCTAAACTGAACTGTCAATTCCTACTAGGATCACTGACTTACTGCACTCTGATAATTGTATGAGATTTTCTTCCTATTGTCATATCAACTAGTTAAATAATTTGTCTACTACGCTATTAGCCAATGATATAGGCCAGCATTTTGTGGACATGCACAATTTACTGCTCAAGTGAGGATCCCAAGCTAATTTCTTTAATTATATGACTGGAATAGTATAGCAACAACGAATGTACGAAAAATAAATAAAACATTATCTTAAAAGTTTCTGTTATGCCATTATTATGCATGTTAAATCTTCAAACACCTCACCCACTTCAAAGAAAGTAAATAAATTTTCCAGATTTTAATACTTTTACTTATTTTTAATATTTAAAAAAATTCTGGTAATTGAAATAACCTAATTGATACTTTTCTTTCTTTGCTACACAACAGAAAAAATCCAGTCCATGGAAACAAACTATAAATAGGATGCAATCAATGATTCATGATTTACATGTTAATATGCAATATATGCTAAAAAATCATTCAATAATTAAATTTTCTAATATATACAGGGTGCTATGGATAAATTGTCACCTAAGTTACACAAAAATGAAAGTAACACTGACATCATATTTTAACAGATATATTTACCAAAATTACACAAAAATGTCTTGAAATACTGAAGAGTAAATTTATTGAATAAAAATTGTTATTGGCTTCAACCACGACCTCGAGAAAATTACAGAATCTCCTGCAACTCTTCTGAATGGTCTTAAGTTGCTGAATGCTGCTATAATCCTTGCCTTCAGTTCATTTTTGTGTTTTGGAGTTTTGGTCTCTCGATCAACTGTGCCCCACACATCAAGGGATTGCAGTCTGAGGAGTTAGGTGGACAGATGTAAAGGGTGATGCAATCACAGATATTGTCTGACAGCCACACTATGACTAGGTTATCCTGCTTATGAGGCATGGTGCAGAGTGCTGTTGCCAAACATAGGGTCTTCCAGCAGCCACCCTCTTGATCCAGGACAGCACTATTTCATCAAGGCACTTGATATAGGCCGCTGTGTGGAGTCTCCAAACACTTTCATAATCATCATTAGACTCATCCAACTCTTTCCAAATCCTCTGTGCTGTCCTCAGATTGACACCCAAACACTCTGAAATGTTCGTATTGGAGCTTCTGGCATGAACAGCATGCTGTTTCGAAATTTCTGGCAGAGTGAATTGCGTCATGGTGTTCTTTTTTTCACAGTCAGTGCCCAACTGACCCTACTATACTATACTGTTAACAAAATCAAAAACAAACACATGCATGAAATTAAAAAAATAAATTGGCAACAATTTACTCATCACACCCTGTATATAAGCTTAAAGTATTACTAGAGATTACCATAAAGAATAAATTGGAGAGAAAAATAAGTATGCCAGACATTCTTTTATCATGAAATTAAATGAAAGCAATAAGAAACAAAAAAATATATTGTAATAGTTAACATTTCTACATAAGGAAAAAAATAAACTAAAATGCCACCCACTTTAATCCATTAATTCCCACCATAAAATCTAGTATTAGTTATAAAAGGTAAAATAAAAACCCAGTATTAGGTTTCTTAAAAGGCAAAAAAAAAAAATCTGGAATCAATTATAGTGACGATGGCTTCTACATGTCACTGCACAAGCTGTGATGATATCCAAGGTCAACTGTGTCTGTGTATACACACGGCTCCCTATGTTCACAGGTTTGTCTCACTGGCTGTGATCAAAGTCAACAAAGAATAACGACAAATGCTTTTCAAGACACTGATTGGAAAATAGTAAACCATACAATTTCTCATTTAATCAGCAATGTCTTCGATCAGCTTCAAGAAGGTGAACTGCTGCTATCTTACTAACTTTCAGCCACAGCAAAAAGATGATCTTATTGCTTTCATTTTATAGGAAATTTTATCTTTTTTTTCAGGTGATAAACACATTGATTTGTAAATTCTTGCAAAAGTAAAATAATTGTCAGTTTTGAATTAAATTTTTAGGACTTATTCACAAATGAATTATTTTAGAAATTTTTTTTTTTTTTTTACACTTGTTACCCCCAACACACACTTATTTATGAAATTTAAAGAAATTCATTTTTGTACCAGTTAATGTTTATATTAGTAAATCTGATCTGAATTGTAAAATGAAAAAAATCCAATAAAACCAAGAAATTATTTAATTAAAAAAGCTTTTAATTGCTTTTATGAAGAATATATAATATGGACACTATTGTCTTAAAAAAAAAAAAATTGATGAAAATAGTTTCCATTTTTAAAAATTTGAATTAGAATAATTTATAAAGTTTTAAAAATTTTTTTTTTCTGTATTAATTTATACCATTAGGTGATATTGTTAGGAAGAAAAACTATATTTACTAATCATAAATGGAAAAGCTACTACAAATCAATGATCCCTAATATTTTAAAAAGAATTTTGGATTTTTTTGTGAGTGTGCATAATTTTTGTAAATAGAGATGGCAACATATGACATTAACAGAAAATAACAGCAATAACTACAATAAATTTAAAGCCAAAGTATCAATTTCAATATGACAGATTGCAGAGTATATTTTCCTAGATTTTTAAACTTAATGGGTAGTTAAAAATTATATATATATATATATATATATATATATATATATATATATATATATATATATAAAAAGTACTCACATTATATTCAAGTAATTTTTACAGATAAAAATTAGAAAAACTACTGTTTGTCAAGCTGTCAACACCTTAAATAAACACCCACCCCCATGTTAAAAAATGCATTTCTGCAATATTTTGAAAACTAAAAGGTAATATTTGTGTAAAATCAGATTAATTAAACTTTAAATCAGCTAATATTCCAGAAATAAAATTTCAGAAAAGTATATTTTATTTTTGAAAGATTTTTTTTAATAAAGAGAATTACATTGTGATGACTAAAAAGGTACTAAAACAGCAATTTCAAAACAAAAAGTCCTTCTAGGCAATTTAAATTAGTTTTGAAATACCACAAAGTATTTTGCTTATTGGAAATATTAAATTTAATCTATTAGCTTGAAATTAAAACTAAAATAAAAACTTCAAGAAAGATTTTTCATTTTTAAAAATTCATTTTAAACCTTGGGTATCATGTTTCTTTGGAGGTACCTATATGTCCTGTTTCCATCCATTCCCCTTTTCTTTCACCTACTTTTTTATTCTCTCACTTATCTACCCTCTACCTTTCATTTTTCCTTCTCTCTTTTGCTTGTTCCTAGCTCTATTACAAAAATGAACAAATGGGTAGTTGAAGAAAGAGAGAATATATATGTGTGGCTCCATAAAACATTTCTGAGTTGCATCGATACTACACAGATCTAAGGCTGAAGTGCAGGTTAGCAACACCGATTCTAAGTAGAGAACATAAACCCCCTGATCCTAAGCTGATATGGTGAATAATCTATTCATTTTTATAGGTATTCTAGTTAATAATAATAATTATATAACATGTTTAGTAAAGAATTGTAAGCCTATCCAGAATGAAATAAATTATTTGGAGTAAATACTATTTGTCTGTATGTATATGCTGAAGAGATATCTAAAACTTATGTCCTTTGGTGCTAAACGTGTGAAGACAAACAAGTATTTTAAAATTTTGTACAGTAGTATCTAATATTAAAGAGAAAAGTAAATTTGCAGATTCAGACCTGGAGCCAATTGTAAGAAAAATTTCCATTCTGGTGTAAATTTACATGCTTATTTTGAAAATAAGCAAAAAAGCTTGCAGAAGAAAACTGTTTAGGAGTTATCAACAATATAAGTTTGGCCTCGTTCTCATCACAGTTACAGCCTGGCCACCATTAATAGTTTTCTTTACATACATTTGCCTAGAGTAGTAATGCACGGAAGCTTTACTTGTCTTGATTTAAATTAAGTTTCACGAATTGGGTAGTAATCAAGATGAGTAAGAAGATCAATAAAAAAGCTGTTAAGTAAACTTCCACGCATTACTACTCGAGACAAACATATGTAAACAATGCCAGTAATGGTAGCTAGGCTAGATGCAAATAAGGTCAAACATATATTGTTGAACAATTTTCTTCCACAAACTTTTGTTATTTTGGAATTAATCAGGCAATTTCATACCAGAATGGAAGTTTTTATTACAATTGGTTTCCGGATCTTAATCTGCAAATTTACCATTAGAAGTTCCAAATTATTGATTAATATAAAAGTAATTTACTTTTTATACAATTTTAAGGAACCTATATGACAAGTCTCTTACATGTTATATTTGTAAAATCCATACAAGTTTCTATTTTCAACATACTCATGGATTTTTCTCAAAGTATGAGTATTGAAGCTTGTTGTGGAATAAATAAGACACCCCTGGTAATACAAAATGAACTAGGCTGTTGGAGTCAGTTGAGGAGTTTTTCTAGTGATGCCATAGTGAGTGGTTCAAGAGAGACCTAATATTATAACTGCTAGGAGTGAGTTATAACAGTGGCAACAAGTGATCAAAACTCATATGGAGTAGGAAAAAGTACTTTTTGCTTCGGCACACATGATAACAGTGATAAGAGATTAGAACCATATTAATTTAATTTTTTTTCATTGGTATATGTAGAAAAAAAAAGGGAAAAAAAAAAGATTCTTTAAATATGGAAGAATTATTAGCCCAAGTGGTAAAAATGCAGCAGTTGTTGGAACTCCAGAAACAGCAACAAAATTTAATTGAAATAATATGTAAGAAAATGGAAAATTCCCCAAGTTTTTCACTGCCAATGTGATGGCAAATGCCATAACCGAATTCACATACAATTCAGATGATAGAATTACCGTTTCTGTTTATTTTAAAAGAGAAGAATACAGTGACTGGGAAAACGAGATAAAAACAAGACTTTTGTTAGGAAAGTTAGCACTGGTAGAACATGAAAAATACTGTAATTTTGTACTACTGAAAAAACAGGAGAAATTTGCTTTGAAGAAAAAATAAATATTCCGATTGAAATTTTTTAGCAAGACCGGTTGGAAGTGTATGAATCTGATGAAAAAAGACAAAGATTTTGTCACATATGATGGAATCATTAACAAGGAGTGTGAAAGATTCAAATTAAGGAGACTTCAGATAGGTTTAAAGGGTTAATTTTTGTTCTAGGGTTAACAGCAAAAAAAAGATGCAGAAATACGTGCTAAAATTTTAACAAAACTTGAACAGAATCAAAAACTGACACTACAAGAAATATCAAACGAATGTCAGAGAATCCTAATCTGAGACATGATATGGAAGAAATTGAAGAAAAAGAATGCATAAACATACATACATGCTAAAGAAATATATGGAAAAAGAAAAATTAATCCAGGTTTCAAATCTGAAAGGTTACATCTCAGAGACAACTGTCCCTTTAAGAATTCAAAGTGCTACAAATGTGGAAAAAAGGGACATAAAAAGTTACACTGTAAAACTAAATCAGAGAAAAGTTCTCAAAGAAAAAAATTTCATATACAGCATTGCGACAGAAAAAATAATTACAGAAAACCAAAGAAAATTTGTGTATGTGAAAATGAATAACATGGATGTAAAAATACAACTAGAAATTGGTAGTGATATCACAATGAAGCCACATTGAAAGCAAATGGAAAACCTACTTCAAAAAGAACTTTGAAAATCACACGTGGCATGTTGGGTAAGAAATTATTTTTACTGGTGAAATGATTTGTAATATTTCATTTCATAACAAGTGTATAAATGCTAAAGCTTATGTCTTAAACAATATTACAATCTTATTCAGTACTGACTGGATGAAATTATTTGAGTTGTGGGATTTACCTATAAATATTTATTGCAAAAATGTAAATGGACAAGCGACCAGTTTAAAAGAACAATGAAAAGTTAAAGGAAGAATTGAAAAAATATTTTCCAGATGTTGTATCGGATGAGTTGGGTCCATGTTCCAAAATCACAGTGAAATTTCAAGTGAAAAAAAGAGTCAGTGCCAGTGTTTAAACCAAAATATAGTGTACCATTTACAGCGTTGTAAGAATTAGACAGCCTTGAAAAAAATAGGTATAACTGAAAAGATTGACCATTCAAAATAGGCAGCACCAGCAGTGTATGTAAAGAAAAAAAAAATTCATGTTTGTACTGATTTTTCAACAGGGTTAAACAAATGTTTAGAATCCCAATACCAAATCCACAGGAAATTTTTGTAAATTTAAATGTTGAAAAGGACTTTTTGAAGCTGAATCTTTCTGAAGCATATTTGTAAATACAGATTGAAGAAGAATGTTCAGAATTAATAACTATAAACACACACACAAGATTGTATAAGTTCAACCACCTTCCTTTTGGGATAAAAGTGGCTCCAGCTCTATTTCAACAAGCTATGGATACTATGCTTGCAGACCGTGATTTCACAGTTTGGTTTGTTTTACGGCATATCAACCTCAATGGTTTATTTAATGCTGAAAAAATTTTTATTTCTGGTAACATTTTTTTCCCCTCAAAAATGTATAGCTGGTAACATTTTTTTCCCCTCAAAAATGTATAGCTGGTAACATTTTTTTCCCTCAAAAATGTATAGCTGGTAATATCATTTTTCAAAAACGTATAGCTGGTAATACTATTTTTCCAAAACATACAGCTGGTAATATTATTTTTGCAAAACGTATAGCTGGTAATGTTATTTCTGCAAAACGTATAGCTGGTAATGTTATTTCTGCAAAACGTATAGCTGGTAATGTTATTTCTGCAAAACGTATAGCTGGTAATGTTTTTTTTTTAAAAAAAGTATAGCTGGTAATATTTTTTTCAAAAAAGTATAGCTGGTAATATTTTTTTCAAAAAAGTATAGCTGGTAATATTTTTTTAAAAAATGTATAGCTGGTAATATTATTATTTTTTCAAAAAACGTATAGCTGGCAATATCATTTTTCCCAAAACATATAGCTGATAATATTATTTTTTCAAAAAACATATAGCTGGTATTAATTTTCAAATACGTATAGCCGGCAACACTAATCTTTCAAAAAAAAAAAAAAAAAAAAAAAAAAAAATTATATATATATATATATATATATATATATATATATATATATATATATATATATAGCCAGTAATATTTTTTCAAAATTGTACAACTGGCAACATTATTTTTCCAAAAACGTATTATCAGAGGCCTTGCTGTTGGACGTAGTTTATTGTCATACCTAGGATGTGGATGTAGTTTATCATCATACCCAGGTCACATATGTAGTTTATCGTCATACCCAGGACGCAGATATAGCCTGGGAGTTAACTATTTTTGCCCATAGCTGGGACCCTAACAGGTGCTACCACCACAGGTCAGGGTGGACCTGGAAACACCAGCAATTAAGAGGTAGTTCCACACTCTTCAAAACCTCCTGATCAGAAGCCTTGCTGTTGGGTGTAGTTTATCGTCTTACCCAGGACTCGGATGCAGTTTAACGTCATACTCAGGATGGTGATTTCACAGTTGCTTATCTGGATGATATATTAATTAAAATGTGTATCTAAGGAACAACATTATTGGGCATGTGAAAAGAGTTTTTGAAAAAATATGAGAATACAGGTTCAAACACTGTGATGAAAAGTGCAAATTGTTTTTGCCTAATATCAAGTAGCTAGGACAAATCATTGACAAAAATGGTTGTTGACCAGATCTGTTGAGGGCAAGTGCAATGAAGAATTTGCCTCCCTCCCCAACAAACATTGCTAAGTTACAAGCTAGAACTAACTAATTATCAAATTTATATTCCTAATATGCACAATGCTATAAAAGGCATAAAGTGTCAGGTGTTTGAAGAAATCAAGAAAACACTAACATCAGACTTATCATTAGTGCACCACAATCGAAAAGCAGAAGTCATATTGGCTTCAGATGACTATTGCATAAGAGCAGTAATTCTACATAAATAAGATGACAGTAACTTGAAAGCCATCACGCATGCTTAGTGTTCACTGCTACTGGAAAAAAAAACAAAAAAACAAAAAAAAAACTACAGCCAGATTGAAAAAGGAAGTGTTAGCAATAATATTTGCAGTGAAAAAAATTTCATAAATTTATACATGGAAGGAGTTTTCATTTACAGACAGACCACTGTCCTTTATTATCAATTTATGGTTAAAAGAAAAAAAAAATTACTAAATTATGATTTCAAGATGGAATGCCAACCATCCAAAAAGATTAGGACATGATGACGATCTATCAAGATTGATACCAAAAGAAATACTGAATCGTTTGAGGGCTGTTACTGCAGCATTAAAAAGTGGAATAGAAATTAAAAATACATTATGCAATGTAGTGCACAAATAACCTGTTACCCTGAAAGAAATAAAAGCAAATGTAGAACAAGACATGTTTAACATTACTAAAGCAAGAGAAGGTGAATTGTCTGTTCATGTGCTTGTAGACATTTTAGACCTGTGAGGTGAACTCCGGCAAATCAATATTGAAGTGACATGCGTTATCGGCAAGAACGAGACTAACACAAGCGAGAGATCTTGGTTTCTTGCTGAGACCAAGTAAGGATAAAAAGAGCCAACTTTTTGTTTCAGGGCAGTTTTGTTCTTTGAGACTGGTGAAGGTTATACCCATGTTCCAGAGAAGGAGTGATAATACTGTTGCTTATGGTGTGCAGGAAACAGAATCCCAAGTGAAGAGTTGTTCCCGTTTCCATGTTAGCTGTCAGCAGGAACAGATTTGAGTGGAAATTTATTTTCCCTACCACCCAATTTTCGTTTAAATCACACACACACAAAAAAAAAAAAAAAAAAAAACTGAAAGACAGACAGACAGAAAAAAAGATATAAAAAAAATAAGAACAGATAACAAAAAGGATACAAAATTTTTCAAAATTGGCAAAAAATGTTTTTCAAAGTATACAAAAATGGAAAAAAATGTGGGAAGATGGTCTAATAAGGTAATGAATTGAAAAAAATTATATATATATATATATATATATATATATATATATATATATATATATTAGTAAAAGGAAAAAATTGGAACACAAATACATTGGAATCAGTTAAAGAAAAGGTTTACTGAAGAAAGGGCTGCAAGAAAGAAGAACCTACACAAGTATTGTAGGATATTTTTGATGTATCAACATCCCAAGAATTCATTGAATGTAAAAGTATGATTACTAGAAAAAGAAAACATATGGAAAAACTTGAGGTTGACCCAAAAGGAAAAACAATACAAAGTTCAGTACATTGTCGAACTTGCCAGGAAGAGGAGGAGGTGAATACTAAAAAATGAAATATTTACTAGTAAAAAAAAAAAAAATCTCAAAAGGGGGATGTTGTGGAATAAATAAGACACCCCCAGTAAAACAAAATGAACTATGCAAGACATCTTATATAAAGAACTCAAAGTGAGTCAGAGAAAGACTGTTGGAGTCAGTTGAGGAGAATTTCTAATGATGTCACGGTGAGTAGCCTGAGCGAGCTATGACACCCCTCCCACACACACACACACACACACACGTTTACAATAGAGAGATAAAAATAAAATGTAATTTATACAACTCCTGGTATTTATGCCATACCTCAATGTTTAATTGGTTCTTCAAATTTCTCTAAGATATTATAAATTTTTTTTGAGGGAGATTAGTATATACTTAAGGGATTCACTTTTAACCAATTTTCATGCCCAGCCAAGTATAAGAGATGTGATATACTTATAAAATATTTTTAAAACAATGATTATGACAATATTTAATATTGCCAAAGATTTAAGTAGAAAGTATAATAAATACTTAAGTACATTAACAAAAACTCATATTGCTCTATAGTAACTATTAAATAGATTATATCAATTTTGTTAGATTACAATCACAAGCATTTGTGAAATCATTAATTACAGCTCATAATTGTACCTACATTGTAGGGGCCAAAATTATTTCTTTATTCAAAAGGAAAAAAGTTCTGTTGACAGATTTTGCCAATGTGCAAGCATTGCAAATCCTTAAATGGATAATGTCAGTAGGTCATATCTTGCTGAATCAGCTTTGATAAAATAGGTAAAAAAAATGTCAAACAGTTGTATTTAACATGTTGGAGGATTACTTTACAGATCCAATTTTAAAAAAAAAGAACGAAAGAAAGAAAGAAAAGAAAGAAAGAAAAGAAAGAAAAGAAAGAAAGTAGAATTAAATGCCTTACAATGGCATCACCTGCTATATTTTTATGATAAAGTTTAAAATTATGATCTTCAGACATTACTAATTCACTAGAGTCACAGTAGCATGTAATTCTTTGATAAATATATAAACAAATGATTTTAAACAAAACAGTGATGCAACACAATAGAAACCCCAAACTTGCAGATTTTTGTATAGATATACCAGTTGTTATTTAAAAATGGTTTAATAATCAGAACAACTGTTGAAGGATTGGCAAGAGTTCAACCTCATTTCACAATCAGTCAATGTAATAATAGAAGGAAATGTTCTCAACCCAACCCAACCCAACCCATTTAACACAATCTGACCAAACAAATTTTAAAGGCTACTTAGTTGGGTCAAGAACATGTATTTTAAGTTCCCTTTCATATTGTCACAAAAAAGGATTTTAATCCTTTCACTTTTATTGCAGTGGACCAAATCCTATGTTCACTAATGTAAAATGATACGTTTCAGCATAAGAAAAACAAATTGTGAGCAGGAAAAACAGTGGATGTTCTAATAAATCTAATCACGATTTGAGGCTGAGCTGTTTAACAACCAATGGGTGGGGCATAATACTAAAAAGGCAATATGGAACCATCAGTGCTGACAATGTAAGAATATTTGATGTAAATTTAAATCCTATGTCAGCTTTATTATGCCTTAATGCAAGAACCAATATTATTTTTTAAACCTTTAAAAAGATGCAGATCAGAGAAGAATTAATCCCAACAAAGTTAGCTTTAACAAATCTTAAAAATAAGATATTTTTTTCAGTTATCCACAACATTAGCCATACATATATTTTTAATATAAAACCAAGATATCATTAATATTGACTTATATGCACATTCCTAAAATGCAATTTTTATTTTTAAATAAGGTAAAAGACAAACAAGCACAAATTCTAAGGTAAGCAGTTTTTATAATTAAAGTGCTAAATATCACAAGGTAGAGCATTATTTTCATATAAATATATATATATATATATATATATTCATTCATATATATATATATATATATATATATATATATATATATATATATATATTCATATATATATATTCATATAAATATATATATATATTCATATATATATATTCATATAAATATATATATATATTCATATATATATATTCATATAAATATATATATATATTCATATATATATATTCATATAAATATATATATATATTCATATATATATATTCATATAAATATATATATATATTCATATATATATATTCATATAAATATATATATATATATATATATATATATATATATATATATATATATATTTTAGAATTGGACATAGCCCGACAATTTATTTAAAGACATTTATATTATGTTTAACGTTCTTTTTATAGATACATGTATTTAAGCAAATGCTCTGTTTTATAATAAACAGTATTAAATAACATTTACCGGCCTGAATGTCCGAGAAATTTTCATAGAAAATTTTCGCTCTCCGACAGGAACTGAACCTGTATCCTATACGGAACCATCATTTCGCGTGATGTGCCTTAACCTTTCGGCCACAGATAAAATATATGACGTCATTTGTTTACATTTGATATGCTAGAGCAGATATGAATAGAAGAGATTCATGGAAGATTTAAGTTTAAAGATAGTAAAATCGACCTTGCTAACCAGACGCTCATCTGTGGCCGAAAGGTTATGGCACATCACGCGAAATGATGGTTCCGTATAGGATACAGGTTCAGTTCCTGTCGGAGAGCGAAAATTTTCTATGAAAATTTCTCGGACATTCAGGCCGGTAAATGTTATTTAATACTGTTTATTATAAAACAGAGCATTTACTTAAATACTTGTATCTATAAAAAGAACATTAAACATAATATAAATGTCTTTAAATATATATATATATATATGAAAATATATATATATATCTATATATATATATATATATGAAAATATATATCTATATATATATGAAAATATATATCTATATATATATATATATGAAAATATATATCTATATATATATATATATATATGAAAATATATATCTATATATATATATATGAAAATATATATCTATATATATATATATATATGAAAATATATATCTATATATATATATATATATGAAAATATATATATATATATATATGAAAATATACAGATATATATATATATGAAAATACATATATATATATGAAAATATACATATATATATGAAAATATACATATATATATATGAAAATATACATATATATATATGAAAATATACATATATATATATGAAAATATACATATATATATATATATGAAAATATACATATATATATATGAAAATATACATATATATATATATATATGAAAATATACATATATATATATATGAAAATATACATATATATATATATATGAAAATATACATATATATATATATATGAAAATATACATATATATATATATATGAAAATATACATATATATATATATATGAAAATATACATATATATATATATATGAAAATATACATATATATATATATATGAAAATATACATATATATATATATATATGAAAATATACATATATATATATATATGAAAATATACATATATATATATATATATGAAAATATACATATATATATATATATGAAAATATACATATATATATATATATGAAAATATACATATATATATATATATATGAAAATATACATATATATATATATATATGAAAATATACATATATATATATATATATGAAAATATACATATATATATATATATA
>OZ038478.1:73800350-73932850 GCA_964036315.1 Acanthosepion esculentum | reverse complement strand
TATACGTATATATATGAAAATATACGTATATATATCAAAATATACGTATATATATATCAAAATATACATATATATATATCAAAATATACATATATATATATCAAAATATACATATATATATATATCAAAATATACATATATATATATATCAAAATATACATATATATATATATCAAAATATACATATATATATATATCAAAATATACATATATATATATATATGAAAATATACATATATATATATATATGAAAATATACATATACATATATATATATATATATGAAAATATACATATACATATATATATATATATATATATATGAAAATATACATATACATATATATATATATATATATATGAAAATATACATATACATATATATATATATATATATATATGAAAATATACATATATATATATATATATATATATATATGAAAATATACATATATATATATATATATGAAAATATACATATATATATATATATGAAAATATACATATACATATATATATATATATATATATATGAAAATATACATATATATATATATATATGAAAATATACATATATATATATATATGAAAATATACATATACATATATATATATATATATATATATGAAAATATACATATATATATATATATATGAAAATATACATATATATATATATATGAAAATATACATATATATATATATATATGAAAATATATATATATATATATATATATATATATGAAAATATACATATATATATATATATATATATATGAAAATATACATATATATATATATATATATATGAAAATATACATATATATATATATATATATATGAAAATATACATATATATATATATGAAAATATACATATATATATATATATATATATGAAAATATACATATATATATATATATATATATGAAAATATACATATATATATATATATATATGAAAATATACATATATATATATATATATATATGAAAATATACATATATATATATATATGAAAATATACATATATATATATATATATATGAAAATATACATATATATATATATATGAAAATATACATATATATATATATATATATGAAAATATACATATATATATATATATATATGAAAATATACATATATATATATATATATATGAAAATATACATATATATATATATATATATATGAAAATATACATATATATATATATATATATATATATATATGAAAATATACATATATATATATATATATATGAAAATATACATATATATATATATATATATATATATGAAAATATACATATATATATATATATATATATATATGAAAATATACATATATATATATATATATATGAAAATATACATATATATATATATATATATGAAAATATACATATATATATATATATATATATATGAAAATATACATATATATATATATATATGAAAATATACATGTATGAAAATATACATATATATATATATATATATATATGAAAATATACATATATGAAAATATACATATATATATATATATATATATGAAAATATACATATATATATATATATATATATGAAAATATACATATATATATATATATATATGAAAATATACATATATATATATATATATATATGAAAATATACATATATATATATATATATGAAAATATACATATATATATATATATATATGAAAATATACATATATATATATATATATATGAAAATATACATATATATATATATGAAAATATACATATATATATATATATATATGAAAATATACATATATATATATATATATATGAAAATATACATATATATATATATATATATGAAAATATACATATATATATATATATATATATGAAAATATACATATATATATATATATATATATATATATGAAAATATACATATATATATATATATATATGAAAATATACATATATATATATATATATATATATATGAAAATATACATATATATATATATATATATATATATGAAAATATACATATATATATATATATATATGAAAATATACATATATATATATATATATATGAAAATATACATATATATATATATATATATGAAAATATACATATATATATATATATATGAAAATATACATGTATGAAAATATACATATATATATATATATATATATGAAAATATACATATATGAAAATATACATATATATATATATATATATATGAAAATATACATATATATATATATATATATATGAAAATATACATATATATATATATATATATATATATGAAAATATACATATATATATGAAAATATACATATACATATATATATGAAAATATACATATATATATGAAAATATACATATACATATATATATGAAAATATACATATACATATATATATGAAAATATACATATACATATATATATATATATGAAAATATACATATACATATATATGAAAATATACATATACATATATATATATATATGAAAATATACATATACATATATATGAAAATATACATATACATATATATTTATATGAAAATATACATATACATATATATATGAAGAAATATAGTCTTAAAGTGTCCTATATTTATGGGATAAAGTGCTCAATATCAGAGATAGAGCGTGTGTAAATATTAAAGTGAATATAGAAGTCAATGATAAAGAAGAGCAAAAAATATATATATATATATATATAATTCATCAACGTGTTCGAGGTTAATGTATTTTATTAAAAAATTGTTTGCGAGAGTGATTCTTGCCATTTATATCATTAACTTACTATCTGCCTTTTGTATGAATGATTCATGTAATATATATATATATATATATATATATATATATATATATATATATATATATATATTATTATTATTTGAATTGGACAATGTCCGACAATTTATTTAAAGACATTTATGATATGTTTAACGTTCTTTTTATAGATACAAGTATTTAAGCAAATGCTCTGTTTTATAATAAACAGTATTAAATAACATTTACCGGCCTGAATGTCCAAGAAATTTTCATTTACAGGCCGGTAAATGTCATTTAATACTGTTTATTATAAAACAGAGCATTTGCTTAAATACTTGTATCTATAAAAAGAACGTTAAACATATCATAAATGTCTTATATATATATATATATATATATATATATATAAAACAGACACTAAAATTTCCTATACTAATCTTAGTTTTTTGTGGCCTGACTTATGTGCTGATTCCTTAAGCTTTTGTATTTTCCAGTGATGTTCTATTATTTCAACCTCATCCCACAGGGAGTGGTGATCTCACTTTTCCCTCCATATGTGGTCAGCTATGCCTGAGTTTTCTATTTCCCCTAGTGTTATGGTTTTACAATCTTATTGCAGTCTTACCTTAAGGAGGCAGCCTGTTTCTCCTTTATATTTCTTACCACAGCTGCACAAGACAATCCTTTTCTTTAAACTGTATGGGTGGTGGGAGTTGAAGTTATGTCTGGTGAATGTTGGTTTGCAGTATACGAATGTCTTGAACCCATGCTCTCTTTGAGATATTAGTACACCCAGGAAGGCGTTTTCTCGCTCTATTGTGAACTGTATCAATGATCTAATTGAGTTCAAATGGTCCAGTAGTAGCTGGATCTTTTCCTGGTGTAGGCAGTGTATGAAGGTGTCATCTACATATCTCAGCCACAGGGTTAGCTTTAGTGATGTGGATTCTAATGATTTGAAGTATTCCATGTATACATTTGCCATTGCTGGTGATAATGGTGAGCCCATTGCTAAGCCTTCATCCTGTCGATATATGTTTGATTCCATAAGTGTGTTGTTAATGTACAGAAAGTCAGCATCTCCATCAGGTTATCTATTGGTAAACTGGTCTGTTCTCCTAGGGATGGGTCCAAGGCCAGTCTGTACCTGGCTGCCAATAGTGCCTCCTCTGTGAGTACCTTAGGGAACAAACTCACCACATCCAGGCTCACCATTGGATTGGATGGGAGCGTCTTTGATTATTTCTACAAAGTGGGCAGAGTTTTGGACATATGAAGGTGACTTTCCTATTAATGGATCAATTATATCTACAAGGAACCAACTCAGAGAGTGGTACACACAACCTTGGCAGCTAACAATTGGTCTGAGCAGAATACCATCTTTGAGACCATATATGTGAGGTAGCTTGTGTCGGAGAATATAACAGCCAAAACATTGTGAACAGGACAATAAAGATGAGGACAACAATCCAAACAATGTAAACAGTAAGAGCTGTTTATCAAAAATTAGCTTAGCATTTGGTTAAGAGATTTTGTTTCAAGTGTTCTAAAACCTCAGTGAAAAAAAAAAAAAAGAAACTTAATCTATAAGCTCATTGTTTTATTACTCTAAACAAAAACAAGTTCTCAATGATAAAGAAGACCATTAGAAAACAAGAGCTGCTCTTGAAGCCAAGAATAAAATATCAACTTGATCTTGAAATAAATAAGCAACACTCAAACTTCCACTCAACACTAACTGTAGTTATGTTTAGGAGACACTTGACATCAGTTTGACACAAATGCCCTTATTGAAAAGGCCAACTACACTTCATACTTTTGAAAATGTAATAACAATTAAGCACAAAGTATTGGCAAAGATTTATAATTTGGGAAAAGCAGTAGAGAAACAGCATCAACAAAATAAGAGAAAACATTGTAAAAATAAAAGTAAACAAATCATTCACACATCTAATCAATACACAAACATTTTAAATGATATTATCATTGACATGAATACCGACTTGGAATTCTGTTACAAAAAGCTAAATCAGAACAATTTACTGAAGTTTAGCAATTATAAAGCAATCATATTTCCTCAAACTGACAACACTGGCTATTATTTACATGAGGAATGAGAGGATAGACATACATACAGGGGTTAGAAAAGTAGGTATACAGTAATGGAAAAAATAAGAAAACAGTAATGAAAGACAAAAATGAATGCTAGAGCCACTATTGTAATCCCGGTATAATACTTACCACCCCCTTATATATAAGATTAATTTTTATTATCAGGACAATTTGATTTTAGTTCTTATTACATTCATGATGTAAAAAAAAAAAAAAAATTACTATATTTACATTTTAAAACCATCAGAGGATTGCATAACAAAATCAAAGAGACTAAAATAACAACATTAAGTTAAAAAGATAATTATTTTTTCACATATGGGAATCAACAAAAAAAAATCAAAAACAATTAACTGGTTTTAGTTGATTATATTCTATGTACAGCATTTTACTGATAATGAAGATAAGGTAAATAAAAAGAAGTTATATACTATTAGAATTATACCTATATAAAATAAACTTTAACATATTCATCAAAAAATATCTCAGTAATTAGAATTATTATATTCCGACTTATTTCAAAAACAAAATATAGCATCTATGATTTTAATATAAGCTAACAAAACTTACGTCACCACATCACACAAAATAAACACAAGTAGCCATATTCTACTTTATTCACTGTGTAACATTTCAGGCTTGATCCTGGTTCATGGCAACAAATGTAACCTTTCATCATGGTCAGCCCGGAGTGGATCCTGGTTTGATCAATGGAGTAATCTCTTTAATCCTGACCTGCCTTACCCCACTTTATGATCGATTTGATTATAAAGAGGCCCAGATCGATCTGTCGCAGGTATCTTTGAGCCGGGCTGGTCCAAGTCGAGTGAAGTTGTACAATAAAAAACAGCACTCAAAATATATATATATATATATATATATATATATATATATATATATATATATATATAAAAAATACTTACTATTTTTATATCAATACTGTGTACAATGGTTCATTAGTAGTTGTGTTTGCATGCAGGTGTTTGTTAACCCAACCCATTCCTAAATCAGACAACACTTGGGTAAGCTGGTGAGTTTTAGCTTACAGAGTTAGTGAAATTTGTTTTACTGATTTGGTAAGTTTGGCTCAAGGCTGAAGTCGGAGGTTCTTGTGTTCGGCAGGAGTTGTGGAATCTCTCAACAACCTCCGCCACTTCCCTTCTCAGCTCTCAACTTTCAAATCTCAACTCTGAACTGTTTGAATGGCTTTTGTGCATTCATTTTTATGGACACCAACTAGAAACCGGTGTGGGGCAAAATGTAGGTTGGGTTTTGGTGAATCCCCTGATTTCCAACAAAAGTGTATTGTTTTTGGTTCTGAGAAATTAAATTAAATTCATAATTTTGGGGAATTCTCCTTCTCTGATGGGAGACGGGTGCAGGCATCACTCTACCTGGCTACTTCTACTTTCTCTTCTTACCATCTCCCAGCATAGCTTTCCAGCGGGCATGAGCAGCTCCTTCAACCTTAATGTCTCTTCTGTGCCTGCTGTTAATCTGAGTTAAGACTGTTGAGTTATCTCTTCTTGTCTATGGATAAAAGGAAGTCTGTTTGGAGTGATCAGTTCTTTGTAGTTTCCTTTGACAAGATGGCGGTTTAGCTGAAACTGGGTGTCTGTGGAAGGAGTAAATTCACATTGGTAGCAGAAGCTGTCTTCTTTTGTGTGATAAGAAGTTGTCTTGTTCAGCAAACGCTGAAACACAATAAAGGAAGAATGGCTTCCTTCACAAAACACCCACCTGTTTTGGTAAATGAAGAGGCATATGCTGAATGGAAGCAAGATATAGGCATCTGGTCTATATTCACAGACTTACCTAAGGAGAAACAAGGACCTGCTGTGTTTTTGTCATTACCACAAAATATAAGAGAATGTGTTCGACACTTGGCAATAACGGATATCGGTGGAGCAAATGGATTAAATATAATTATTGACACATTGGACAAAATTTACTTGCTGGATGACAATACGATGACATACATGTCATTTAAGGAATTTTATTCCTACAAAAGGGCAGCCGGAGTTAATATAAATGAATTTTTGGTATGATATGAATTTCTGTATAAAAAAATTACAGAAATTTGGAATTACTCTACCAGAAGGAGTCCAGGCCTTTTTTGTTCTGAATGCAGCAAATGTATCGGAGGAAAATGAAAAATTAGCAAGAACCACATGTTTCAGCTTAACATATGCAACAATGAAAGATACACTGAAGAAAGTATTTTCTGATATCTCATCAACAGAATGTAAAACTATCCCTGCTATCAAAGAAGTTGAAACAGTAAATTTTAATAGATATAGAAGTATTAAGGAACAAAGGCATGACAGGATATATAAAGTAAATCCTAAGGACAGACAAGGTAAGATAATGCGTTGTTTTAAATGTAATTCAACTAAGCATTTTGCCCGAGATTGTACGAGTTTCGATTCTAGAAACAATATCAACACTATTGTGAATACAGACCAGGTGAACTTTACTTTGTTTAATGTTGATTCATGTTATTGAACATTGATAAATGACTCTTATTCCAATGTAAAAATGTCCAATCTTGTGAAAGAGACATTGGGTATGGCAGTGTTGGACTCTGCTTGCTCACGAACTGTTGCTGGAGAAATTTGGTTTAATGTATTCTTTGATACATTAAATGCCCGAGATAAGCGGTTGGTGAAAACTGTTAGATCTAACAGAATATTTTGTTTTGGAGATGGAGTGGAGGTAAGAGCTATTAAAACAGTTAAGTTTCCTGTAACAATAAGGAGTATAAGAGGTATCAGAGGTTATATTGAGGCTGACATCGTCAAAAATGATATGCCCCTGTTATTAAGTCATAAATCAATGAAAACTGCAGGAATACTACTAAATTTTAAAAACGACAGCTATCGCATTTTTGGCAGACATATTAAATTGCAAACAACTTCCGGACATTATAGTCTGCCACTAACTAATATGCTTTTGGAGGTTAAAAATGCACCAAGTATAGTCTTACATTGTGAGACTTTAAAAGGATGTTCTCGAGTGGAAAAAAGGAGGAAGGCTGAGAAATTACATAGACAGTTTGCTCATGCATCTAAAGAAAAATTAATAGCTTTGGTTAAGAGTAGTAAGGCATTTCATGACAAGGAATTTCTGAATTAGATAAAAGATGTTTGTGATTCTTGTTCAGTTTGCCAGAGGTTTAGAGGACCCCCCTCCTCGACCAGTTGTAGGATTGGCTCTTGGTAACAGGTTTAATGACACTGTATGTTTGGATTTAAAGGAATATCAACATAACCAATGTTGGATTCTACACCTAATTGATACATCCACTAGATACTCTGCTGCCAGATTAATTAAGATCAAGAAAAGCGAAGAAATCATTCGCAACATATTTTTAATGTGGATATCTTATTTTGGAGCTCCCAAACGGTTTTTAAGTGATAATGGAGGAGAGTTTAATAATGAGGGCTACTGACAGATGAACGAAAAATTGAATATTGAAATATGCACAACAGCTGCAGAAAGTCCATTTAGCAATGGTACTGTGGAACATCATAATCTAATAATTGCTGAAGCAATGGGAAAAACATTAGATGATGAAAAATGTGAGCCAGAAATAGCTTGGGCTTGGGCTGTTAGTGCCAAAAATGCACTTCAAAATCATTCTAGATATAGTCCAAATGAGCTTGTATTTGGGTCAAATATTAACACCCCCATCAGTTTTGAATGATCGGTTACCTGCATTGGAAACTGCAACAACCAGTGATATGGTTAGAATAAATCTAAATGTCCTACATGCAGCAAGGAAAAGCTTCATGGAAGCCGAATCTAGTGAAAGAATTCAGAGAGCCTTGAGATATAATGTATGGACTTATGCCGATGAAGGATTTGTGACAGGTGACTGTGTCTACTATAGAAGACAAAACTAAAACAGATGACGTGGTCCTGCTAAAGTTCTGGGGAAAGAAGGTCAATGTGTATTGATCAGACACGAAGGAGCATTTTTCAGGATGCATCCATGTCACTTGATGAAGGTAGACAAGGAATTGTGAAGTCCAAGGAATGAAGAAAATACAAATTCTTCAAATGAAATGAATGAAGTATTGGAGGAGGAAGATGAAGGACAATATAATAACAATTCTATTAGCAATAGAAAGGAAGTGAAAGATAACAAGTAGAAACAAAGTTGTAGAATATAAATTGAGAGGGAGTGATGAGTGGAAGAAAGGAATGGTTATGAGCACACAACCAAAGTCAACGGGAAAATATAGCCATTGGCTAAATATAAAACCAGAAGCTGAGAATGAAGATCCTCTTTGTGTCGATTGGGATCATGTTGATCAATAGAGAAAACTTTCTCATGTAACAGAGGGAATAAGTAATCAGTTTTGCTTACTTCTGAACAAGAACAAAGACAAGATGTGATTGATGCAAAGAAAAAGGAATTGGAAAATAGGAAAGTTCATGAAGTATATGAATGTGTGCCTGACATGGGGCAAAAATGTATATCAACAAGATGGGTGATAACAGAAAAATCTATGAATGACAAAAAGATAATGAGGGCTCGTCTTGTTGCATGTGGTTATGAAGAAGATTCTCATAACTTAAAAACAGATTCTCCAACATGCAGCCGTGAGGCTATGCGTCGCGTATTGTTAACGGCCTCGGTTATGATGTGGCAGATGTAGACTCTTGATTTTACCTCAGCATTTCTGCAAGGTAATATGTTGGAAAGAGAAGTATTCCTTAGACCACCATCTGATGTGTGTCCAGAATCACAGGTGTGGAAGCTGAAAAGATGCATTTATGGTTTAAATGATGAACCTCGTTCATGGTACAAGCGAATTAATCATGAGTTAACTCATTTGAGGGGAATGGTGAGTGCATACGACAATGCATTGTTTCTTTGGCACAATTCCACTGGTGACTTGATAGGCATTCTAGCAATACATGTAGATGATTTCATATTCTGTGGAAATTATCTATTTCAGAAAAATGTGATCGGAGAATTGAAAAAGATATTTAAAATTGGAAAGCATGAAAGTGGCACATTTAAATTTTGGGGATTGAATGTTAAAATAAGATTATAATAGATCAAAATCTATATGCTTCAGCTATATCCCCAATAGTCATAAAAAAAGGAAGATCATTAAGGAAAAATGATGAATTGAGTCGGGATGAGAAGACGGAGCTAAAGAGATTGACAGGCCAAATGATGTAGTTATCCACCCAGACTCGACCAGTTGTATCGTTTGATGTGTGTAGAATGAGTAATATTGGAAAATCTCCAAAAAGTGAAGTTGCTCTTCGAGGCAAACAAGTCACTAATAAAGTTAAATCAAGGACAGGTTCCATATCTTTTTCCCAGCTTGGGAAACCTTCGGATCTGAATATTGTTTGTTATTCAGATGCCACCTATGCTAGTTTGGAGGATGGATCTCCACAAGGTGGTTTTATCATCTTTGTTTGTGGCAAGATGAACAGAATGGCTCCTATATGCTGGTCATCAAAAAAACTTGACCGTGTAACAAAGTCCATTAGCCTCAGAAACTCTTGCGCTTGGTGAAGCAGCTGATGCTGGTATATTGATAGCCACCATGGTTCAGGAGATATTCAGACTACTTAGATTGCCTGAAGTTCTTTGTAAAACAGACAATGCATCTTTGGTAGAGACTTTAAATTCATCAAATCTTGTGAGTGACCAGCGTCTGAGAGTTGATGTGGCCAGATTGAAGGAGATGATGGCGAAGAAGGAAATTCAAACTGAATGGATCAGGGGTGGAGAACAGGTTGCAGATTGTCTGATGAAGATGGGAGCCTTTTCTGAAATTCTGAGAGACTTGTTGCAATGAAGATTTGTATTATTTTTGTTGTTTTTTTTGTTGTTTTTAGGAACTCTAGTTTTCACAAGAAGATACCAGCAATGTTAATCTGAGTTAAGACTGTTGAGTTGTCTCCTCTTGTCTATGGATAAAAGGAAGTCTGTTTGGATTGATCGGTTCTTTGTAGTTTCCTTTGACAAGATGGCGGTTTAGCTGAGACTGGGTGTCTGTGGAAGGAGTAAATTCACACCTGCTACCATTTAGTTGGTGCAGGTAACTCCTCATTCTTCCTTGATTGCTCTTCTGTGCCTGTCACCTCCAGCATTCAGTAGAAGATTAATTAAAAAAAAAAAAAAAAAAAAATTATGGTTTCATAAGTGAATAAACTCAACAATTGGTTTTCACGCCTTTGACCCAAGAGACACTATCCCAGGGAAATTTTTGCAACTTCCATTATGGTGACAATTCGTTCAACCAAAGGTTATCATTATGCAGGTGTCCAATTTATTGTTTTTCATTCTGACATCTTGGCAAAATGAATTCATTTAGTTTAACCCAATTCTTCTATCAAATCCAGGCATTGTTTGCCAAAAACTGTAAACACTTGACCTGTTTGCACAAACTGAGCATTGCTTTTAGACGGTCATCTGGTCTATTGTATAAATCTCAGTTCTCTGGGAACAATTTTATTATTGGTCTATCGTTCTTTATATTTTTTAACCATATTCATGCTAAGTTATTCATCATTATCTCGTTTTCATTGATATTCCAAGTTACCATTATTATTATTATTATTATTATTAATAATTACCAGCAACCCAAATAGCGTTACAACTTAACCTAGATTAAAAGAACTAGAGGTTATGAAATAGTGATAGAATAAATAATTTTTCCTCAGTAATTATCAAAGAAAAAATTCAATGCAAATAGTATTTTATAACCAAAGTTATAAACATTTTCAGTAACATCTGAAAAATATTTATGCAGAAATAAACAGAATTATTAAACAATTTAACACCTTTTTTATAGAATAATTAAATATGTTAAAAAATAAATACTACTAGATTAGTTTATTAGCATGCTAGGGTATCCTATACAATTTCAGGGAAACTATATTAACCATGATCATATAAGTTTCAAATAGAGAAAGAAACAAAAAGAACAATAAGGAGTTAGCATTCTAACAATAACAAGGACAACTTTAATGTTGACCAACTTCAAGAGCAGATGCTGTCTAACACTAGATTTTTTGAAACACAGTCAAAGCTGGAATGCACATTTTCATGCAGAACAGAGTTAACCGAGGGTTCAAGTTGTTATTGCAGGGGATCCAAATTAAAATTACTCAGACTGTCCCTTCTTAGTGTTGCTTTACTGAGGTAGAGCTATTATACTGAACTCCAAAATTAGTCACAAAGAAACTCAGAGAACTTTCCCAACTATCTTATCAATCAATACTTATCCCCAAGAAGGGGAGTGATCAGCATAGATTGCTTTTCTATTATTGGTCACAGGCATTTAATTAGAGACTTCCATAAAAATGCAATATCTAAGGTTTAAAATGAATTTTTAATGAGAAATCTTTGAAGCTTTATTTTAGTCTTAATTTCAAGCTAATAGATTAAATTTGATATTCCCAATAAGCAAAATACTTTGCTGTATTTCAAAAACTAATTTGACTGATTAGTGCCCCTTTTTTAGTCATCTTACATCGCAGTGTGATTCTCTTTATTAAAAAATCTCCCTAAAATAAAATGTACTTTCCTGAAACTTTATTTGAGGAATATTATTCGATTTAAAGCATAATTAATCTGATTTGAAACAAATATTATTTAAGTTGAAAATATTGCAGAAATGCATTTTTAACCGGACAGTGTTTTGATGTGTTGACAGCCTTATGACACATCTAATGTTCTACAGAGACCTTATCTGTAAAACATAATTTTGGTTACAAGTTTGCTACAATAATTTAAGAAAATGACATGAGTGCCTTTTTAACATAATTTTTAAGTACCCAGTAATCTTTAAAATTTAGGAAACTATTCTCCATAATCTGTTTTATTGAATTTAAGAAATGCCAACTTTAAATTTAGTTATTGCTCTTATTTTCTAATGTCATATTTTATTTGTAAAAGTAATTAAAAAGTTTTCTAATTAATGTTATAGCTTTATTGCATTTTTTATTTTAAGATTCAGAGCAGATTTTTGGTAAATGGTGTTTCTGTTTTGCCAAAAACAAATTGATGATTTAAATTCTCTGATTAGAATAATTTTAGCTGATTGGGTTTCTCTTGCACTGAGTAATGTCAAATAACAATAAAAGTTTATAATAAAAAGCACAGGTATTCAGGTTTCTACTTTATAATACTTCATGATTGCTGTTCATCTAAAACTCAATAATAACCTTGCTATTTTCATCCTTCATTACATTGTACTTGTTAATTTTTAAGTATTTGTTCACACACAGACTTAATTACAACAGATACACACACACACAGACTTAATTACAACAGATACACACACACACACACTCCCAAATCAGATCCATGAATTGAAATTATTCTTTGTAATTAGCAAATTAAACTGAAAGAAAAATATTCAAAGAAAAAAAAAGCAGAAAAAGGCAAGCTTGTTGAATTGATATAAAACTAACGGAAATTCCAAATTATATTTGGACAATTGTTCAAGATGTTATCACATTTTGGCATATCTATTTTTCAGCCTTTGTCAGATCTATAAATTCTAAGGAATATTGTGTTATCAATTTCTGAAAAAATTAGTTTTTTTGCTTCTCCTTATAAATTCTATATACCTGACAAAGATTGAAGAACGGATCATTTGAAACATGACAATATCAAGAACATATAGGAGGAGTTCAATTATACTAACAAAATCCTGATATATTATAAAACTATAGAATCAAAAGGCAAGTAGTACATTAATAAATTAAAGCTTAATATAAAGCCTTCAAGTTTATAACTAACATCTGAATGACAAAGACAAAAAGTACAAAATGCAAAATCTAATACCAACTTCAAATGTGAAAAAAAATAAGTCTTCAGCAATTCCTCCTCATGCTATATCATATGCAAGAATAATAGAAGACACAGATGAAAACCTCGAAAATCAAAGAATCTGTAGTCACTATGTTTTTGCAACAAACTCTGGTCGAACTTACACGGTTGTCCACCTGACCATATAAAATATTGGATGGTCCAGAAACAAGCGGGTAAACTATACATCACATTCATAAAATTATGACTTAATTATCATTGTAGTACCGAATATACTATAAAAAATGCACACATATACAAGATTCAGGATACCCACTGCCACTTATAATTAATAATCCACATGTCATTTGCCAATTCTTTATTAACTAAAAAAAAAGAAAAAAAATGATTTTTAACAGAGAAAATCATTTTTCTAAAGTGAATGTAAATAAACTCACTCTTCCACTATTAAAGAGTGACCATACTAAAAAACTTATTCAAAGTTACCTTCTTTTACATACAATACAATTGTTTTTTTTTAATCATTTCTTTGTAAAGAACTACATACAACTAGAAATAGTTTTGTTTGCTATTTACAAGATGTAACTGTTTTAAAGAGTTTTAAATAGAAACAAAATTCATATATTTGAAATGAAGCAAAAAGACAAAATTATGCACATTGTAACAAAAATAAAAGTAATATTTAAATAAAAATATAAAAAATTAATTTGATGAAGTTACTCATTCCATTTGTAACCATAACTAAATCCTAATATTTTATCCTTTTTATAAACTTTCTTTAATGTTAAAATAAATAAATGCACATACTTTACGTCCTAAAAAGTTATCAGCCTCATCCATTTCCCAAATCTGAACATTATTTTGTTATTGTAAATGAAAAAAAGTGTTTTTTTACATTGCAAAATGTCAATTTACAGAATCCTTGCATTCATTTTTTGTTCCAGATCAGTGATTGAACCATTCCACTGAAATGTGGAATTTTCAAATATTGAACTCTTGGTAGTATAGAGTTTATTCCTGCAGAAGAAAATTATAAAGGAAATCCAAGCAAATATGACACAAACAGAGGGTGACAAGTACACAATTGTGAAAAAAAGGTGTGCCAACTTCCAACACGGAGATTGAGACCCAAATCCTGCATAGTCTAGGATGCATTCAATAATATCAATACCTGAAATTGTTGATCATGTTCTAATTTTGGCTGATTGACAAATCTTAGGCAAAAGAATTGCCAATATATATCCTGGGAGTGTATCAGATTTACAATTCATAAAGAGATATACAAAAGCTGTCAGCTAAGTAGTTGCCAAAATGTTAAGCAGAAACAATATCAAGTAGATACCTCAAAGTTGATTTTCAGTGATCTAGTGACAAGTTTTTAGAACAACTAGTAAATGTGGATGAAACAGGATTATACCACTATGATCTGGAGACCAAACAACAATTCTAACAGTGGTGACACTTGGTTCTCCAAGAAAATCAAAATTTAAAAAAATTAGCAGAAACGGCCACAATCATGATCACAGCTTTTTTGGTGGGAAGTAAGGTATTTTGACAAAGGACCAAACAGTTTATGCAGAATATTCTAACTTGGTGTATCAATTAAACAAGGTATTGAAAGAAAAATGATAAAGGAAACTGCAAGAAGTGCATAGCTGAAGCACCATAGTCACCAGATCCATCTGACTATTTCCAGTTTCCTAATCTTAAAAGGAATTTGAAAGAGGGAATTTCCAAATGATTCAAAGCAATATTTCACTGACCAATCATAATTTGGGTTTTTGGAAAGGTTAAAGAAAATTAAGAAGTGACATGCTAAGTGTTTTTCAAGACAAGGTCATTCTCTTCTTGGTTGGACTAAGAACTTTTCAGTATCAACTCTTATATAAACTAAAAATCTTAGAACTAAAATTACTTTATCATAAAAATAAAAAATTAAGATTAAAATCTAAAAAATACACTTTGCCACTTACACTACCATAAATGTTGTTAATACGGTGGAATTTAACAGTACTTAATCTACATCAAGTGATAACTTTTCATTTAAAGCAAAATGAAAAATTGCCTATTTTGCAACATACACACAAAAATAGCTTCACTATATCCGAGAATGAATTACTAAACAGAGATAAAATTCCTAACAAAACTAATTTCATGGCGTTGTTTGATAAAATCACAAATATTGTGAACTGTAGATATGCAAACAAATTAATTTGAGAGTTTCAATCAAAATAGTGCATTTAAACTAGTTACAAAAATTTGGTTATTCACTGTAATAAAGGAAGAAAAAGAAAAACACAACTGACTTTTCTTTATATACAATTATTTCAATCACATACTGTCTTGAATGATTTATACTAATCTCTTTAAATTAGTGAAATTATCAACAGTAGTGGGAAACAGATTTTTTTCCTTTTAATTAAAAAAATAAAATTCAGTATGTGTGTGTGTGTGTGTATTTTAAACATGTAATTACAACAATTAAAAAGACAAGAACTATTGAATTTTATTTAGGATAAATAAGGTGTACATTTCTATGCCTGAAACTGTATCAATGTACATAACAGGAAAAACTGCTTATATACTCATGGCACTTGACATTGTAATACTCAAAGTAGCTCAATCTGTTGAATTTGATAACCACAAAGGAAAAAGGCATAGTGGGGAACTTAAGGAGGTCCCTTTCAGTACGCATCAGCTAAAACTTGTTACTCAAGTAGTAGATTGACTAAGAATGTCTTTAATAAGCTAGTTGTGAATTCATTACACCACAAAAAATGCAGTTCTAATTATTTTAGAACTATACAAACTCTTTAAATAAATGTAATGAAAAGAGATTAAAACATCTAGAGCAAACCTTGTACAAGTTAGTTTTTTTATAATAGAGATTGTTCATAAATACATCAAGGTAACTGCTATAAAAGAAATTATTTCTAAAAGACTTTGATAGTAAAAGCAACTTAAGCAGCAAACATTTAAGAAACAATGATAACTAGCAGCTGCTTTACACAAAGTGATTCAGGCATTTGGGGATTATACTGAAAAATAATAGTAGGGACAGATATACCCAGCCAGAATAGCTTTATGAATTCATATACAAAATTATGTTAACTTAAAAAATTAGGTATTTAATGAGTTTTCTATTGTTAAATAGAGATTCTTTAAAATCTATTTGCTTATCCATAAAAAAAAAGATTTCTTGCAATATATAACACTAAAAAGGCTCTAACGAATTAATTTTTGTTTATGAAGGTGTTTTAAATATGAAATTTGAAGTTCTTTATTTCCTATGGATAAATATTAGAAGCTGAATAAAATTTCCTGTTTCTAATACAAATTGGCGACACCTATTAGAATTTGGAATGAACTAAATAAATATAATTAGAAAAATGAAAATTGCAAGAATGTTCTTGAAATGGAAAAAAAAAAAAAAAGTGTACATGCCAGGAATATTTATACCAGCTGAACTGTGTAAAACTAGCACAAAAATTTGTAAGCACAATTTTAAAAATTGTCAATTTCATTTAAAAAAAATTTAATGAATACAGTACACATCCTAAATAAGTACAGTGTAACCCGGATATAAGAAACCCGGATATAAGAGTGATTTTCTCTGGTCCCAAATTAGAGCCTGTGTTAATGTATATATAATAGACCAAACCCGGATATAAGAGACTTCTTCTCCAGTCCCAACAACTCTCTTATATCTGGGTTACACTGTAGTATACAAAATTTGGCAATTAATCCTTACACAGTAAATGGGTACAACATTTGGAACACACAAGTTTCAGGAGAAGATACGATCTCAGCTGAGATCCTGCTTTTAATTTTCTAATGAATTCATTCATTCCTAAGAGGTTTAACCTATAAACCATTATCAGCAGTCTGATATGAACTGCAATTCCAGTGTTCATGTTGCAATATTGAACTGAAATGCTTAACTTTTTTTTAATTTATTGATTTCAAGTAAGTAATCAATAGATGAGATTATATATATAATATATATATATATATATATATATATATATATATACATACACGAGAGAGAATCTGAAAGGAAAGCTAAACAAATATATTGTATTAAAGCACTACAATTGGAAAAATTCAAAAAGAAATTTGAATCAAGTATTTGAATTTTATTAACTGTACACAATTTACTTTAAATCAATATAAATTCAAATAGATTTAGTTATAAAGAAAGAGAAATGTGGGTATCCTTTTTGGTTGTAAGTATTAAAATTCAATAACATCAACCATAAATAGCTATTACAAGAAACAAAAAATGTTCATGCTCAATTCACTTTTATAGGCTAAACTAGTTTTAAAAAATATTGAAATTATTGGTATGAAATGAAAAAAAGTATTCAATAAATGGTTGGTGCCAATTATGATTTTTTTTATAAAAACATGATAGCCTACAATTATCAGTCAAGCAAGTTGGTATAGATATAGAAAAAAATGTGTTTGCTTCTAAGCAACATAAGTAAAGAGTGATACCAAATTTTAATTATGCTTCAAACATATGATTCTTCAAATATGCGACAGGTTTAAATCCATGAAGAGACTAAGAATTAATCCTTTAAATAATTTGTACAATTTTATTTAATTATTTTCACTCAATCAGTCCTTCATATTAAAGGAAAAAAATGCTTAGAGCAAATTTTATGATATTAATTACTTTTTATCACCAATTATAAACATTCCAGAAAACTAGCTCCATAAAAATTCAGTTTATAATTTTTAATGGTTTATATACCTCTTATGATAATCACTAAAAGTACATTAAAAAAATTTGCCTAAGTTACACAATGACTTTACTATTTTGGTCAGGAGACTATTTTAATACAACTTAAAGACACTAAATAAAATACAATCTAGATATTTTAAATGAACTCATTCAATTAAAATATGTACATCAATTTTTACTATAATATAAGAAGGTAATAAAACAATGCAAACAGTAAATAAACCTGTCAAGAAATCAATGAAAGTTGTTTATAAAAAAATTCTTACTCAGCTCTTCAACACTCAATTCTTGTGTTCTTTCTGGTTCTTCAAGAAACTTTGAACAATTAACGAATTTAAGGAATTTAAGTATCAACAACTTATATAAAATAAAAGCATATGTGTAAAATTAAGTAGTAATGAAAAATTTTGATCCTTTTTTAGATTTTTACAAGACACTCATTTCAATATTTGCAATAACACACCATGAAATTATGTTCCATTACTAATAATCTGTTGCAATATTGGCATATACACAATATATAAAATATAATGGAATGTGGAAATATTTTCAACAATATCAACTTTATAAAATCCGACAAAATACCAAACAATGTTTCTGCACCTCCTCGTAACAATTATTTAAAGACATTAAAAAATAAAAATACAAGTCCAAGAGCTTAAAATTCATCAGCATAACTATCAAGTGTTTGGCAGAAGTATTAACATTTGGCTTTTGTTCTGAAGTTATAATTTTATAAGTTGTAGAATAGATTTTAACAACTTGGGACAGGTATGTATTATGAAACATCATTGAATGTTAAGTACTTTCAAATTACTAGTTTTCAAATATTCTGTAATTTTTCCTTGTAATGGATTATTTTTGTAACACAGAACCATTTCAATACTATTTTAGCAAAACATTGCACTTGGCTTTAAGAACTAAGGTGGACACTATTAACAAACTGGAGAATTCGCTGTACAATTTTTTTTATTGCAGTAGCATTCATGACAGTAGTATGGGGAACACTATAAAAAAAATAATAAATAAATTTTCATTTACCTATAGTGCCACATCTTTTTTCGAGAGATATTTCCCACATAACAAAATTTACTCAAATTGTTGTATAGCTCAAAAATGGTTGATTTCAAGGTGTTTTTGATGTCATTTTTGGATTCCTCACCCTCAAAAGCTTCCCTGTGCAAATTTTCATGACTAGTATGTCTGCGTGGAATTTTATTGAAAAAAAAGTGATTTTGTAATGGTGTGGTTTTTTTGCGAATTGCGTTTTAAGAAAATCTGTAAGTTAAGGGTGACATGGTCTGGATGATTTCATATGGAATTACCCAAGGGTTACACAACAAGAGAGTGCAGAACACATTGCTATCGATGTGGCAAGGTTGGGCACTGGGCTCGGGACTGTACGGGAAACAGGCCAGGTGACAAGACATCAGCACCAGCCTTCTCCCCCACCAAAATGTAAATGTGGCACTCACAGAGATGAGCATCTATGTGAATAGGATGCAGTGTTCAATGCTAATTGACAAGGGCTGTTTACAGTCAATAGTAAATGCAGATTGGTGCTGATCCTGGAAGAAAGCAAGAGTAGACATCAGGACAAATACAGGCGTGTGTTCCGTGCATGTTACGGTGTTGGAGTGGTCACCATATCCACGGACAAAGGCAATTCTACCAAAAGCCATTGTGAGCACAGTGATGTCACAGGAAGACACCATTGACTGTGTGGCATCAGCTTACATCAATGACAACAATGTCAATGTAGATATTGTGTCCGCGACCTACATCAGAGAACACTTGGCTCAGTTTGGGCTGGAATAAAAGGATCCAGAATGGTTGGAGGATGCCGCATGGGTGCTGGGATTGATCACTGGGATGGAATGTGGTGAAAGCAAAGAAGCATGGTCCCAGAAGCTCCCAATGCCGTTACACAACAGACCACATTCTCCTTGTGTGGAAGGCTGCCTGGTATGTGGATGGCTTCATGTGGCTTGCAGAATAATCAAGAGGAGAGCCAGTTCAGACACAAAGTGCTGGGATGATGAAGTAAGAGACACCCTCCTCCAACATATGATGTTCGAGACCGTGAAAGGAGTGAAGCGGGATGATCCAGGGAATGGTGTATGAATGGCTGGGAAGTGAACATGTGTGTCAATGCCAGTTCTTTAGCAACCGAAGTAGTGTTGGAGAGACACAGAACAGTGCTGGAGGACATTTGTTGGCTGTGACCTGAAAATGATGCATAACATAAATTTAACCAAACTGGACACCATGCTGAAAGGCATCAATTTGGCTTTCCAGTGGCAGGGCAAGGTGCTGCACATGAAGATGGACTGTGTATACCACTGGGTATCAGACACTGACCAAGAAGGTGCAAGCATGTACAAAGGCAGCAAGCAAGATGCTCATCAGGAGGTAATTGAGTGCACTCAAGGAGCTGGTGAAGGAGTAGGAGCTCATTGATCTGTGCCATCCACATGAATGAGCTGGACGTGGGCCAAATCATGGCTATCCATAGAAGCGGCAGGCACCCAAGAGTACGGTGCACCACCTACTTTGCCAGGAGACTTTGCCTGGCAAAAACAAAAGCAGCTGTTAAGTCAGCCATACAGGTGTGCGAAGAATACCAATCCACTGGGAGAAGGGAAAGCTGGAGGTGAACAGGAACTGGCAGATGTTGGGAATAGACATCACAGTGCCTGCTATTTCTTAACAATCACAGACTACAGCCCTTTGAATTTTTCCATTTGGAAGCAGTTGGTGAGACAAGACTCAGTGTGATTCAACAGCTGGAGGTGGTGTTCTTTGAACATGGCCCACCACACAAGCATCTTATGGACAATGACAGCCTTCTGCAGCAGGGAGTTCAGAGCTTTTGCAGAACATTCAGGACTTTTTTTCAAGTGACTAAAATAGTCAGCCCACAGTCCTGTCCACAATGCCGCAGTGTTATCACATCGGAAGAAGACTTCGACAGCACAACATCTTTAGAGAGTGGGTCAAAGAGCCTGCTGCACGACAATGGAGATGCAGAGTCAGGCAGTTCACCCAATGAGAGAGTGGGAGAAGAAAGCAGTCACTGCCAGGATGTCACTTTTGTGATCAGATCAGTGGGAAGTGTGCTGGAGAATTACTTTGGAAGTTCAAGAGGGCCAGAGTGGCATAGCCTAAACTTGCGCAGAGGACAAGCAAATTGTGACCTAAGTCAACAGTACGAGGATCAACACTGGAATAACATGGCACATGCGTCACTGAACCAGACAGAGGTTGGCAGTGTGTGCAATATTCTAATTTTCTGGCTCAGCAAAATGAATAAAGGAGGCAAGTGTTTGTTGGGATGGCAGTAAGCTATTGTGCTCAGTGCAGTGCAGTGTGTGCTAAACTAGTGTTCTGTGAAAGTACTGTTTGAGTGTCTGTGCTACAGAAGAAACTGTTTCCCAACAGAGTCACTTTCAGGTCAAATTTAATACAAAATATGGTCTAAAATTACTTTTTGAGTTAAACTAAAGCTGGTAAAAATCCCATATTTCACTAAATATAAACCAAATTCTTTCAAATTTGAACATTTTTTTTTTTTGTAAAAAGATGGATTAAATATTTTTAATACTGTTTAAAATACCCAAATAGTAAATGGATCTAAACTAAAATTGACCAAGTTCTTCAGCAATGAAGATGCAACATCAATTCATATCTAGATTAAAATATAGGTAGTATCAGCTGTTAGCATCAAGTTATATCCTGCTTGGCAAGCAACACTCAAAATATCCTTGACATGCCATGATGTCTTCCTCTCCTCTCTCTCTCACACACATATTAAAGCTATTTTAATATCATCCTATCAAGACAACAGCAAAGGTCATGCAAAGGGTTTTTAAATATTGTAAAGATATATGTTAAATTTGGAGGATATGAACAAGAATTGAAATATTGTAGTTCCCACAGACAAGGATAATGCTAGTGTATACAATTAAAAAAAAAACTTTTAAATCCACATGTCATTAATGTCTTATATAGCTTCAAACAATTTTTACTTGACTTAAGGTGTTGAAAGAAAATATGAAGATGCAACAAAAAACAACAAAAAGAATGATATTTTAATAAACAATGATATTTTTCCTAAACAAGATTGTAAACTACAATTTATGCAGTAAAATTTGACATCTATAAAATTTCACAGATAACTATTTAAGTAGGACATTTGATAGAAAAGTGAAATACGTTTTAATGCATAAATCCAGAAAGCTATTGAAAAGCTACAGGTCATTCTCTTTACATCCAGACAGGTGGAATGAGATTTACTTATGCAAACCAAAGAGGCATAAGACTTTTCTGGTGTATGCTTATTGCCATGCTTAAAACAACATCTATAGCACAAAAAGGAGGGGGCAATTATTAGTTTTATGTTTAGAAAAAATATTCTGCAAAAGTAAAGATAATGATCAACCTAGAAATGAAAGATTACTGACCTAAAAACAAGAAGCCAACTATAAATAACACACAAAAGTGAAACCCAAAGACAAGTTTCTCCAAGTATATAAAGACAATAAAAGACAGGAAATTGAAAGCAGAAGTTGCTACAGAGTTACAGGTTCATTCCCAAAAATATAAAAGGAAAAAAAAAAGTCACCAAGATAAAAAATATAGTAAGTAGCTGAACTATAATTTCCATTTAGGTACCACTTTCTGTGAGAAAAAAAAATCTTGGAGATGTTTTTATTATTGAGTGTTTTTCGTTTTTGCTTGGTAATTTTATTGTCATTATTTTATTACTTGCTTCTAGAAAAGATAATTGTCTTGAACTAAAACCGGTTCCGTATTTAATTTGTATTATTTCTTAGAAATCGGCATTCATTTGAAAAGATGCAAATATTGTAAATGACAAAGATAAAATTACAAAGAATGTATCTTAAAATTAAAAATTGTCCGAATAAAGAATAAACTAAAAAAAGTCAGATCTAAATCTGCTGAGCTCTGTGTGCAAACACGAATGCCAAATGCTTAAACTTGTTTAGATGTCATTTCATAAGCAAAAGCTAAGCAATATAAATTGAAAAGTCAGAAGATAATACCAAGACAAGCAAGTTTAAAAACAATACAAAAATCAATACATGAATGGGGAGAGAGCTTGATTACATAAAGAAACATAAGATGTGCATCAGTGTTGTGGGGGTTCTGGCTGACCATTACTAGTGAGTAGCGAGTTTTAAATCCTTGCTTGGTGCCCATACTTGTGGCCTTATGCCAAACTAAGCTGAGTAAATAACAAGAACCAGAATGCAAAGAAAAGAAAACAGACAGATGAGACTTTCACATCTTAAAAAAACAAACAAACAGTAAAACAACTGGAAATAAAATGTATGAGGCTAATATGAGACAAAATAATTTATGGACATAATTTTCATCAGTTTCACACTCAACTCAGCCATGGCGATCCATAAGGTAAGGAATGTAAGGTAAGGATCACCCTGTTTTCAGAAAATAGCATTTAAAAAAAATTAATGCTTTCGGCTAGAAAGCATTAATTTTTTTTTTTAACAAATTAAGAGCATAAAGGTAAGATTTTAAGTTTTTAAAAATTCATAATCTAACTTTTAGTTTTACTTTTTATCAAATACTTTTTTTTTTATACTTGAATTTTTACAAGGAGTTTTCATTGATAAAGAAAAAAATAGTTTCCTATTGAAGGGGAACTATTTCTAGGAGAAAAAATTCATAAATCTGGAAAAAAAAAAATGGAAATTAACAATAAAGAAATCAATAGATAAAAAATATAACGCTGCCATTTAACTTTTTATGCTTCTGAAATTGTAATTAAAATGGTCTCTAAAGAAATAAAGATATGAGTTTAAAAAAAAAAATAGTGCTTTCTTTGCATATTGTAATTTACCTAAAAATATCACTGAATTCTAAAAAGCTAAAAATGTTTTTGTGTTCTAAATCATATGCAAATATTTATAAACTAGATTGCGAAAGAAATGGATTATGTTTACAAGGGAGTAAAAAGGAGTGAAATCTTTTAAAAAACAATATTCGAATAAATAAAAGAATTACTTCACAATTTACAAGCGTTTCGTTAGAGACAAGCGAGGTAGTGTAAAGTAGAACCTACGTAGAGTTCGATCCTCATTTGGTGCTCAACAACTGCAGCCTTGTACGACGCTATAATCCTAATAAATAGAAATACCTATTCATTTTTTATAAAACATATATAAACAGCGATATATAACAAATTTCATATTTAGCGAGGTTAATTAAATTTTGTTTGCTTTATTTTTTTTTTCTTAAATTGGAAATTCATAATCGTATTGAATTGTTTTCCTATAATTTAAACGACAATTTGATTTGCAATTTGCATTATATTTTAAATCTAGCTTTAAATTTTTATGGTGAATATTTTTCAGAAATCATTGCAGTTTTGTTACAACATTGAGAAAAATAATTAATTCTCAGTTCTTACATCAGATACATCAACGGTTGATGATCAACCTTTTTTAGCAACTTTCCTTTTAAAATGCACTAAATTCGATCAGAGACTTGTGATATCAGCTTTTAAATTTTTTAACAAAATATTCTGATTAAGTTTTGTTCGAAATTTGAAAATATATTTTTTTTTAATTCTTTAATTTTGCGAACCACCACACATTCATTATTTTTTTAAATACAATTTTCTTTATTCAATTTTAAATGAAGGTCAGCATAAAAGTTAAAAGAAAATTCAATATTCCTCTAAAAAAATTGAGTAAAAGATTTTTGGAAAAAAAAAGAAAAAAAGAGTAGAACAAGAAAGCCGAATTCGTTCTTTTTTCCAGATCCTAAATTAGTTACTGATTTTCATTATTATCATTCATTGTCATGTTAATTTGTGACTAGGTTGAAGTTATTTACATTTCATTTAAGATTCCACAAAAAATATAAGTTATCATCTGTACTGTAGTGTAGTGTAGTGTACTGTAACAGTAAAAAAAACTAAACAATGTTATTGTTACTTGATAATTTCCAGTTTGGAAATTATTTTACAGAAAAATAGTATTGAAAATATAAATTTAAGAAAACATCATTTGTTTTGTTTTTTTATAAAATGAATTTTTCAATTTTCAGATTTACACAAAAAAAAATATAAAAATAAAAATTTTAAATGTTTGCCTCTTTTAGGAAAACAAAAACTTGCTGACTCGGAAAATTGTTAGTTTTCTTGGGTGGGAGACAAGAAGTTACTCGTAAAATTTAGATGACTGAAATAATTCAGAATTAACTTTGTTAACTTAAATGATTAAAAAATGTAAAAAGGAGAGAAAGCAATTTCACAGCAATCAAACAAGGTTTTACTTTTTTTTACATTCATTATTACAACATTACTTTCTGGCTGTATTTGTTGACTAAGGTGCAATATAAAACAAAAAATAATTACATTCAAACAAAATCAGTTGGGTTTTCGTTTTACAATTTATTTGCATTTTTGTAAGAATAAATAAATATTTTCTTTATTCAACAGGTTACCTAGAAGTTGGGAAACAGGGAGTTAAAAAATTTAAATGGATTTTTCATTTATTTAAGAAAACCTTTTGTTTTGTTTTAAAAAAACTTTATGAAAACACTAAAAATAACTTTTCTTAACAGAACTTAATTCAAATTGTGTTATTTCTTATATAGATTTTTCAAAATTAGTTTCTTTTTACTATGTGGTAAAAATATTACTGGCAAAAATAATTTTTAAATTAATACTCAATTGAATTTTTTACTTTGGTCAAAGACAACGTGTAGTAGAAAATAAAAATAAATATTAAATTAAATATTATAAACTTTGATATTTATGAAGAAATAAAATGTGCTATATTTATGGGATAAAGTGCTCAATATCAGAGATAGAGCGTGTGTAAATATAAAAAAAAAGTAAACATAGAAGTCAACACTTAGAGGCGACAGTCTGTTTCATGCTAGATGCAATCGTCAGGCCACGACGATGATAATGATATTTATTTTTATAATAAATGAAAAACATGAAAAATGGTGGCATTGAATTTAAAAATATATTATATATACTTTTATTTTTATTATACAAAATCTGGTCAAACACAGAACAGAGTTATTAATTAAAATTAATTTTTTGAGTAATCTAATTTTAATATTAAAAGAAAAATAGTTCAATTAAAAAAAAAAATTCAAACCAAAATTTAAGCTAAACACTCCTTTCCATTTTTGCCAAAGAAAGAAAAAAATATTAAATCAAACGAAATTATTTTTTTTTAATCTCGAATAGCAATTAAATAATTATATAGTTTTTTTTTAAGTGTAGCCATACTTTTTAATTTGGTAATCTTAAGTGATCAATTATTATTTTTCTTCTTTTTAACATAATAAACATTGTCTTTGAAAAGCGACATTCCTTTACTTTTGTTTTTTTGTTTGACTCTTTATAAAAGCAAATGATTTTTTCTCGTTCATCCGTAACACGTAACAAATAAAATAATCTACCTACCAGATACAAAATTAAAAAGAAAGGAAAAATAATTTAAAGACCTATTTCGGCAAGATCAAAAAAGAGAGCTATTATTAATTAATATCCACAAATCATAGATTTTGATTTGAAGCAAAAAAAAACACAACAAAACAATGTATCATATTTTTCTATGCTCATATTTCGAAAAAATAAAAGGAAAAAAGGTTTAAACTTTTAGTTATTTTTTAGTTTAAATTTTCAAACGAATTTCGTGTTCTGCAACTGATCATTTTTAATCAGTTAACATTTGAGAACATGAAATATAAAAAATAGATTTTTTTTATTTTAGGAAAAAGTATTTTCTATTGTTAACTTTAAGTTAAATAATTAAAAAAAAAACTCAAATCGTATAAGGTTTTCTTACATTTTCCTAGGTCACAATTAAACGTCAATAAAGACAAGCTCCTTGCTGAGTAATATCAAACCATTTTTTACCTACTTGCAAGGTAAAGTAAAGATTGTGGTAACATGCTTTTCTAGGCCTGTCTCCATTAGGCCCAACGAAATCCCATAAAAATCCATTAAAAATGGATAGATAACGTCAAAGAAACAAAACAAATCTTTTCATTCCCTAAAATTATTCGTTAATTTAATAATGCAAGTAACTTCATATAATTCATTCATTGCTTATAGTTAGCGGAAATTTCAAAAAATAAAAACATTTTGCACTGGAGTATTGTTTTGGAATTGAATCAAAACAAGCGTTGGTCTCTTATTTTTGTTTGATTGAAGAGAGAAAGAAACTCTCGCTCTCATACATATATATTATTTTATGAGCGAGAGACCCGAATAAAATAATCTAGGAATTATAAATTCATAAAGAAAGAGAATTGGCTTGTCAGTAAATAGTAATGATAATTATGTTGTTGCGGGTGACGGCATAGCAGGGTTTGAATATCGATCTTCCTTCCAACACATGGCCACTACTTCCTCCGAAGATTATAGCATTAAATTTCAAAGTAAATAAATAGAAATATTTTCTTGCTGCCTACTATTGATGGAAATACTTACTGCGATCTATATGTTGGATCATATTCTTGTGAGACGGTAATAATAATCCGGAAAATGTGAAGCCAGAGCAAAATAACGTTGCACTCATAACTCGGCAGTAGTAGCCACGCGCTGCTGCTGGTGCTGCATTTCAAAACTGTTCGGTTGGCCGATCCATCTGCGCATGACGCACTTAACAACGGAAGGGGGAGTTGTATTAACAAAGATAAGGGAGGAGAAGGAGAATGGATAAAGTCAATCGAGTAATAGAACAAAGTAAAAGACGCAGAGAGAGAAAGAGAGAGAGAGAGAGAGAGACACACACACAAACGTGAGCGAGCGAGCGTACGTGTACACACACACACACACACACACACACACACACACAAAGGAAGTAAAAGGGAAAAGAAAAGAATACACTGAAATAAAATTCAAATTATTAAGATTTATTTTTTAAAATACTTGGATTAAAAAAATCAAAATTAATTATTGAATTTACTTTTTTCACTGATGATTAATGTTTTATTAAGTTATAAAATGTCAATCAGTAGTTTACTGTTTTCTTACTTTGCCCAAATATTTCCCAGAGAACCAGTAACTAATCAACAGGTATAAGTTTCTGCAGTTTGTAGAATGCAAACAGGGTAGCCAAACATTAGTGAGGGATTTTGATCCTTATTGGCATAAGAAAAGTAATAAAATAAGAGCAGGGTATAAACAAAAGCAAAAAAAAAAGAAATCTTTATAATTTATTAATAATTACAATATACCTTAATCATTTTCAATATCTCATTAGTGTATTAGCTTTTGAAGATATGTTTTATTGCAAATGTCCAAACAAATGTGTCATAAACACACATATGATAGCACAAAAGAACAAATGAAACAAGTACCACCATTGAAGCAAAAGGAAAAGAAGGCAAGAATTGTTAATATAAAATTCTTTGTATTATTGATACAGAGGATATGAACAGAATGCCTGTAGTGTGGGCAAGCAAGGCTTTTGAAAGAAGAGTAGAGTTGGTAAGGTCTGGAGTTGATGTGATTGTTGGGTCAGTTGACCAAGGTCACAAGTGGTGACAATGAGAGCTTGCCAGGTGTTGACAACTGGCCTATTTACCACAATACAGAGGATGCGAGTAGAATGTCTCTATGTTGGCATGGTGCAGTGATTTGGAGAAGGATCGGTCTCAAGTGAATCTGTGTGTTGGATCAGTTGACCAAGATCACAATGGTGATGTTGAGAGGCATCAACAGTTGGCTTGTTTGTCACATTTTTGTTGGAGTCATTTATGATCGGTTTTCTTAAAAGCAAATTGTAGATATTCATAAGTTCATCTCATATTTTTTCTCTGGTGGCAACATTCACAATTGACTTATTTTATGTTGTTATTTTATATTTTTGAGAGGATTTCTCTATCGAGCCAACATGTAGAGTAAATCAGAAAGAGATCCAATTTGAAACAGGGTATAATAAATGTGATCAATATAAGTAGAATCCAGTGGATTTTACAAATATAATTGAGATGTTGGTTGTCTGCCCTTGATTCAGCTATAATTTATTTATATATCACAGGATAAGAAATTAATCACATAAAAATTAAGTACCCTAGTCAGTTAAAGCCAGTTTATCAGATTGACAATCTGTATGCTTCCATTTTCTCTAGCCTGACATAGCTGAGATAAAAATCATTGACACAAGGCACAGCCAAGGTAACTACCAAGTAAGACCATAATTTAATTATAAATCTACATCTACTAATGTGTATCTGTTTTGCTGCCTGATCAAAAAACTGTTCTGTAAATATGTAGATAAAGTGTTTTTCTTTCGAACAATTACACATCCTTGTCTGTTTTACTTATGAATAAAGTATTACCATATCATAGGTAATAAAATGCTTATATTGGGATGGTTAGATAAATTTATCTCCACTGGCCATTCCAATAATTGCTGATTTCTGATGTAATAATCTTTTTTATCTAACTACAAGCTTATTTATTGGGTGACTTCTTTTTAAATGGCATTTTGATATGTGTAGTGGTATGGTGTAATGGATTACAGCTCAGAATGAGAAATCAGAGAGCCAAGTTCAAATTCCGATCAGGTTCGTTACTTTCACTTATGCGAAAACACACTTGGGAATGTTATGAATTCATCTCTTTTCCCATAGCTATAGGTTGAATAGTAGGACAGACTGGTTCTATAGTCTTGGTTGGCAATCAATCTATCATAGAAAGAAGCAGCAACCTACAGCAGGGAAAATCTTCTGTCTAGTCATTCAGGAATCAAAAGAGACATAATCATTCAACATATATCACGTATAGCACTTAACTGATTGAATGAGATTTCTATAATTTTTTATTTACTTGTCCAACAAGTTTCTATTGGAACATTCAGAAATGAGATGACTTTTTTAATAATTGGTGTTATTCGATCTTGATCTTCAACCTTCATTGCCAAAACAAAGACTCTTTAACATCTCCTCTAGAAAACCAGCTTTATTCATGTACCTTCATGATCCATGAGGAATCCAAAGTACAACTGATGCTTGATCAATTCTCTGTAACTTCAAAGTTGTTTGGCTTGACAACTAATATTGGCAAAACTGAAGTGCTGTATCAACCTGTACCAAATACCCTCCCTTCTACCAGCTATCACCATAGATGCAAATGTTAATGCCTTCAAATACATTAGTAGTATCATCTCCCAGGATGATTCCATGAAGAAAGAAATTGATGTTCAAATCAACAAAGCAGGCTTGGCACTGGGGAAGCTCAGTAACAATGTGCTCAACCAGCACAATATATGCCTGTCAATGAAAATAAAAGTGTATGAAGGAAGAAATGGTCTCCTTTCTCTCCTCTACTGATGCAAAATGAGAACCTTGTACTGCAGACACATCATGAAAATGGAAAGTTTCCACATGCAGGCTCTACATGTTATACTTGGAATCACATTGCATGATCAAACCACTGACCTTGAAATCTTGGACCATGAAGATTCAACTAGTATTGAATCAATGCTCATCAAGGCACACATTTGATGGACTGGCCATGTCCTTTGCATGGAAGAGCATTGCATTCTCAAACATTTGTACAGAGAGCTTTTATGTGGCAGAAGACATCAAGGCCAATCAAAGCTAATCTTCACTGATGGAAGACCAGACCAAACGAATTTAGTACTGTTGACCAATCATATTAGCATAACATTGTCCACCAAAGTTCTGTAAGTTTGAAGAACAGTACCACTGTGCAACTTTGGCAATGATCACATCCACTGGCTTCTAGTGACCCCACTACTCAAGACTATGTTTGTCCAGTTGTCATCTACTGATGAATTGCAAAACACAATCTTCTTCAGATATGAAAGAGAACAATAAATTCCATAATAGGTAGAACATGCAGAACTCTTTCTGTAAGCAGAAAAATAACATGTGTCTCACTTGTTACAAAATTCTGGTAGATGAACTCTTCAGGGTGTGGCTTTACATATGTATTTTTTCAAATTTTTAAATCAGCCATTGCTTGAACTATAACTAACTTTGTTTTCTTGCTTTATCTCAAATTTGGTACACAAGTGGTTATTTTTATTCTTCCACTTATATTCCACTACTGTAGTTAGCCTACCTCTCCTTACTGTGTGAGTCCAACTTTAATTATGCTCTAACCCTTTTTCTTTATATAGCATTGGTTATAGATATGAGCCAAATAGTAGTAATTCTATTTTCTCCCTAGTTTGGTCTACTGATTATCTCCCTTATACTATTTCTTACATATTACATTTCAGTCTAGCAAAGCATTTTATTATTTAGCATGAGCTTTTAAGGGAATTAAATAATTTTTTTTACTAATGTTCACCCAATACAAGGCTCAAGAGTCACTTAAGATAGAGGGTTACAGTGTGGGGTTGTATTAGAAGTGAAGTTCTTGGGGCTGTGCAGGAAAGATAACAGCTACCTCTAGACTTGAAGTGGTCAAGATTTGAATAGTGAATACAATTTCAGGGTTCAGGCAGAGACATTAGAAGTATAAACTTTAAAAGGAACTGAAAACCCAATACTAAACAGGAAACAAGGGATAAACCTCTACTCTTGTCCAAAAGACTGGGGAGAAGTGTCAACTGGGCGATAGGCAAACCATCTATGCCTACTGGGAGAGGAAAAATTAATAATTACTGAATAAAATATAAGTAAGATAAATCCGTTCTATTCTGAGACAGAGCCAGCCTTGCACTTTGCCCAAATTGAGACATATTATAAGGTTAGGGATGTTATTACACAAACTAAGAAGTAAGAGATAGCATTATCTACCAACTGATGGTCAATCTCTTTACTAAGGAGTAATTAATTCTCAGAATATCCACCTCTTACTGGAGAAAATTGTCACAGCTATTAAATGAAGAGATGAATTAAGATAATAATCCTTTGCGGTCCCTTCACTGTTTACAGTGTCTTGCAGGTGACAATAATGATGATAGAATTGTACATCACATAAAAGGATTTTTTCCCTGGAGAGAGTGGGAAAAGAGAGACTGTCCTGTTGCAGATTGGTGAATGTATTTTGCGTATCAGAAGGTTAGGTTATCAGAAGGCTTAGAAATGTAGGTGTTCACAAAACATTCATTCACAACAAATATAAAAATAAGAATTTTGAAGGTAAAATCATTTAGGTGAAATCAAAAATGAGGACAACGTGATTAAAGGTTTAACAATAGCATTCATTTATATCAATTGAAAATACAGAATCAAGATAGATCTTGCTGATTAAGTATGACCAGTTGTAATGAAATATGTAGACGGATTATGCTGAGTTTCAATGTGTGTAGGCTTGTGGTTAAGATTTGTGTATGAAATTAAACAAAATGTTTTATCGAATTACAAAATGTCTCTTGTGGGAGTTCAGTCACTAGTGTGTATGTGTGCGTTTGTTAAAGTTACTATTCAAAGTTTGTAAGAGTTGTGTACCTTTAGCTGTCGTCTTGATGTTTGATTGAGATTTACAAATACTCTTTTAGTAGTGGGTTAATTCACTTTCTTTAGTATGTTGTAAGTAATGTTCCTAAGAGAGCGAAGTGCTGTTTGTTGAGTCAGAAGAATTAACACGCGAAAAGTGTAGTTAGGTCAAAGTTTTGACTGGCGTGGATTCATTTAGCATCTCTCCAGGGTTGAAGTTCTGACTCTATTATATTAAAAAATACAACTATGGCACAAGGTCGAAAAAGGGGAGGGGTTGAGACTGGTCTTACGAGTTTTTGTGGTGAATGGGCAAATTGTAATGAGTGAATGGATCATGAATTGGATTAGCTAGGTATAGGATAGTTAGTTAAGCTTAACTAACTATCCTATACCTAGCTAATCCAATTCATGACCCATTCACTCATTACAATTTGCCCATTCATCACAAAAACTCGTCCATCACCAATCAATCCTCCATACACCATAATACTGCATCCTCTCAAGGGGAGACCTACAAAACGCACCCCATGCCATAAAAATTTAATGATAAGAAATACTTAAAATTCGATGAAAAATGAGAGTGGAGGGAGATGAACCCAAAAACAAACTAAAATATTTGTGGGATATATCACTACCCCCACCTTCACTTTGACGCACGCGCGACATTTTCACCCCTTCCTCTCACTTTCGGCCGGTTATAGTAGTAAACCGTTGTCTTAGCCGAAGATGAGGAAGAATTTATTTTTCGCGCGCTTTTGCGCTGACGTCACGGCAAATTTGGCTTTTCAAAATCAGTCGCCCCCGTGGTCGTCTGACCATCGGCTGGGTTGGCTCACTTGTCTCTCGCCGGTAACCCCATATATACAGACAGAGACATTTTATTCGGCAAAAAACCTTGCCTAGACCTCATGGCTCGTCTCGGTATCTTAATACATACGACACGGTCGTCACCTTCATGACAGAAGCTAACATCTACCGAGCCGCCAACTTCCAACCTGATGAACAAGCATTTTTCACATTCTTCGAACGCATACTTTCAGAACCTGTTACTTTAAAAAGAATTACATACACTCACAATTATAAACTCTCGCAGTGAGTATTTTTCCTTGCCGTACGTTCACTATGCATTACAACTGACTTTCTGAACCTTTCTTCTCGAAGAACTCGTTCCCGCCATATAGCCATATTGGATTTGAATTTTGGCGCGGATTCTTATCTTGTCAACTACCATACTTCCAGTATCTTACTGATGGTCTTCACTCAAGTCAATTAAATTTCATTCACTACAATATTTCCAGTACCTTACTGAAGACAATCTACTTGGCCTCTTTTTCAACTACATTTTCCAGTACATTTACTGAAGGTCTTCACTGAAGACACACTACTTGTTAAACTCTTAATAAAAATGTATGCTTGTTCTTAACCTTTTGTTGTTTTGCCTGTCTATTTCTTTTCACTTTGTACGTTTGTACGGTGGAAAGAGCACGTCTATATATTTCCTATTTCTTACTTTGTTTGTGGATTCGGTAGTAGTGTGTAGCGTCTGGCACAAGGCCTTATTTTCGTAATCCAGCGCTGCAACCCTATCGTGGTCCGCAACATATTAACACAAATCAAATTAAACATAACTGATGTTAGTAGGGCCCATCAAAACAGAGAGGTCGCTGTATTCTGCCCAGGGGACAAAATCAAGAAGCTCTCTCGCTAAGGGAGTTGGAAAGGAGAAAATATAAACGGACATGGGAAATATAAAAGATGAAAAGGGGGGGCCAACAAACTGAAGAGGTTGGGAATCTCGTCTTGAATCATAACCAAAGAGATAGCCAGGAACAGGCCAGGAACAGGCCAGGAACAACACTTACTCACATTAACTAGATACACAAAAGCTTGTCTAACCTAACCAAGAGGAGGGCTCCACAGGAAACCACCCCGATGTGACATAGGTTGACCTAAAAGAGAAAATCAAGGCTAGCCCCGTTCAAAGGAACCAAGCTCGCCTCAGTCACCCAACCTTCGCTGAAGACTGTCAAATGCAATCGTTTTCTACTAGTTCTAATCTTCATCTTGAGCTGATGCTCAAAGAATCAGATTAGATCCTGATGAGAAAGACGATTGCCTTGCAAGACTTCCTCCTGCCTCGTTGTCCAATTCACCATTCGAGCAATGGCCAGCAGTGTCAGAAACACCATTCGTTTCACCCCAGAGTACGAGGGTGACACATTGTCACACGCGTATGCGCGATCAATGGGCATGAGCTTTTTGGGAACGAGACAAGCCGTCATAGTCCCATAAGGAGCAAACCCGGGGGCAATGGTAGAAGGCGTGTGAAGCCGTTTCTTTTAAACCAAGACCACTCCGTTCACAGTCTGTCAAATCCGCCAAGCCCCATATGAAGTCATTGAGAGGCAGCCAATTCTGAGTCAATCGCCAGGTAAGCGAAAACTCTGGGATACTGAAATAATCCGCCGCTGGCGCCCAAGACCAGCAAGAGCGAAACTCATCCTCCGACATGTCGAGCTGCTCACGTAGGGAATCCTTTGCGACTCCCTCCACTAAAAGACGATAGAAGACCTTCCTAGGCCAAGAAAGGTCACTGGACCAAGGAACAGCCAACAAGGCCGACTGACACTCGCGAAGGAAATCCGATTGATCCTGGGGTTTACGATGGCGCTCAACCCGTGAGATGGGGGACTGATAGTAAGGAAAGGGAACGTGTCTCTAACAATCCCCACCATAATCGAATCACCTGTCAATGCACGGCGTGGGAAAGGCAACCTCGAGGCGAGTTTGTGGCTAACCAATGTGGCATTCCCAGCCCCGCATGACACAGACATTGTGCACAGACTCGTCTGTCGACACGATTCCCGCGTCCCCTCCATAAAATGGAGGATAGCGAGTGCTCGAGCGGCTTCCGATGGTCATCACAGAGAGGAAGTATGGACAATCGATAAAGGACAATCGAGAAAAACGTAAGTGGCACACACCTCCGCACTGCCCTTCACGGACAACCTCCGTCGACGCCAAGTCTGACTGGCCGCGTCGACCTTTGCTCATACTTCAGACCAATTTTTCTCCAGCTGGAGGTCGGGTCCAAACCACACTCCAAGAATGCGGACAGAACCGTCCGTTCAACTGAAGGGCCCCGGAAGATCGACCCCCTTCCAGGCACCTAACCGCAAGCCGGACGACTTGTCGCGGATAATCTTGGCCCCTGTCACTTTTTCGTACTGATCAAGCGCTTTCAGTACTGCCTCAATGTCACTGCAGGATGACACAAAAGCAGATATGTCATCGGCGTATGCAGAAACTCTGGCTTGAGCCCCTCCAGGAACGGCGATTCTACGTAGGGCCGGACTGCACTCCCTGTCACTCAGCGAACGAGAGGCTCCAACGTCAAAGCATAAAGTAGAGGCGACAGTGGACAACCCTGACGAACCGACCTAGACAGCGCAAAAGCGCCCGACAGCTTCCCGTTCACCTGTACCACAGCACTGGGGAAGCGATACAGGAGGCTAATCTAACGGCAGAAGTAGGGTGCGAATCCGGCGGCCTGCAGGACAGAAGCAAGGTAGTGATGGTCAACCCTATCAACTGCCATGGACTGATCCAATTGATCAGCACTGCCTCATCGTCGTCTTTTACACCCTCTATGATTGTGTGGATCAGATGCAGGTTGCTCTAAATTGTTCGGCCCCTCACAGAACAAGTCTGCTCCGGACCCAACAGAGACTCGGCAACTAACTGCAAACGCTCCTGCAGGATCTTGGCCAAAATCTTTAACTCTGTGTTTAGCAGAGTTATGGGCCTGTAATCATCTAGTTCCCCCCCAACACCCTTGCCCTTTTTCAACAGCATGATCACACTCCCGGAGAACCGGTCGGGGAGGGACCCCTGCCGGAACCAGTTGTTGAACACCACAATCAAAATCGGGACAAAGATGTGTGACAGCCTCAAGTACAATTCATAGGGAAAACCATCCAAACTGGGTGACTTGCCTCTGCTGACCTTCTTCAATGCTGCATAGATCTTGCCCGTCTGTGATCTCTCCCTCGCAGCTAGCCGTTTCAGTCGGCGAAAGCCGAGGAAAGTCAGTCAAATTGCTGCGAAACTCGTCCTCACAAAGACCAGGGTCCTTGGTAAAGCGGCTCTCAAAATGTCGCCGAAATGCCTTGCACATGTCGTTGGTGGCCCAAAGAGTATACCCCTCTGTGGCATCGACTTCACCAATGTAACATTCGGAATCTCGACGAATCTCTTCCTTGCGCAATTTTTCGCCCATGTTCACAGCTTCGGAAGACATCTTGCTTAACCTATGTCTAATTAACTGGCCCATGTAGCGCTTGCTATTCGAACTCTCCACGGCCTCCCTAGCTAGGGCTATCTCTAGGGGATCCCCCCAGCCACCACCCGGGAAAGACTAGCTTTAAGCGTCTTCACCTTATCAGCTCTATCTAGGGCGAGCCGTTTGCTGAAATCCGTGATGAAAGACCTAATCCTGCATTTAAGTCTATCCCACCACTTATTCCCGATAACAGACCCCACTAGCTCCCGCTGCACTAAGCTAGTTAGATGCTCCTGGAAGTCCCACCTGTCCAGTAAAGACAGATTGAACTTCCAGTAACCAGCCATTCTAGACCTACCCTCTAACGCCATGCAGGCACAAACGAGTTTGTGGTCCGTATAGCCTACCCAGTGGAACGTGGGACAATCTAACACATCTATGTTGGTTCCTCTAACTAACATTCTGTCAAGGTAGCTCATCACCTTGTCACAAGGCCAGCTAAGAGCCCATGTCCACATTTTCCCCCCGGGGTGATCGACCCGGTATCTATCAACGAGACCAAAATCATTGATCAGATCAACCAAGCTACGATCACCCCTACACCTGCTAGCACCCCACCCCGATCTAACTTGGGGTCCAGGATGGCATTCCAGTCTCCCATTAGAAGTAAGCACGTTGAATCCACAAGGAACGGCCCCAACTGCCGAAAAAACGAGACCCGCTCTTCCCGGTCGTTGGGCGCATGAGCTGCAACGACCCGAAACAAAACACTTTTCATGGCAATATCGGCCACGATCAACTGGCCCTCGGCATCGGTATGCACAAGGTCCACCTTCGCATCAAGAGTCCGCTTCAGCAGCAAAGAAAATCCTCTGGCATGCCGGTCCCCATATGCTGAATAAATTACAAAGTCGCTCTCCAGCACACACGCATCGATGCTGCAAACAAAATGGGTCTCTTCGATCGCGGCAACATCCACGCCAAAGGACAAGAGATCCCGGAGCAGGTGGGCTGCCTTACCCCAATCCCTCAAGCCCTTCACATGCAAAGTGGCTATCTTGACAGACATCGATTAAGTCTGAAAAATTAAAAATTAAAAATAAAAGACCTACTCACATACGGGCCGGAAATCTGCGTTGGTTAGGACCCCGACGGATTGTCCCAGGCTCCCTGTTCCCAACTCTGTCATCATCCGACCGTCCAGGACAATTCCGCCGACGTACATGGAGTAGTTTAGTTTGATAGCCCTATATAAGGAGGGATGGAGCAACACAGGGACCCTCCCAGAACAAAAATGTCTTAGCTTTTTTAGATTGGCATTTTCAAGTTCAAAAACCCTTAAGTTTGTATAGGCCTCCTTGGCCTCAAAGAGGTGACTCCAAACTTTGAGGTATCCCCCGGTATCCCTCACTAGAGTAATAACTCCAGAAGCGCGAGGAAAGTTCCGGGGGTCCTCCACTGACTTCTCGTCAACTTCGTCCATTTTCAATAGAAGCCCTCAAAAGGCCCATTTTTGTTTAGACAGGCCCTTTTTAACTTCCACTTGGTCCACCTTGCATATCTCTTCCGGTCCCAGAAAACGTTTCTTTTTCTTCTTCTCCCTTGATGGGTGGGGAGGGGAAGAGGTGGATATATGAGGGGGTGGAGATTGAGCTAAGGGAAGAATTTGAGGGAGAGGGAGAAGAAGCACGGAAAGGGGAAGCAGAATGGCTCCTTGTTTTAGCTGTTAATTCCTAGGTTTCTCTTGGTGAAGCAGGGACGGATAGGGACCTGGTTTTGTCCATGTGCCTCTCCGCCCTCGTTCAGACAGCACGTTTTTACTCTGGATCCTCTACTTCATCTTCCTCCTCCCTAGTCCTCTTCAAAGAGGCAGAACGTGGCGGAGGTATTTCTTCTACCTCCATCTCAGAGTCTGAGTGTTGCTGCTTTTGTAGTTGCTTCTCAGGTTGTTGTTTCTTTTCTTCCTTCTTCTTGTGTGTGTTCTTCTTGGGAGATTTTGGCAGCGATTTCTGTTGTTGTTGTTGTTGTGGTGGTGGTGGTGGTGGTGGTGGTTGCTGTGGTTGTTGTTGTTGCAGCTGTTGTTTTTGCTGCTGCTGCTGCTGCTGCTGCTGCTGCCGTTTCACTTCTTCATGTCGCTCCTCACGTTGCTCCTGTGGTGGTCCCTGGTTTTTCAGAGATGGTGTGTTTTTGAAGCCTTGCCCCTCCTGACCTCTGTCCATTCAGTATTGGAGGTCTTTGTTGCTGTTTCTGCTGCCTCTACTGTTGCTACTGATGGTGTTGTTGCTGCTGTGGCTTGCGGTTGGGGTTGTTGTGCTACCTTCTTGCCTGGGCATGCCTTTGACATGTGCCCCAAGGCGTCGCACGTCCAACAATACGGCCTTCCCCCTTCGACCACAACAAGCATCCATTTCTCCCGACACATCAAAATGTTGGGGATCTCTCCAATGCTCAGTCAGTTAAGGGTAATTTGAAGCACAATATCTCCAGTGCCAATGCCGACTTGCTAATGACCGCACAGACCTTGTTTACTTCACCATACTGGGAAAAAAAGGCTCCCATGCGGTCCTCACTTATATCGGCTGGTACTCCATGGACCGTCACTCAAGTTTTACGATTTCCCATATATTCAGTTTGCATTCTCACTGATTTCGTTGTGAGAATGCTTCAAGCCAGTTTTTTGGCCTCCTCCTCATTTGCAAGAAGAATGTCCCACAAGGCTTTGGATCTCCTTTGTCGCAGTTAGCTCCTCCTCATTTCCTTAATCCTTCAACAGGGGTCTCTCTCTCCCACGAGTATAAATACTGGATGACCTTTCGCCTCTTCCTCTTTTTACGGCTTACACACACGTGCGGCCAGCTGTCCCGACTCAGGCCGCAACCTCACGCGTGAGGCGAGGTAAAAATAACTTTCTCTTTTTTTTTACTTATTCCAATATGTGACCTCTCACACATACAGCATTTCCCATATTCTGGGAACACGCTAAAAACAATATATGCGTTCGTACGGACACTCAACACACTCACTACAACTTCTCTATACAACACTCTGTAACCCTTCATGTCATTGTAATTTGTTATTAATATATATTTGTTTGCATACATGTATATCGGTCTTGTTTGTTCCTTTATCTTCTTTGGATTCCATTATAGTCCAACATTCTTATGTAGCTGGACCGGCCAGCAGGGAATCTTAACCCAGAGATATCTCCTCATCTCTTCACATCTTCACACCCTGCACGGTTGTCTACACCTTGCAAAAACTCGTGGAGCAGCATTTAAGTGTCCTCAGCGCCTCCTCCATCATTTCCCTGCTGACCCCAATTAATTTCCGACTTTTCACGTCGGAGGTCAGCAGGGAGATTGTCCGCGTAGTCACAGCATTCAACGATTCAGGAATGGTTAGGAATTCATTCCCTTTAACGAATTCCTCATATTTTGTTTTTAGACTGGCGTAATAAGCCGCATCTTTGACTGTCCTTTTGTTGCCTTGCTGTCTCTCGAATTTCACCGGATTCCAGCGGTGATTCGTCAGCTTCACTCATGGTATTTTTCCTTTTAAATTTTTCCATTTTTTTGTTTGTTTTTTAAAAAAACAAAACAGAAAACAAAGAAAGGCGGATCAACAAAAGAAAAAGAAAACTTGGCTTGCCAACAAACAAGTCACATGTCAAAAACAAAAGAAAATGGAAAAACCAAGTCAAACGTAGAGACGATAGAAATTAAACAAACAAAAAATAAATAAGCAAATACAAGTCTTTACGTAAAAGTGGGACGAGGCAAAAAGAAAAAGGGGACAAAAATTTAACTCTTGCTTACTCGTTACACGTGAAAACAAAAAAATTTATAAATCTAAAAATTAAAATAAAAACTTGACTGACCAAAAAGTAAAAGAAATAAAATTAGGAAAGAACGAAAACGAGTAACAAACAAAAAAAGGTTAAACTGAAAATGGAAAAATCAAAAATTCAAGAAAGAAAAGGTTCAAAAATAAAGTCTGACACTTAGCGTAAATATGCTACTCACTGGACAAAACAACTAATTGCCAAAGCATGTCTACAAATCAATGATGCAAGTTAGGTTGAAGTTCTGACAATATTCATTACTGTCAGAAGAGGGAGTGGGGAAAAGGATGGTCATCATTTGTCTTAATTTTAAACTTAGCTAGCCACAACCAGTGACCCAAACATACAAAACAATATTCCTATCACTAAAACACCACATTCATACTTACCTTTCTTACATCCACCAAAATACCTCATTGTCTCAATGAAAATCCTAAATAGTCCCCATATGTACAAATAATGTCTGTGGGGGTGGGAGGGGAATAAAATAACATGTTAAAAGAACCCCAATGATTATATACAATATGATTTAAAATTATTTACATGAAACTAAACAAAATCATGTTAGTAATAAAAAAAACCACAAACCCTAAATGTGACAGTAAAATCAGTTAACTGGACAAAATCGATACGGGACTTGAAAAATATAGAAAACATTCATCCATCCCAAGCACTCACACAAACACACACTGATTCAGACACAACAACAAATACGAAAAAACATAACTGCAAAACGAAAGATGCCCTGCATCCACCAGAGAACTGAAATCACTGACCACCTAACGAGGGATGGGATGGGGAGTTAAACTAAAGGAAAAGAAAAGGGGACAGAAAAAAAAGGGGCCAATGAGCAAACACACCCTAGCTAAGTTTACAGAAAAATAAAAAAATAAAAATAAAAACCAAAAACTGACTGAAACGCTTCTATTTATTGAGTTCTCAAAACCAGCACCAAAGCAGGGCGCGGCAAAAGGTATTTTTGCTCAAACTTGCTACAGTTTTAAGGTCTCAGCCAATGAAAAACCTAGTTTGCTGAAACTAAGATGCTGATTGGTTAAGAGGTGATTATGCATGAAAAGTGCATTATCCTGAATGGGTGAGAGGTAGGTATGGAATTTTCCATCAGTCCCTTCTCTTAAACTGAATATTAAAAAAAGTACATACAAAAACAAACAAAACTCAAAACTACAAAGTGAAATTTGAAAAGAACAAACATTTATTACAAGACATTAAAACAATATAACAAAATATAGTTTTTTACAGAATAGGCTCGCACAAAAATTTCCTTTTGTGCACCTTTTTAATAAAGGCAGACAACAGATCAAAATATATAAAGGCTCTTAAAAAGATTTACAATACAAATACAATACTTTAAATAGGGTTGAAAATACTCTTTTAAAAAGATGCACTCATCTAATTGAAAGATGAAAACAGGAGGTAGCTTTGGCAAATCCATTCATGTCACTGGGACTTTTAACAATTTTTCTTTAGAATACAGTCCTATTAACAGGTTTCACTTCTCCATTTCCTTCTGGGTTCTTATTCTTCTGCTTTCAGAACAAAGTTTTCATGTCTCCTCGTCTACTTCCTTTCAGTCCAAAATTATATTACCTTCTGGTTGAAAATCATATGTTCTATAGCCTTTTTATATAACAATCAAAGAGGCTCCATGAAAAATGAATTTTGAAACAAACTGGCTTGACCAAATTATTTTTGGTGGTTATTTTGGAGCCAATTCTGAATATTGTAACTTTCACAGACAAATGTAACAGATTAAATTGAATTTTTTATAAACTGTCTGGCTTTCTTTTAAATACACCTCACCTAAAAATAAATGTAAAAGACAAATCTAGACTCTTATTATATGTATTTATTTATAATTATCTATTTTTATTAATCATTATTTTTAATTATTTTGTATTACTTACTAATAAAAATTTTTATACACATATTTCTCCAATACCTTCCAGTAGAATTCTACACTGTTTTAACTTTAGTTGGAGTAGTGATGCCCAGAGAAAAATTAGCAGAAATTGCAGATTTAACATTGACATAAACATCTGCTGCATCAGATGTCCATAATTCTGAAACAGACACTCTGACTAAAATGTTAAAAAATGCAAGAGAGGTTGGTAAAACAAGTTGAGGAGTTGTTTTTTGGCCACTCTTTTAATACAGGTTGTTACTCCTGGAGGTTGAAGAAGAGGAATACAAATCATGTATGTTATGTACACAAAAATATGATAAGAACTACTCATACAAATGCTTTAAACTTTTGAAAAATCCCAGTGAAAAGCTTCAGTTGATGTCTCAGTGTGCCAGCTATGGAGAAGCCTGTCATCTTTTATTTGTATGTAGCCGTATAACTGGTATTAGTTTCTTTGTAGCAAATTTCCTTAATTCATACTACTACTGTATTTTGCTTCAGATATCCATTTTATTAAATGAGTGAACAACATTCCTACAGATACTTTGTGTCAGAGTATTAATGGGCTTCTTTTGGATCCTTGTACAGAATACCAGTCATTTGTTAAAGAAGAGGCAAAGGATCAGCAACTACAATAGTTTCTTTTGATTTATTCTTCATTTTTGAGATGGACAAAAATTCACATTCCTAACTGCAACCTGGAAATTGTGATACCAGCACCAGTCAACTATGACTCTTCATACCTGAATCTTTGTGGTGTACCTTTTCTTTGTATTTCATAGCTTGTTTCATCCTGGTGGTAATGCCACCATCAAGGTAGTTACAAGTAGATTTGTTTAACCTTGCATGAAATTGAATATTTAGCTTTGGACAAAAAATGTGTTCAATGTTAAAAAGCTAAAGTTGCAAGACATACTTGCATACCGCCTGATTCTTTTCAGTCACCTAATAAGTTGTTCACTCATGTGCATGTTGACATTACAGGATTCCTTTTCCCTGTGAAGGATACACCTTTTGCATTTATTAATTCTTTTTCCTACTGATGTGAAGCATTCCTATGGTGAATATTTCCACATATACTAGGCTGAGAATGTTTATTTCTGGATGGTATATTGTTTTGGTGTCCCAACTGTCATTCGCACAAACAGAGGTTAACAATATAAATTTGATTTATTCTGCTAGTTAATGAAGCTTTTGGGTAGTAAGAGGATTCAGACTACTACCTATCACCCAGAAGCAAAAAGCATGGATGAAATGTCCACTGTTTGAAGTCAGCCCTGAAGGTAATGTTGAATCACTCTAATTGACCAGAACCTTTTCCCTTCATCTTTATTGGACAGTTTTTCTTCCAGATGTTACAGAAAGTCATAGACCCCATTTCCTTTGTTGATTGTCTGAAAACCAAGGTGCATTTGGCATAGAATTCCTTGTGTAGGGCCCAAAGTCCATATAAATGTCAAAGCCTTTAAACTCTTATAAACATGTTTTTTATACAACTCTGCTAAATCATACACTCTTCAGCCATCTTATAGAGGCCCCTTCAAGATCCTCAAAAGGTATCCTAAATACTTTACTGAGTGTTTTAAAAATGTACACAAGAATGTCTCTTTGGATAGGCTGATTGTTGTATCTCAAGTTTTTGAGATAACAGAAGGAAATATATAAGGAAGACAAACTTGTTGGTAAGTAATGAAATAGAAGGTTTACTCCACAAAAGTACACTTAGCAACTGACCTAATGCTAACTCTGCTCAACTCATTCATTTATGTCCTATATGACAATGATAGACAATAATATGAACCAGTGAGCAATCATTAAGGAATTAGGAATGTCAAGAAGCAACATTTCGGAAATTCTCTCGAAGTCTCAAAGCACTGGAAGTGTTTTGAATTGATCAAGCTATGGTTGCCTTTAAAAACAGCATAGGATAATACAGAGACTGATCAGGACAGCAAAAATTTCAGTGAAAAAAGACTGATAGACAAATGATTGATGAGTGTGACTTGTTCCATTTGGTGTCAGTAAATAACACTAAGTGCATCCTTCAAGAACATGAACTGAAGTAACAGTTGTAGTCTGTTCAACTCAAGGCTTCCCACTAGCCTTTTTTATACTTGCATTGTTCACATGCATGCCACACCTTGCACGTGGCTGGTCTGGTCCATTTCATGGATGGGTTACCGGTGTTGTTCTTACAGACATCCCTCTCTATAATACAGCCACCTTCCCTTACTCTACATGCCCCACTCCATGGGACCACAAGGTGTTTGGGTTGTAGTCCAATGTGAAAATGTCTTGAGTACTCATGCAACGTACACCGCATCTGTGGGGATAGAGTTTGAGGTGGTCATGATTTTCTCATACTGCAACGTGGGTCCTGGGTTGGTGGTGGTTGATTATTTTGGTATTGGGTTTCATCAACCTCCATCATTGCAGTGATTTCCATCTTCTCTGAGCCATCTGTGTACTCCACTTCAATCTCCTCTGGTGCGGCACTTGAGGGTTTGGGCTAGTTGTGCATAGATTGTAGTTTGGCATACTGATCTGCCCCAACAGGTGTGGTCCATTCATTGGATTGTTGATGTTAGGTCCAGGCTACGTTGGGTCATCTAATGTATCCAGTATCTGGCGCGGACAGTCTCTGGTGTGGGGTAGTAGAGGGTGTCCACAACTGGGTTTATCTCCTAGAGGAAGCAGCAGCTGTGCTGGGTCGCTCGGTTGTTCCAGTCAATGTGTACATGGTATTGCCTATTGCCTAGTGCCTCCACAATGCTCCCAGTTTTTTCCCATTGGCATGGGTATGGACCAGCTTGATTCTGTATCTGAACCAATCCCCCAATCTCTAACTCCTGAAGTGGGTGACTGTGTGTATCATAACACTTTTCATTCCTCATATACCTTTTAGCCATTACTGTCTCCCTATACTGGCTGATCTTGCCCCACCATTAATGAATTCGATATTTGTCCTGGAGAGTTAGAAGATGGTCCTTTATCATGCGGCCATGCATCATCATCACCAGAGACATATCCAGGTCTTGGACAGGGGTATTACAGTGTGTTAATAGGAATCTGGCCGTGCAGTCATGGCACAGGCGGCCATAGCTGTCAGTGCTGCTGTGCTGTCCACCAATATTTGCTTGGCCACTTTGACAGCCAGTTCCACCCATCCATTATTCTGGGGATAATACACTGATGATGTGCACTTTTTTATTCCCTAATTATCGAGAAACACGTTATATTCCTGGGAATCAAACGGTGGTCCTCTGTCAGATGATATTTCTGCTGGAGCACTATATGTGCAGAACCAATTCTGTAGGATGTCACATGCTGTTCTGGCTTTCCCAGATGACATAAGGGCAACTTCTACCCATCCCATGTACTGATCTGCATATACTATGTAATATTTCCCTCACAGGTCGAAGATATCTGTTACTATCTTTTAGAATGGGAATTTGGGATTCAACGGTGGCATCAAGGGTTCCCTAGGCTGTGACAGGGCCATTATGTTGCATATTTGCATTGGGCTCTAGTCTGTCAAATACTCATGTCTAGCCCTGGCCAAAATAATCATAGCCTGGCATATGCCAGCATCCCATTTATGCTCTAATGTGTGGAATGGAGTGACTCAAGTACTTCTCCCCATGGTTTTTGGGGTATGAGTATCTTGTTGTCCATTATCTTCACTCCTTTCAGGCAGTATAATGCTTCTTTCATCACACCAAAATTGGTGGATTATCTCTGGCTGTTCACACCAAGACTTGGGGAGTCCCTTCTGCATGTGTTCCACCAGTGATTGACATTCTTTGTCCGTAGCTGCCGTGGCCAGGATACTGTCCCTCATGATTGCCCTTAACTTTAAGTCTTGTTCATAGGTAGAATCAAATGCTGCCTTTATAACACTGTTGATCATCTGTGCTGAATCTTTACTAGCTGTACCATCTTGTCTTGGCACTGCAGTGTACCTTGATGTGCAGTCCAGCGCGGCATTGAGTTTGCTAGGGAGGTACTTCATACAGAACTTGTACATTAATGAGCATTCCTTGAGGCTGAATAGTCATGGGTTTTTTATGTCCTCCAGAGCCTTTTTATTAGGGGCTTGACGTCCACCACTATTAGTAGCTCTGGACATCCCAACACAAACAATTGACACAAGTCTAATCTATATATTAGCACCAGTGCCTCCCACTCTACTGATGCATAGCGTGACTCAGTGTCACTGGTGAATCAAGATCCAGCTAGAATTAGCTTCCAGTGGTCTTCACCACAAATCAATCCTGCGTCAATGGCACAGTTACAGTGCTTCTGGAACAGGAAATAACCTATTCCTGTTCTGCTAAAGTCTGTTGACAGACATGTTGGCCTATTGACTTCAAATGTCTTCACACTGTCCTTGATTTCTCATGCAATCCTTGGTTTTGATTTGTTGAATATTTGGTTGAGCATATTGTCTCAGTAGAAATTCCAGTCCTTTGTTTGTAGTAATTCCTGGAAAGGGGCCATTATCTCGGCTTGGGAGAATGTATATGAGATTTGGTTCACAAGTCTGAACCAGGATCTGACATTGTTGATGTTTTTGGTTGTCAGGGACTGCAGGGTTGCTTCTGTTATCCTCCTAGTGGGTTTATCTCATCCTTAATTATATGGAACCTGGCAAAATCCACCTCCTTTTCTGTGAAGCAAACTTTTTCTGGGTTGAAAATGTTGTTGTTGCTGCAATGGGTAATATAGTCCATTATGTGCCAAAATGACACTTCTATGGAGTCATCCTAGAGTACACTATTGTTGATACATTGAGTTTTTCAGACCATATTGATGGTTATATCATTAAATTGATGAGTAAATGCATCTCCTGATGTGTGGAACTACTGTGGAGTCCAAAGGTATTGATATCTGACCCATTCATTATTTGTGTCATGTGCAGCTGGGGAGAACGGAAGGCTATGGTACCCATTCCATGTGTACAGGACAGTTTTCCTCATGTGTGCTGGCACCTGATTAAACAGAGATGGTTTATGGTGGGTCTCCTTCATGGTAGCAGCATTTAGCTTCTGCAAGTCTACCGTGTACCTCGGTGAGCTGCCCTTTTGTTGATGCAACCACCATCCTAGAGGACCAAGTTGTGGGTGTAGCGACCAGCACTGGTTTGATGATGCCCATCCCGGTCAATGTCCTGTTTAACCCTTCTTTTCCAATGATGTGGATCTGGGATTGGGGTGTGGGCCACTGTTGGTGTTGTCCCCAGAATGAAGGTGATGTTCAAGGTTTTTCCCTTCATGGTCTGTAGTAGTTGGTGCAGACATAAATTGAATGTGATGGATCTGAAATGCTCCAGTATCCATTGTTCCAGTCAGGGTCTATTGCTCTCCATAAGGGTAATTGGGATGTTTTCCAGCTTAGGTGGGATGACCATTCTTCAAGGGCATCTACACAGGATTTTCCATTGTTGCTGCCTGCCACATTCTGCTGTGATGTTAGGATTGGAAAATTGGGAGGTAGTAGACCTAGATCATTTAAGGCTGATTTGGATAGGTAAAACCAGGATGTGTTCTCTGACACATATATGTTTTGGCATGTTTTTCATGAGCCAACTATGATATGTGCGAATATTATGCCTTTTATATGTAGCTGGTCATTTATGATGCTCCGGATTCTGTGACTAGTCAGCATTAGGTATTCATCTGGGCATCTAAGAACTTTTTGTATTTCAGGCCTGCTGGAGCATGCCTGTGCCCCAGTGTCAGCTACTGCTGCTATTTGATGGATGCAAAGGCTAGTGGAGATGTATCTGAATTCAGCATGGTGGTGGATCTAGTGGCCCCCCTCAGAACTTGTTTCCATTCCAAATGAGGTGAAATATGGCCTTTGGTTGTATCAGGCTGACTTTACTCCTCCATTTACTTTGTCCGAATTGTTTATTTGATCCTGCTGGGATCCTCATTGTACCCTTTGGTAGTGAGAACATGATATTCCTGTTTTGATGTGCTCATTGTCAATCTGTTGGTGGATCCCTTTTTGGGGCTCTGGCAAACCCTCTCCATGTGCCCAATTAATCCACTATGAAAACATGCCAACTTGGCCACTTGGTAGCCCTTCCAATCCATTGATCCATTGGGATTGAAGTCTTTGCACATCTTCTGCAGGGCTTGGCATACTGTGGGGTTGGAGAGGTCTTGACTTTCTGGGACTGTTGCTCACAGTTTGTCCTTTGCACTTTGGATAATGTAACAAGGTGTATAGTGTTGTGGAGATGAGGGGTCAACTTGTCTGTCATTTCTAGACTGACTAACCTGTTGAATTTCTGCTCTAGATTAGTGTGGGTAGCAGCCTCTGCCAATATTTTGCTCTGGTGTTCAACATTAGCAAGCCCTGCTGCCATTTGTCCTGTTACTGTGTCGCTGGAGTAATTCACTTGCCAACCGCAGCTTGTTTTGTTTGGGCAAGTAACTATAAACTTACAAAATTTGTCCAGGGCTTATAACTAAGCTAAAAAATGCATGATTGACTCCCCTTCTTTTTGCTTCATAGATTGAAAGTTCTGCCCATACACTTCTTTGTGCAACCCCTGACAGTGACAAACTGCATTTGCTGTAACAGCTGTTCTTCTGTGGCAGAGTTGAGTGTCTCAGTCACACTAAGTCAAATAGCAGCCTGTTCACCTCTGGGGTACACACCATCCTCATGATAGTTGTTGAGTCCGTTAGTTTGCACAACTATTTATAATGGGTCCATGTGTCAATAAACATTGGCCAGTTGCCATCTGTTGTGTCTGGTCCTATTGTAGGTCATTCTGGTTTACTGACATGAGACATGTTTGGCTTCCTTTCATAGTGTGATGTTTTCCTTTTGTAGTTCAACAAGTTGTTGCATAAGCTGCAAATATTGTTGGTCCATAGTGGGTTTCGTCTCCATGTTTCAAAGTCATCAATTTGAATGCTGTTATGTTTTGCAGTTATCAAAAAAATTCCTTTCAGAGATGCCAAGTTGAGTGCTCAAGTAACCATTGTAGTCTGTTCAACTAAAGGCTTCCCGCTAGCCTTATTTATACTTGTGTTGTTCACACACATATCACACCTTGCACATGGCTCATTTAGTCCATTTCATTGATGGGTTAACGGTGTTGTTCTTATGGACATCCCTCTGTATGATATGGTTGCCTGTCCTATTCTATAATATCATTGAAGAAACCAGATTTAAGCAATGTGCATTAGAAGGTAATATTAAGTTGGTCAAAATGGTATTAACTGTGAGATACAGATGCTTGGGACAAAATCACAGTGATGAAACAAAGATGGACCTGCATTCTAATAAGTATGAATTTGCCAGGTAGCTAACAGGAAAGGGAAATGATCCAATGAAAGCAGTGAAATGTTGGCAGTAAGAGTCTGATGCTTTAGGTCTGATAAAAAGGGATGGCTCAAGAAAATTGGTTAAAATTGATAATAGCTTAAATGGTGCCAAATACATCTGAAGGAACATTTGATACCAGACTTGGATAAAGACCAGATTTTTAGCATTACAGAGCACCATATCATGGATTGCATGCAACACAACAGAAACTGATTGATGAATGTGTCACTGTGATGAAAGATTGGACAGATTAAAACCCTGACTTAAATCATGGATCAAATGTTATCAGAACTAATGAGTAGAATTCATCAGAAGAATCTACACAATCTTGAGTTGTGAGAGCCCAACCAAAGGGAGTGGTATCCAGTACCTGTGAATATGGTGAAGGATTTGTATGCATCCAGGCACATTGAAACAATTTCTCAAGCTACATGAAGCCACACAAAATATTAAAATCAACATTATATAATAGATTTTCCTTACAGACATTTTTTTTATCTTGAATTTATACTTGTTTATCTGAGGTGGTTAAAATTGTTTCCACTGCCATTTTGAAGGTCATCTCATATCTTCTCCACTCTTTCAGAACCCTTGCTAAAAAAATATGATAATTAAGTATGAAAATGACTCCAATATGGCCAATATTTCATCTATAGACAGCACAATAAAAAACATCCACTTATAAGATGGTAATTCTTTGACATTTACAGTAGTTTAAAATTCCCTAAGACTTTTGCATGGTATTCTATTCAGATTTCAGATGTAAATCTTTTGGCATGTAGTATAAGGAGTAGGTTGTTTTGGGATGCTGGATGATACTTATTGATTTATGGGGCACAGAAGGTGATATGTTGTTGATGCTAACTCATTTAAGGTAGTAACAATGATTACTAATTATTCCAGGTGCTGTCTGAAATAAAACAATCTTGACCCACAAAGATGTGTGTTTAATAAAATTCATAAGAAATGGAAAAGTTCATAGACACATATTGACATGTGCTTAATGATAAAATCTCTTGAAAGGGGAAAAATTCATACCTTGGTTTCATTGTAGAATCTGCATCAAAAAGTGAGAAATGATTCAGTTCATTAGTAATCTGTTTGAGTTGACAATGCAGAATTCATACTCCAACTGGCTTTTGTTTTCTATATGATCTGTATTTATAGATTCTCTTAAGCAGATGCTGGTTCACAAAAAAGTCCCTCAAAAATGCAAGGGAAATTATATTTCAAATATTTTTGAAATGCTACCAGAAGTGCCATTTGGAGTTGATGTGAAAATGACTGATTTTGGTCATTTGACTCCTGACTGTTGAGAGGGAAACTTCCGGACAACCTGACAAGGTCATTATTCTGCTGTGAAGATTTTATGTACAAATCTGAATTCACTTTTGTCCTATTGAAAATTATAACAATATTTATATATTAATATGTGTTCCTTGATATTCTATAACTTTTATTATTTATTCATGCACCGATTTTGTTGACTTTTCTACTGTTTCAACTTTTACATGACATGCTGCAACAGTTTGTATTGCTTCCCAAATGTCTTTGCTTGAATATTGTTTTCCATTCTCATATACATATCTTTTAAAATTGAATCACAAATTTCCTACCTAATTAATATCTTGGAAGTCTGGTGTACTATTTCATTAATTTTTGAACATTTTTTTTAGTAAAGTGGGCAATGGTCAGCTTTGCAGAATATGAAGGAGCTTTGTCTTTCATCAATATAGTCTTTATGTTAAAGATCCTTTGTTGTCATTTATACTATTAAAAAATGTCTTGTCCAAATAACTTCTATAACTTTATTAATACTCTGCATTTATCTTGATACCATCATCAAGTGTGAAGGGATGTATCAATAGTATTCAAATCCCATATCAACACACTATATATCCTCTTTGGACTTTAAAAAAGACCTGTACTCTTGAATGCATAAAATTGAACAGATGGTAAATATGATCATGTAATAAATACATTATTCTACACCTTTTGTACCTCTTCATGTAATACAACAAGTGCCGTAGGTGGACTAATTGAATGAATCAGACATTGTCCCACCATGTCTCATATGTGTTCAAGAAGGAACAAAGCAGTTGATCATGTCAGAGAGGTAAGTTGTCAAACATCTTGCAGAGCATATTGTGTAGCATGGGTATCATGTGGGCAGTCATTATCCTGTTGGAATAGCACATAGTCTTCCTGTTGCAAGAATGGTAGCAGAATGGGTTGAATAACATTCCCTCCACAAACACCAAATGAGAATGAGAGGTATCCCACACCATGATGTCATGATTTTGCAATTTTGTTTTTAATTAGTACCAATATCACAAATTAAAATCAGTTATATTTTATCCCTTTTCTGATGTACTACTGTATTCCATTATTATTGTTTTATGTTTTTCTTATACTAGGCACTGGCAATAGCATGATAGATAACAAGGTCAATTCAAAAAATAATTTATGAATGTAAATGTAATGAATGTTTTTTTTTAAAAAAGAAAAATAGATAAAGAGGGAATTTCAAAGGGGTAAAAGGTTTCAATCTCTTATCCCTGTCTTTATAAGTACTTTCAGAGGTGCTAACATAAAGACAAGAAGACTTATGCTCAGTGAAATTTGCAAAGAAACAAATGCTTATTAAAATGAGAAAATATTTTTACAATATACAAATTGTACAAATTATAATATAGGCCTTGCAAAAAATTTCCCTTGTGTGCAGTTAACAGATCTTTCAAAATGCAAATCTATTTTCTCTTAGAAAATAAGAGTTCATATAAAACAAATGTTTTTCCTTTAACAACAAAAACATTTTAGCAACTTTCTTTCAGAGCAACATTTCATATAAATTAATTTCTTAACAAAAAAAATAAATTTACTTACTTTGAAAGATTCACAATTCAAAATGTTGAAAATTCAAAAATTGAATGTCTGAAGGGGGATGAGAAAAGGTTGACTTACCTTAAGTGAAGTTACTTTTCTGGTTTCTTTTGACAAATATTCAGATTTTGGGAACAGGATTTCTCAAATTTGAGATAAACTCTCACTAATTTAAAGAAAAGACTTTTGAATGAGATAGACTTATAAGTCTATAAAAGTCACTCATATAATATTCACAAATCTATATCATCTAAGTGGTCTGTTTCCTTTCTCAGCAGCAGTAGAAGTTGCAGCAGCAGCAGATTTTACATGCCAAGACAGACTGGGTTGTTGAATCTTTTCTCAGCTGCAGATTTTACACACCAAGATGGTCAATTCTTTCTGCCCAGATCACAGCTTCTTCCCACACAGGTGATCTTTTATTTTCTTAGCAGCAACAGTGAACTTTACATGCTGAAATAGTCAATCCTTTCTGACTAATGATTGACTTTCACCTGAGTGTAGTTTACCCCTTTTATGAGAAATTTAAGCTGATTGAGCATGTAACATCTGCTTTTCTGAAAGAAAACAGACACTGCTTTGGGCTCTAGCATAAACTATTGACTTTCAAAAAAAATATTTTTGCGTCCTTCCAATTTGTGGAAAAATAGCAGCGTGTGATTTATTTCAGTACCAATCAGAGGGCTTCACTCCAAATCCTGAGACATAATCTGGAGCCGGTCTTGGTGTATAAAAGAAACGAACTCAATTGAATTGTAAAAGTACAAAAGACAACATCATCAGCTGCAAAGAGAGGCCAGGTCACTCCAGTCTAGGAGTCGACATAAGCAACAGAAACATTTCCTGTCTGAAAACAGATTTGCGCCAAAAGACGCAGAATTTATTCTCTTCACTAACAACTGTTGGAAAGTCAAAATGTCCTGCTCCTCTCTCGGGACATTGCTTGTCATAATACAAAGTGACTTCTTCCTTTTATCACATGCAACCTTAAAACATTTGTAACCAAAAATGCACACACACCAGTACACAAAAATAAATTGTATGATTTTAATTTACAATTTAACATGCTTTTAGTGGCATTTCTGTGTATGTTTTTATTCCTGTGAACATGAGGCTATTTCTGCTGCTATGATGTGAGTGACCCCACATCATTTGGTGACCCACAATGTACAAAAAACATCCTATTTCCCACATCATTTGGTGACCATCAATATGTATAGAACCCAAGCACCTCATTTGGTGACCACCGATGTGCATAAAAAAAACATCCTATTCACAAAATCTTTTGAAAAAACCAATGTGCAAAACAAACCAACCACACTTTTGGTGATAGTACATTTCAGGTATAATACAAGATGATAGTTAAGTCAGACATCTAGAGAAAATCAATGTGCATATGTAGTTGAGTGAGATACTGGTGGGAGAAATATTATTGTATTGTAGTAGTTGAGAGTTAATTTTTGCTGCTACTAGTTACATTGCTAGCTGAAGTCATTGCTGTTGATGGAAGTTACTTAGCATTGCTCATGATGCCATGGGCAGTTGTGTAGTCTCCTGTGTTTGGTTACTCTTGCCTGCCATGGGTGTCTATCATTAATGCCAATGAGGTTGGATCTGCCTTTGTAAGTGAAATCAGCATTGGCATTATAGTGAGTTAGTGGCTCTGAAATAGCTGGTGTGAAAATCATGTATTTCTGATTGGTTAGAAATTATGTTTTGTATCCCTAGTATTTTTGGACAGTATTCTGGAAGTGTGTACACCGAGCAAGATGAAAAGGTCTGTTTTTGCCATATGAGGTGTGGATGTTGAAGTGAGCATGTTTTAGTTAAAGAATTGATGTTCCTACAGGGCTTGACACCATTGAAAACATTTTTAACTATAATTAAACACAATTAAATATAGGCAATGAATAATATATGATGAATATAATCCACATATATAAGAATGTAAAGTATATATAAATACATAATACATAAATATAGTTTTAAGGTAAGGTATGCTATATTTATAAGTAAAAGTGCTTAATATCAGGAATAGAGTGTATGTAAATATAAAAGTGGACACTGAGGTCATCACCAAATGGCGACAGCCTTTTGTGCGCTTGATCACAATCTTCAACCCATATGCAGTATATCTATCTATCTATATATATATATATATATATATATATATATATATATATATATATATATATATATACACACTATTTGCTTTGTTCCGACTGTTATCCTCATCTTTGTTGCCATATTCACAATGTTTTGACTATTATATGCTCCAGCCTTCTTCAGATGATTGGAATTTCAAACTGAACCCTTCTTTATTTTATCCATCAAGGGTAGGTTGTTTTAGTTCCCCGTGCCATGCCTCTTCCAGATATCTCAATATCAATTACCTCCATTTTAATTCAAGCCTCCATTTTTTGTTTACCTCTGCTGTAGCCAGGTATTGAACTCACAACTCTTTGGTTCAAGTCACTGGATTCAAACAATGCTTTTATCCACTGGGCCATGTTACTAAGATATCCAGAAGAGGCATAGTACATGGAACTAGAACAATCTACCCTGGTGAACAAAATAAAGGGTTTGGTTCGAAATTACAATCACCTGAAGAAAGCTGGAGCATACAACGGTTGAAACATTGTGAATATGGCAACAAAAATGAGGACAACAGTCCGAACAATGCAAATAGTGTAAATAATTAAAATACCTCATCTGAGAAATATAGACAGATATCTATAAGCTAAAAACTGAAGGATGAGTTTACTCCATCAACTGCAATAACTGTCCCAAAAATACATTGGAGAAACCTCAAGGAATCTAAATAAAAGATTATATGAACACATAAAAGCATTTTACAAAATAATATATCAAAATAATAATGTAGATATGTAGATACAATGCAAATAGTGTAAATAATTACAATACCTCATCTGAGAAATATAGACAGATATCTATAAGCTAAAAACTGAAGGAAGAGTTTACTCCATCAACTGCAATAATTGTCCCAAAAATACATAGGAGAAACCTCAAGGAATCTAAATAAAAGATTATATGAACACATAAAAGCATTTTACAAAATAATATATCAAAATAATAATGTAGATATGTAGATACAATGCAAATAGTGTAAATAATTACAATACCTCATCTGAGAAATATAGACAGATATCTATAAGCTAAAAACTGAAGGAAGAGTTTACTCCATCAACTGCAATAATTGTCCCAAAAATACATAGGAGAAACCTCAAGGAATCTAAATAAAAGATTATATGAACACATAAAAGCATTTTACAAAATAATATATCAAAATAATAATGTAGATATGTAGATACAATGCAAATAGTGTAAATAATTACAATACCTCATCTGAGAAATATAGACAGATATCTATAAGCTAAAAACTGAAGGAAGAGTTTACTCCATCAACTGCAATAATTGTCCCAAAAATACATAGGAGAAACCTCAAGGAATCTAAATAAAAGATTATATGAATACATAAAAGGCATTTTACAAAATAATATATCAAAATAATAATGTAGAAAACTATATATTAAAATATTTAAATAGCATAGAGTTAAATAATAATGTACAATAAATAACAGTAATAAGTAAATATAAAGATTTTGAAATTGGAACTGAAAAATATGTCATCTTAAAACTAGTGGCATACCTATGATAATTGTGATGATGATGTTGATGAAAGAAATAATGTAATTAAATTTTATTTAAAAAATTCTTAATAAAAAACATCATTGTTATATGTTAATTTGTCTTAAATTTGTATTATTTATATGTTTTGAACAGGTGTAGGCATGTATCCCTTACTTCTTGTTTAGGATTGGGTTTCTGGTTCCTTTTTAAAGTCTTTTCATTCTCTTTCACCCCCAGTTACCCCTTGCATCTTAGTGGCATCATCACCTTTCTTTAGAGTGAATTGATTTAAAACAATGAGAGAAGGTTAGGTGTGCTTTATTTAGGAAGTTTAAAGAAAACATATATTAGTTTAAAGAAAACAAACATTAGTCAACAATAATTTTCCCAACTACATTACCTATAATCAAATAAGATTATCCCAACAGAAATTAAACAGCACCAATGCTAAAAATACAGCACAACAAAACATTAATATGTTTTACTGCAACCAGATGCATAAAGATTACAAACAAGATGAATTTGCCATACAACATATCATCTATATAATAAATGCGAATGTCAGTGTGTGTCACATTTTTTCATCTTTACTTCTAGAGGGTGTAGCAAACTTAGCATACCATTTTGGAATCAGGCTGATTCCATGAGCAAATTAAAAACATTCTAGACTGGATCCGGACCCACAATCCTGAAATTTTGGATTCTCAAGTTTTCATTACTGTGATTTTTTTACATGATTTTTTTGTGTGATAATAATTTTTATAACTTGGAAATAAAATTTGGAATAATCAAAATTAACTGCAAAATCCAAGGAAAGTCACACATGAAATAAAAATAATTGTTTGTACAGAAAGTAAGGATCTACATATATCAAACTGTCTTTAAAATAAGTGGTGACAGAAGAATTATCATTGAACTTTTAAAAGGTAAGCTTAAATATTAATGCAGTACTTAAATGCAGTGATCAATTTTGAGTTCTGTAGCTCATTGTTGCCTGTCACATCTACTCTTCCCTATCTATTGTGACGAAGGCCAAATCAAGAGCCCTCTGCAGGAGCTAGCTTAAATGCTGCCCAATAGGGTGGCTTTTAAGCTAGTAAAACAATACATTTCACCTGCTAACCCAAGCAAATGTCTAAAACTCACAATACACTATTGAAAATTGAAAACTAACAATATTAACACACCTATGAAATCCAAACTTCAGGCTAAATGAAAACTCACTTAATTTGTACAGTTATTGAGTTTAATACATTAATAACCACCATAAAATCCAGTATTAAAATAAATATCTAGTATTAATTATAGGTTTATAAACAATATTATATTAATTATAGGTTTCTATATATAACACATTATTAATGCAAACCATCCTAAAAATGGGACAGTGAGCATTAATAGGTTAAACAGTGTAGTGTTGTAATTTTTTATTTTGTTTCTTTGTTTTTAACTTCTGATTTAATTTTATTTCAGTTCATTATTTAATTAGAGATATGTTTTCTAATGATTGTATAAATTTGGTTTTAATTTGTTATCTTTATGTGCAAATTGTGTTTTTCTGCTTCAACAGTAATGAACGTGGAGTATATTCTATATTATAAAATTAACAATTTAAAAAGCAAATTAAATAGTTAAAGATGACAAAAGTACTCTTTTGATTTATCAATCAATTTATATATTAACTTTTTATATAAATTTTGACTGTGTTGAAAAATGTTAGAAATTAATTATTTTCCCAAAAGTAATGCATGACTATATTCATATACTATTTATTTATACATATTTCCTTATTTTCATTTTTATTTGCAAAAATTTATTTTTCCTTTAAAAATTAAAAAAAATAATTGTCTATTTCAGATTTGTATAACATTTTTGATTATCTATAAAATGGCCTCTTTTTACTCATAATTTTGCCAAAATGTGTAAATACTCTTGGGAAAGGTATGAAATCCATCTCCTTTTGCAGCTATGGGTTAAAAAAAATTGTTAATTTAATGTTCAATCAAGAAAAAAAAATTCTTACAATGACAATGTTTTGACTTTAAATAACTCACAATGTTTTGACTTTAAATAACTCACAATGTTTTGACTTTAAATAACTCACAAATATGACATGAATAAACAAATCAATCAATCATTATTATTAATTAAATATGACTTATTTTATTTATACATATTAAATAAAGTAAAATATCACTTATTTTATCAAAAATATTACATATTTTAAATGAAAAAATTACTTATTTTCAATATGACTCTTCTACTGTCCCCAAGAAAGGATTAAGAGAAAAACCAAGAAAAAAAGATGAAACGTGTGACAACAAGTACGATGAATCAATTATATTTAAATACAAATACAAGTAGATTTGCAAATCAACTATGATTTGCGAGCTCAGACTTATCTTGGTTTATCTTGAAATGTGAAGCCTCTTAACTGGATTGGTTTCCTTGTCGTAAGAATACTGGACTGCGCAGACTTGGTTCTATCTTTCAATTGCCAACCGAAATGCAATTATTTGAAAGGACACAAGTATCATTGACTTTGAGCCAACTTGAGAGAGACTTTTGATTGGTTTAGATTACAGTGTCTAAACCAATCATAATGTTCATTTTATAATGGTTTGTTAGGATGCATTTTTCTTATACAGTATCATAACCAAAGTTATGATTATTTTTGCTTTCCTACCCAAACAAATTGTATTTTATAATGTTTTTTTTCTGCCTACCTAAAATATACATTTTCAAAACTTTGCTCAAAAAAATGAAAGGGAAATTTTCAAACCTGCTTTAAATCTATTTACTCAACACTCTAAAATGATAGGATGTGGGGTGCTATTATGGAATTTTATAAAGGATGCGTGTTTGTGTGCATTTTATGTGGGTGCATGTTCATATGTCAATAATTAATAAAGAAGCATACAAAAGTTTGAGTTTCAACCATGGACTGTTTATTCTTTTTATTATTTAAACTGTAGTGAAACAAAGTTCTTAATGTCTCTTGGGTATATACCCATTTTCCTTTTGGTCCAGGAGTTAGGGTAAGTAAGTATAAGCATTGTATTAATGGTCGAGCTCAAGTTAGCCTTGCACAGATTTTGAACAGTCAAAGGAATGTTTTACTTTATCACTGGGAGGTTTAAACATGAATATATGTCCGTTTTCTTTTTCTTGGTCCAGAAGTTAGGATAAGTAAGTATAAGCATTGTTACAATGACCATGTTTAAGACATCCTTGCACTGAGTTGGAACAACCAAAGAGAAAGCTTGACTTACTTCATGGATGGAGGTTTTTGGAAGAAACATGTCAGAACCATGCATTGGAAAGTGAAAAGTTGTCAGTGGACCTGGGAAATTAACATGGTCCTACATCTTGGTGGAAAAGCATGAGGCAGGAAAATGTGAAAGATGACTTATCTTGTGTGGCAAAGCAAGCACGTATATGTATGGCGTGCAAAGCAAGTGAAGGAAAGGAAAAAGAAATATGTCTGCCCTGACACCTTAATTTAAGAAAGACACGGTCTCAGAGCTAGAATTGGTGAGAGTGGTAGGATGTATACAAATTTTTTGCAAGATCAACTAGGCATAAAAAACACCACACGAAAGAGAACAGTCGGTATGTTCATGAATGTAGTACTACTTTCACAGAGCAACTTTGTCAGCTGGGAAAGCAATTACTTGGGTCAGTTTCACACAAGCTATTTTGGTGAAAATGATGGAGGGGAAGTTTGACCTTGGCGCCTGGACCATCTGTGGTCTAATAGATTGAGAAAGCTGAGTTGTTCTGTAAGATGTGCCAGGTGAAAAATCCAGAATGCATAGTCCCTTTAAGGCTAATCAGTGGTGTGTTTGCTGTCTACCAGAGAGGAAGAAAAAAAGGACTTAAGCCAGATAAAATTTGCACTGTACACAACTTTTGCTACAGATGGTTTTTTGACTTATGAGTGTTGGCTCTGTCCTGGACAATCAGTAGATGTCTATCTGGCAGAGTTATGGAAATTTCTCATCCTGTTCAACAGAATGAGTGACCGTAGTCTGGCATGTGTGTTTGTGTGAGGGTTACCAGATTGGGTTAAACATCTTCTTTGTGCTTTGACCTGGATGGATGAATTGTCTATCGAACAGCTGCTGACTTGAGTGTGAGCAATTATGAAAGACAAAGTACTGGAGGAAGGATTGGCAGTTGTGGCAGTACGAACAACACAGGATGAGGTGAGGAAGCTTTCTACCAAGGATCCATATGGTTCCATAACATGCTATCATTGCAATGGTCCCAATCATTTTGCAAAGGACTGCAAAGAACCGCATACTGAAAGGTGGACACCCCAGATGTGAATTTACAAGTGCAATGTGGTATGCCAAGTAGCCCACAATTACTTGGGAAATGAGCCAGGGGAATAGGCCTCAGCACCAGTCTACTCCCCAAACCCCATATGAAGGAGGTGCTACCCACAATTGCCATACACATCAATGGAATCAGGAGTTTAGCCTTGTTAGACACTGGCTGTTCATGGTCACTCATAAGCAGATCGCTTTGTTGCTCTTTGAAGAGGAAAGAAGTGAACGTGCTCATTGTTGGTGAAAGGAGCCTCAGGTGCTCTGGGGGAGGACTTATTCAACTTGACGTGAGCAACAGGCCCTCCATCAATGTTGAAGTTCTGGACAGAAAATTGCTTGGATTTGACATCAAGAAGTTGGAAGGAGTATATATGACCAATGATGGGACTGTGAGCTTTCCTCAGCCATCACCATCAATGAGCCTGACATCCATGTGGAATATGACCAGAACAGGAAGATCAAGATTGTGTCTTGGAAGTGGTCTGATGACCAGACACCACCTGCATTGAAGAACTGGACAGCCAAGTATCCAGTACCAAAGCTGCTTAGGGAGGAGTATATTTAGGAGCTACAAACCTAGATAGATAACGGTTGGCTATTTTTGTATTCCAAGGAACTTGCCCCCCACCTCCACCCCCGGCGGCCTGATACCTCTAATGACTGTGCTGCAGTAATACAAACAAAAGGTCCAACTAGTCATGGATTATCGGGAGCTCAATCAATATGTTGATGTGCACACTGCTGATGCAGATGTTTGCATAAAAAAATTGAAGGAGTGGTGACAGGAAGGATCCGATATCACTGTGCTGGATTTGTGCCATGCCTATTTGCAGATCCATGTTGACAAATCGTTATGATTCTTTCAAACAGGGAGGAGTGAGGCAAATTGCAATAGAGTCATGGGAGTGACCTCCCACCACTGCCTAACATACTCACTCCTCAGAGCATCTCCTCCCTGTGTGGGAATGGACATTTGCCAGTATGTGGCTGGCTCTGTGTTGCAACTGCATCCATAAAACGGTGCACAAACTCTGTGATGGCTAGCTAGGATGATGAGGTGTAGGACCCATCCGAGACTCAGATGCTGACAGACATCATTACCAGATTGGCACAGAAGGATCCAGTACAGGAAGATTGGTGTACTGATGGACACAAAGTTAATGTGTGGGTTGATGCAAGCTCATTGGCAACTGGCATCATTGTGTAAAGCAGCAACTCTCTGGTTAAAGATACATGTTGACTACCATCAGAATGCGAAGACAAGCATATCAACCTGTCAGAGTTCGACATCATCTTGAGAGGTGTTGCAGAGTTTGGGTGTTAATTCAAAGAATTATTATCAGAAGGTTTTAGTTAATATAGTTAACCAGGTTGTGTGAATGAAAACTCTACAAACCTTTTGTTTTCCGCCTGGCACAAGGTCAATACAACATTTGATAAAAATTGATACAAAAGACTTCTTTCATATATAAATGGAAATATTAAATTTATATATACAGAAATATACAATCAAGTTGTTTTGTGATAAAATAATCAAAGTGTCCTGTGAAAAGTCTTGTATTCTTCTTTTCTTTTTTATTGTCGTTTGTGGATAGGATAAGGTTAACTATTTATGTTCTTAGAAATATCATTCAGAATTTTTCATATAACAGTAAATTAATTCAGGAACTGTTTTTTGGTTTTAAATGTTTTAGTAATATAAATTTTGATTATAAATGATTTGTTCATTTTCTTGTAAATCAACTTTAAATTCCAATGCTGTTCTTATTTAACAAATCAGGTAAGAATTATTATTTATTTGTTGGAAAAAGCTATCTGCCTTTAACTGTGAATTTTACAGAGAAGAATTAGAATAAATTCAATAGTGAATTCAACAATGGTTGAAATTGTATGTGAACTTATATTAATTTATTGTGACATATTTCTTTGTGAAATGTGTCAGTATACTGAAAAGGTTTTTATCAAAATGTGAGTGAGTGTGTGAGAAAATGGTTTTTGTTACTTTACTTATTATGTAGATTTCATGATGGTTGATGCAGCTTTTTTAGTAATGGGTGTTGAATTTTCTAATTCACTATTCAAGAAAAGTTATTCAACTTCACTGTCTTAGCTACAATTCTCACAAATAGTTTTTTGGTTTCCCAGTTGAAAGCTTCAGTTCTCACTGGTGTAAGTTTCAGGTCTCACTGATTCAAGATTTGCGCTCTTTTGTTTAAAAACCACTTGGGTCACATGATTGCCCAAATAAGGCTAAACACTTTTCTAAGAAAAGTGATCTAAATTCAAAGAAATGCATCGGTGTTGTACAGCTTAACTAATTACTGATTGGGCAAAACTACTTTGTATATCTTAAAAGGCAGTCAGTTATGTGCCATGTGTGATACACACTTAGGCAATCATATATCTATTGGTACATGACTGACGAGGCAGATTTTTTTTCCTGTAGTAGGTTGCCATTTCTTTCTGTGGTAGACCAGTTGCCATCCAAGGCTATAGAACCGGGGGGGGGGAGAAGAGGATTCATACCTTTCCCAAGGGTGTTAGCACGTAAGTGAATGTAATGGATTTGATTGGAATGTGAACTCTTCTCTCCAATTCCTCAATCCAAGCTGTTGTCCATTACTTCATGCGCCAAAAGGCATATGTTTTGGGTTTAAATGTGAAGATATTTCAGCAAATATTACTGTTTTTTAAACAATATCAAAAATAAATCTCATGTAGTAAAAAAAAAAAAATGCCTTAAAAGGCGCCATATTTTTACTACATGAAATTTATTTTTGATATTGTTTAAAAAAAAGTAATATTTGCTGAGATATCTTCACATTTAAAAATTACTTAAAATTAGAACTCTATAGAGGCATCAACATGGTACTGCAATGTAGAGCAACTGTGGTTCACCTGAAAACTGACTTGACATGTGTGCATTTATAGGTTTCTTTTTCTGATATGTTGTGGAAAATCTTGAGTGTGCACAAAGGCAGCGACAGAAATGTTAAGACGTTGGCTCAGCACAATCAAGGAACTGGTGGAGGAATAAAAATTAACTATTGACATAGAGCTCGTCAGATCCCATGCATTAATGCCAATTATGTCTTCATCTCTCTCTTATGTCGTACCATTATGTGGGAGGTATTTCTGCCACGACCTGTAGAAAATGGATTGGTTACCTGTGATTAAAATGTGATTAAATTTGTTTTAGCAATTTCCAGTCTATTGTGAATTAAACAAAAAAATCAAGAAACAGTTTTATCAGTGGTCAGACATTAGGACAAAAGATATGAAAATAAAAAAGAACAGCAGGAGATACATGAAAATTTATCTAAAATAAAGGCTGTACCAAAAAATAAAGGAAAATTTGAATTTTCCGCCTAAATAAAAGGGAAGCTACTTACAATGTACGCATGAAGTCATGACGTCATCAAAAAAGAATGTGAATTTATGTGTGGGTCCGACATTGACAGCACCATGTGGCCTGGATGATGAGAGCGATGGATTTACAACTTGTGATCCTACCTTTGCAGCTACAGAGATAAATGAATCCGAATTGGGGATCAGTGAAAACAGTTTGTTAACTATTCTATTAATAACTGCACAATTTGTTTTTTAACGGCTAATAAAGTATAGGTGTGTTTGTAACTTAAATTATTGTTAGTCTCTCTATATAGTGATATCACTCAACTTTTACTGTTAAAAATTAACAAGAATGTTTTTGTTTTAATTTTTAAAACCGTAAGATAATTGGCAAAATCATATTTTCGCCATCAATTTTTTTTTTTTTAACGTAACGATATTTATCGCAATAACATAATTGAAAATGGCACTTAACGCACATAGTCTATTTGAAAGTCATAGGGAATAAATAAAAAATCATTTGTTTTTTGAAGTTTGGGAATAAGTTTTTTATTTTATAATTTAATTTTGAACTGTGATTTGTTTTTTCGTTTTTTTTTTTCATTTTTGTTTCGGACAACATTTCAACATTCTTTACTATATCCGTTTTTTTTTTTTTTTGTAAGGAAACCAAAAGCGAATTCTAGCGACAGACCGAATTAGAATCTAAGGAAGGTTGAGCCTACAATGATCCGAAAAAATATTTTCGTAGCAAGTGGGGAAATATACACTAACTAAACTATTTAAATGAAAAAAAAAACTTAACGTTTTGTATTTGATCATAAAACTACCACGTAGGTAATTACCAAGCTTAGTTTCATCTGGTTTAATGACGAAAATGTGACACTGGTCAAACTCACTTTGTCTAAAAATCATAACGTGCCTCTTTGCTTTGTAGAAATAAAAAACAAAAACGTACAGAAAAGAAAGTTCCTCGATTGTTCTCAATTAGAAATGTTTCTAAGAATGATAATCTACAAAAATTATTCCCCGCCAAAGTTTTCCCTGTTTTTTTACGCATGGACCAAAAACTGGTATTGAATTACTTAATTAATAATTATATTTTTTTAAAAGTGTATGTATATTCATCTAAATTGCAGTTTTAGTGTGGGAAAAATAACTATAGGTAAAACATTGACGTTATTAAAAAAAAAAAAACGGTAATGAGTAGCAGTTAAGTAAAGTCATTGTCTTATTTTTAAATATTATAAAAAAACTTTTTTTTTTTTTTCAATAACAGAAAAAAGTGTTTTTTTTTAGTCAAGTGTTAGTGTTATTGCAAGACAGGTGTAGTGTAGAACATTAATTGTCATTTTTTTCAGGTGTTGTTTTGAGAAACTTGAATTTAAAACTAAATAAATTTACGACCTTATTAAAGTTAAAAATTCAACAGACCACTATATATTTTGAAATCACGAGAAATGACTGCCAATTGGCAAGACTTCGTTTCAATGTAATTTTTTTCCTCTGATTGAATAAAGAAACATTGAAATATCTTGCCAATTTAGAATTTTCTAGAACTAGAAATTGTCTATTTCAATAAAGAAAGAAAAAGTAATTATTTAGATGCTGACCTTTTGACGTCAGAATTTTTCTTATTTTCAGTATGTTAATTTTTTGTTTAACACTGAAAAAGTGAAAAGGTTCAACTTTTTTTTTTTTTTTAGTTGTCTCCCATACATTATTTTGCAATATTTTACGTAGGTACTTCCACGAAAACGCTAAAAAATCAGCACACGGATGAAAACATGCTCCAAATGTAATCGGTATTAAGAGGAAGGATCAAAGTATTTTTTGATTTAATTAAATTTTTTACTCCTTTTTAAAACATTCGAAATTTTGCATTATTTACATTACTCCTCGGACTATCCTCATCTTCATTGTCATATTCACAACGTTTCGGCCGTTGTACGCTCTGGCCTTCTTCAGGTGATTGGAATTTCGAACTGAATCCTTTATTTCGTCCACCGGAGTAGATTGTTCAATCACCTGAAGAAGACCGGAGCGTACAACGGCCGAAACGTTGTGAATATGGCAATGAAGGTGAGGATAACAGTCCGAGTAATGTAAATAATGCAAGAATCATAATAGATAGGAGGATTGTCATAGGAATATTCGAAATTTTGATTTTAAAAAACTTTTCTTGCGTCATCAGTGGTTATACTAACTTTTTTAGCATAGCAAATTTTAGCCTTTTTTTTGCAGTTCATTTGGAGATTCTTGCAAAAATCAAATGTCGGATTTTAATTAAATTTTCAGGACTTATTCATATAAATGAATGAAATTATTTTTATTAGAAAATCCTCGTAGAAATGTTTTTTTTACATGTGTTTCAGCTCCTTACTTAATTTTATGAAAACTTGAGAAATTCAATGTGATAATTTTTATTTTTAGTGACTATATTAGTTAAAAGCAGAATTCTTTGAAGTATTTAAATCACAAAATTTTGTTTGCAAAAAAAGCAAAAAGGCAAAACTAAGACATTGTCTAATTAGAGAAGCTTTTAATTGCTTTTATGAGTAATATATAAAGACAATATTGTCTGAAGAAAAAAGTTTTTTTCACTGAAAAATGAATTTTTACAAGATTTGTTTTCATTTTTTACAATTTTAAATTTAATTTATCAAGTTTTTAAATGTTTTAAAATTCATTTTCAGTGTGATAATTTTTAGGAAATATTGTTATTAAGTAAAACTATATTTACTAAACATATACTGTGAAGCTTATTACAATTTGACAACCCCCTGATTATTTTTAAAGAATTTCAATTAGTTTTTGTATATGTGATTGAGTGCAGAATTTCTGAAGTATGGATGTACAAACCAATAAATCTATCATTAAAAAGTCATGTATTTTAAAGGTTGTTCTCCCTTATAAAGTTTATTGCCTGCTCCACCATACTTAACTATGAACATGTTTGGCTGTCAATTCACTGTTAATAAATCAATTAACACTTCAGAAAAACAACCCCATAGTTAAGAAATGTTTGTATACATTTTATGTTATAAGTAATATTTGTTTCAAATCAGATTAATTTAACTTTAAATTTGCCAATTTTCCTCAAATAACATTTCAGAAATATTTTATTTTTGCAAGATTTTTAAAACTGAGAATTAACTTTTGTCTACAAATGTCAAAAATGCCTAATTTTTATTGATTTTACTGAATATAATTTCTGTTTGAAATATACCATAGAGTATTTTGCTTACTGGAAATAGCAAATGGGCTCTATCACTCCATTAGCTTGGGGATGATAAGGGGTTACCTTTCGGTGCTGGATACCCCATTCTTTGCAGAAGCGCTTAAACTCTGAGGATATGAACTGGGGTCCATTATCTGAAACGATAATCGCTGGAATGCCATGTGTATAGAAACACCTTTGGATTGTCGATATAATTGTATCAGCCCTCGTGTATTTGGTAACAAATGCCTCAGGCCATCTTGATCCCGCATCGATTATTCCAATTACATAATCCCCGCTAGGGAAAGGCCCACAGATGTCTACGTGGAGTATTTCCCAGGGGCCTTTCATTTCAGCCATATGCACCGGACGGTGGTTTCCCTTCGGGTCTAATGTTGTGCATGGGATACATCAGCTTATGTCAGCCTCTATGTCTTTGCCTATATTGGGCCACCATACCTTAGTTCTAAGCAGAGCTCTTGTTTTCATTATCCCCATATGTGTCTCATGTGCCAATTTCAGGATTCGTTTCTGTAGGCTTTGGAGTATGATGATTCTGGCTCTGCGTATAACTACGCCTCGTTTTGTTGTCAGTTCATTCCTCACGTGTTTAAAGGGTTCCGTTACCTTATTGGTCCAGTCATTTTGTTGTATTGCCTTTTTCACTGCTGTGACGGTTGGATCCCTCTGAGTTTCCTCCATTATTTTCAATAAGGTGATTGATTTTTGGAAAACTGTTAGCTACAACCATGTTGACAAATCCTTCGGCAATCTCTTCTTCGGGTGAGACTATTTTTTGATACTCCATAGGTTGCCGAGAGTATGTCCGCCGGGTTATCTTTACCATTAATGTGTTTTATTGTATAATCATATTGTTGTAGACGTAAAATCCATCGCAAAATTCGCGCGGAAGGGTTACCTTTAGGATTGAAGATAGTTGTTAATGTTTGATGGTCGGTCATTATAAGAAAGTTCTTTCCATAAAGGTAAAAGTGGAATTTTTCGCAAGCCCATACAATTGCTAGGGCTTCTTTTTCTAATTGACAGTACCGGCGTTCGCCTTCGGTTAAAGTTCTGGATGCATAGCTGATGGGGATGAGTATCCCTTGTTTGTTTTAGCAAAGTATTGCTCCTAGTCCCACGGGACTGGCATCTACTATAACAGATGTTTGCAGTTTTGGATCAAAGTGCATGAGCGATTTGCTCTGAATGACTGCATTCTTTAGCATGAGAAAACAAGATTCTTCTTGGAGCGATATGTTTGTGTATTTATATAAACTTGAAATATAAACTTAAATATCCAGTAATAACAAATTTACTCACAATATATTGCTTTCATATTATTTGATCTTAGGCTCAAAAGTTTTTATATGTAACATTAAATTTTAATAAATAAAGTGATCTCATTTTTTATTGACAAATTGACATTTGTTTTTATTTATAATAAAAATTGATTGGTTGCATACAATTTTTAGATTGCAATTATTGATAGAAAACCTGTATTTCATGCTCATACTCTTATTAACCCTCAGTTTCTTTTTCCAATGAAAATAGATGCTTCACTATGTTTCTAGTATTAGTTGAGAGCAAGGTGGTAGCTCTTTAGTTTTGCTTTGGTTTGGAGGCAATTATTTCCAAAGTGCATTATACTTAATTTCCATGAACTCTGTTGTAAATTATATCTGCAATGATTTGTATATATTTTTGTTTTCATAAAAAATACTTTTACAGATTATAAAATGCTATAATTTTTAAATCATCTGATTAACGTTTCTTTTTCTTTTTTTCTTAATATTTAGCTTCTTCAATGCTCTGTCTACCTTCTGATGAAGTAGACAGACAGAGAGTTTTTAACAACCTGACGAGTGACTTTTTTTTTGAATCTACAATTTCTGATAAAATCAATGAAAATGATTATGGTGCAGGTAGCATTTTTGCACCAAACAGCACACTGTTAGGTGATGAGATAGACTCGGTGAAAACCGAGGAAAATTTCACCAGTGGTTTGAATCCCGGCAAACAACTGGAGAAGGAAACAGAAAAACCAAAATGTGAACCACTTCCAAAAGTTGCCTCCAAAATCAGTGAGATTCTCCAAAAGAGACCTTTGATGGCACCAACGGCAGGAAAACGATTATATCCACAATCTCTTCCATTGCCTGAGGTAAGAAAATCTTTGTTGATACTTCTAGTCTCTCTCTGATTATCCAAATAAGTTTTGTGTCAATGAATTATTTGAATATATTTTGCTTACCAATCTGAAAAAAGTGACAAAATTTAAAGAAAAATTAACATTTAACTTTTGATATTATTTAATTTTTCACTATAGAATAAAATGATATCAGTTAGATTGAAAATTTTTATTTTATAGTTTCTCGACTTGTCATGCCTGAAAAATTGTTATGCTTTTGAAATTAATACATTAGATACTGAGGCTCTCATTTAAATTACCAATTTTTAAAAATGTTGTTCTGAAAGTAATGACTCCTATTTCATCTTGGCATATAATATTAAAAGCAGATGTTGGTGTTACACACAATTCACAAAATAAAGAGAGCCTTGAATACTCATAGCCAATAGTGGTGACTTTATAGAAAAATAGTGTTTTTGTGCTGGAAAATTATGTCAGAGGTCCAAGAGAGCCAGAGTGGTGTAGCTTAAACTTGTGCATAAGATGAGCAAATTGTGAGTGAAGTGAACCATATGAGCATCGGTGCTGGAATGACATGGCACATACATCACTGAGCCAAACCAAGGCTGTCAGTGTGCACAAGATGCTAATTTTCTGACTTGGCAAAACAAATAAAGGAGATGAGTGTTTGCTGGGATGCCAGTAAACCATTGCACTCAATGCAGTTCAAATCTGTGTGTTGCAGTGTGTGCTAAACTAGAGTCCCTTGTGAGTGTTGTTCAAGTGTCTCTGCTACAGAAGAGACCGTTACCTCTTACAGTTTTGTAGTTAAAAATTTACTCCATCCAATGGTGCTATTATGCTGCCTGTATGTGGTGTGATTTCTTTGGAAACAAATCGGAGACATTACTTTTGAAGCATACCTCATATTACATTATGTGACATTTTCTTTTTGATAAATACCTTTTTAAATGTAAGGTGAGTAACTCTTGCTTTATATTGAACATTTTGAAACAATACTCCTGATCAAGAAATTTTTCTACTTTCTTTTCATTTCTTTCTTACTATAAAATAATCACAACAATAATGGCAGTAGTAATTCTGAATTACATTATTCTCGTACCAACGTGATACAAATACAAAAATACACTTAGTCTCTGGCCACTCACCTGTTCATATAACGCTAGAGGAGATAACTTATGTCCTCCAGTGTCTGCCTGTGGAAGTTCCCCATTATCTAATGAGACCTTCCATTTCTACTCTACACTTACTAGCTTGAAATGTAGCATGTTTATTTTGAAGATTAAAATATGAGTTCATTTGTTATCATAATAGAAAATAATAGTAGAATGATAGAATCAACATCATACAATGCTTATTGTTAGGATATATTTTTGTTTTTTGTTGGCTTTTTCATGTTGATTGTTTAAAGTGGAAATCAGTTTGAGCTCACTGAATCCACTTTTTCCTTTTCCCACATTCTTTCATATAGTAACCTCTTACATCTTAGTGACTTTATTGTCTTGCTTGGAGTGAATTGATTAAAAAGATGGTACCTTTCCTTTGTTAGCAAACCAAGACAACAAAGGTTTTTGTCAGAGTAGCTTTCTCTTAGCTAGACTGCTTTACAAAGCTAAAGAGTTCAAACTCCCCTGCTATTTGCCCATAGTTGTGGGCTAGCAGCTGGGTGTGATCCCTGATATGACATTTGGGAGAAATGGATTCATGACTTTTTCAAGTTCATTCATCATAGGTGAACCCAATACTGTCTCAGCAAGAATCTGAACTCATTTCACTGATTTCATTTTTCTAATAAATGTTGTTACCATGTTCAGATATATTGTGCAATTTAAATACACTGAGTTTTTTGAATGTATTATTATTGGAGTGTATTTTTTTTTTTTTGGCACAAAAGAATTGAGTGATATGTTAGGTTGTAAAAAGAGACTTGATTTTTATGATGCAAATAAAAATATATAGATTGGTTGCACAAAGAATTTATTATATTTTAATTTTTGAATAGTCTCTTGTAAATATAATTCTGAGAGAATCAGAAGTTAAAAAAATAGAGTAAGAATAAAGTGTATGATTGTAAAAAGCCAGGAGAATTGAAAAGTGTAAAGAGTATTTTTAAAGAGACAGCTTGGAAGGTTAAAGTACACATGCACCTGAAGAAGGCTGTAGAACAGACCAGTCAGAACATTATGAACCCAACATAAGCAATCCAAAGAATGAATTCAGTAGTTCAAACAACTCTTGAAATAATACATATGAAATGTTGGAGTATATGGCTAATGTAAAGGATAAATTTGTCAGTTTAGGAAAAGTTATTTCATGAAAAGTTTTTAATCTTCTTCACTTGTCTCCTTTTCATATGTTCCTTATGAAGGATTGTTTTTTTTTTCTTTTTAAATTTTAGCCAATCCAAGTGAACCATATAATCGTTATTCAACCAGGATCTCAATACCTTCGTATTGGACGAGCATCTGATCCTTTTCCTGTTGTTATCCCTCACTGTATTGCTCGTCGCCACAAGACACCTGGTCAGAAAAGATATGATGATCCATGGTTAGTTAGAAAAGAATGCCAGGTAATAACAGTTTTAATAATTTTACTGAATATGGTGATTAAGTGAAATACATACATATAAAACCTTTTATACCTAAAGTTAGATATTCCTTTTAATTGGCTTAAATCTAAATGGTATTTTACATAAAGCTTGTGGCTCACTGGCTGACTAATTGTGATGAGTTACACATTACCTATTTTAATGCTGTGTGTTTATATTTTTTCTATCTACAGAATTATGCATCCTTGAAGTCATCAATTAAAACGATTTTAATTTCTAACTTATTGGCTTGAAATGTAGCATGTTTATTTTGAAGATTAAAATACAACTGCATTTCTTATCAATATAATAAATTATTATAGCATTGTTCGTTTAATATTGAAATTAGAAATTACCAATCATTGGTGGGGCTCCTGCTCTCCTTTTTTTAACCTAAAACTCACTTTTCATAAAAATGTTGAACAAAAAGCAAATTTAGTTTTTTGACTATCGAAGCTGAATATAGATGTAACAGCATTATTATTTTTTTGTCTGAATTCCTGGGATGAGGAGTTGTCATTATTTACATTATTTATATTTGGACTATTGTCCTCATTTTGTGTTTTTTATCACAACACTTTGGTTGTTGTGTCCTCCAGGCTTCCTCAGGAGCTGGGTTAATATACTCCTGAATTCCAGCATACCACTTTGGGCTAGATGGGTGGTCAGAGAGGCTTAATCCAATAAATCTGTTCATTTGGATTTTGTAAATACCTTGCAAAAACCTGAATCAGAAGGCATGGCTGTAGGGTCAGTAGTGCTGAGGAGGAACCAATATTTTTATATTTTCCCTAAGTAAATAGTAATTTTTGGTACAAAAACTTGGATATTTCAAATATCTATTTTTGTTTTTTTGTTTTTTTCTCCAGTGCATGTATACGGAATCTGCTAAGTTTTTCCCTTGGCATTTCTCCTTGAGGAATTCCGAGATGGGTGGGGACCATATTCAATGAAAATAATACTATAATTTTATGGCTACAAAAAAATAAAAATCCAAACAAAACGTTCCTATTCTAAGTCTGACTCAGGACCTGATCTAGTGGAAGAACACTTCCCTAAATTTGTAGTATTGGAATCTAAAGAAGAAACTCCTCTAAACAAACAGTATCCCTTTATGATTCAGAAGGTCATTTCATCTATCTATACATATATAAAGGGCAGTTATGTGTGTGTGTTTGGCTAAAACTAAAAACTACAATAATTAACAACAAAATATATATACAGACTCGGTATCACCCAACCCCCCAAAATTATCGTATGATTTGTATTTGTGAAGATATTTTAAAATTAAAAATACATAATGCATTTTTAGTTCAGTATTTACATTAGTTGGACTATTGTCCTCATCTTTGTCGCCATATTTGTCACAACGTTTCGGCCGTTGTACGCTCCGGCCTTCTTCAGGTGGTTGGAATTTCAAACCGAACCCTTTATTTCGATCACTGGGGTAGACTGTTCTAGTTCCACGAGCCATGTTTGATGGATGTCAGTTATCAGTTATTTCCTGGTAATTTTCCCTCTGAAAGTTCTCCACTGCCTGAACCAGGTATTGAACTCACACTCTTTGGGTCTGTCACTGGATCTAACCAACGCCTTTATCCACTGTACCATGTGTCCTTGAGGACACATGGTACAGTGGATAAAGGCCTTGAGGACACATGGTACAGTGGATAAAGGCGTTGGTTAGATCCAGTGACAGACCCAAAGAGTGTGAGTTCAATACCCGGTTCAGGCAGTGGAGAACTTTCAGAGGGAAAATTACCAGGAAATGACTGATAACTGACATCCATCAAACATGGCTCGTGGAACTAGAACAGTCTACCCCAGTGATCGAAGTAAAGGGTTCGGTTCGAAATTCCAACCACCTCAAGAAGGCCGGAGCGTACAACGGCTGAAACGTTGTGACAAATATGGCGACAAAGATGAGGACAATAGTCCGACTAATGTAAATACTGTACATAATACCTCATCTCAGAAATATAGACAGGCATTTTTAGTTATGTAAGCATTTAGAAATTCTCAGAATTAAAAAGTAAAAGCAAACAGGAATAGTTATTATTCCCATTCGTTTTTACATTTTAATTCTGTTGATAATTTTGAAATGCTATATGTATTTTTAAAATTTCTATTCTCTTGAATTTATTGCCATATCTATAGTAAATAAAGATGTAAATTTAAAAGAAGATTATTAAATACAGTTATTTGAAAAAAGTTTAATATTTATTTTTTCAAATATTCAAAACAAAAATTGTAAAAACACAACAGAATAAATTCCCATAGATATTTTCTGGGGGAATTTTCAGTAGCATTAATTTAATACAATCAGACATTCCACGAACATATAAGTCATCTTTTTTGATATTTTTAATCGGAAATTTTTAACCTACTTTTACCATTTTATTGAAATATTTTAAAAAAGTTTAGATATTAAATTTAAAAAATAAATGCAAAAATAAACAAATTATTCTAACTAAATATACACAATCATTTTAAATATGCTGGGGTGGGGATCATATAAATTTTACAACCCAGCATACACCTTCACTTTTAATGGTAATTATAAAACCTTATTAATGAAAAAGCAATAAAAACCTTTGGATTTCAAATAGAAGAGAATGTATAAGTTTCTGAAATAGCCATTACAAATATTTACAAATCCACCATATCTAAAATCCCACTTTGGACAACAAGGCAGCCCAAAGTGCTCCTCTAATTAAATAAGAGTTCAAACCAAAATATAAACCTAGTCACTTTTCAAGTGGAACTACAAAACATATCCAGAATATGTGCATATCTATACTGATGGTTCCAAAGATAGTGATAGAGTAGGATGTGCTGTTATTTTTAATAATGCAACAATTAAAAATGGCTCCCAAATGAAGCCTTCATATTTTGTGCAGAAGCATGAGCAATAGATCTAGCCCTCGATGTGACCACCAAAGAAAAATCTTCAAAATTTATCATCTTTCCTGATTCCATATCTGTATTAATATCTATCAAAAACAAAAAGCTGGAAAACCCTTTGAAAGCTAAAATATTGGGAAAAAAATACATGTCATCTCTACTTTCAAAAAAAAATTCTGTTCATCTGGATTCCTAGCCAGATAGATAATATTGGGGCAATGATAGAGCAGACAAAAGTGCTAAAGAGGCATTAAGACTAGTTCCTGAAATTTACTTGCTAACCCTCTGAAAAATCCTTACCATTATGGAAAATCCTCAAGGGAAAAAGGTTATTATATCATGACTATGAATAGGTAACACTAAAATTATGCATTCATTCTTACTGAAACAAAAAGAACCACCATAGTGTCCTACATTTCAAACCCAATATACAGTAAAACATTTTCTAATTGAATGCATTCATCTTGACTCTAAAAGACACAATTTCTTCCTGGCAAACAGGCTAAAAAACTATTTGAAAATATTAAAATTAAATAGAATTAGGATATTCCTGAAGTCAGTTGAATTATATCTAAAAATATTAAAAATCGAAAAATAGAGCTTGTCCATTTTCCCTAAATATAAACCAAAATAAATCAGTATTGGCATAAAATAACTTTAAAGAGTTGATATGCCGTTAAAAATCAACTTAAACTCTCTTTCAGTTGAGAGGCTCCTTTAGAAACGGTAAGCTACTCTTCTTTAATATTAAAACAAATAGAATTATAACATTTCTGAAATTAGTTGGATTATATAGGAAAATAAAAAAGGGGAAATATAAACCAAAATAAATCCGTTTTTGGCATGAAATGACTCTTTAGAGTTGATTTGCTGTTAACAATTTACTTTTTAAAAAAATTTAGGTTACCCAGATCAATATACACCAGAGGAAATGTTGTAATAAAAACAACATCAGCCAAAATATTGTGATAGAAACAACAAAGATGATGAGGACAATAATCCAAATATAAATAGTTTAAATAACATTATTTTTAATCTTTTTTTAATTTTTAATTTTTTTGTCACCCACATTTTCTTCAGTATTCATTGTAGTATGCCAGTGATAAAGTAACATTGTGTGAACTAGAGAAGAATAAGTTAATTTTAGAGATTAGGGAAAGTAAAAAAAAGTATCTAACTAGTAAGTGGCTCTGTATATTGTTGTAGATGTTCCTGAAATACAATATTTAAATATTTAATACCTTTGTTCTGAAGATTTGCCAATGTGCAGAATCCTCATCAGATATAGGGGTCAGCAGACAGTCACACTTGGGTGTTATGTTGCATGTCCTAGTTCATAAAAGAAAAGAAAAACAGAAAAGGATGGATGTGGTAGGTTTGAGTACCTTTTGATTTAACTGTGAATTTATCATCAATTACCAATATGGAAAAGGATTACTTGTAAAAGTAATTTCTCCCTCCAAAATATTTCCGTGAAAATTTTTATCTGACGGTGAAATTGCAGGCGTGCAACTGCAGTCTCTCTCTCTCTCACATTGACAAGTAGTCAGTAAATCTTTCCTACTAAAGACAATAAAAGCAGTCAGTACTGACCCTATGTGTTGTGCTATTTAACACTACATGAAAAAACCTCTCCCGGTAAAAAAAAAAAAAAAAAAATCTAAGTTGTTTTTTAGTAAGAGGCAGAGATGGTACAACTTTGTTATATTGATCTCAAGAAAGTTGTAGGAACTCGCATAGTGATGCAACCAACTCAACCCACTGCAGAACAATAACAATGGTCACCAAACTGACAATGGCACAGTAAGACATTTAGTCAAGATATAGGACAAAATGTAGGGAGATGTGGGTTCATGCCTTTCTCATTCATTAATATCAACAAACCACCTCATCCAGAATCTAAACATGGTTTGATAGTTTCATTCTCCATGCTGATAAATGTTATTTCAACTGATAATTTCTACAAAGAGGGTTTTTCCCAGACCTAGCCACTTACCATCTTCTTTACATATAGAAAAAATAATTTTTCTGTATTTGATTTTGACTAACATAAATACATCTCTAAAAATTTATATTATATTTGTTTTAAGAGTATTTTATTTAAAAAAAAAAAAAATTGTATCCTTTTCAGCATAGTGAAGCAAAAGCTCAGCAACGTCATGGACTAAAACAAGCTGAAGAAGCCTTACTTAGTTGGCCTAACACTCATGGAGAGTATCGGTCAGCCACTTCACAAAAACAGGTCAGTAAAATTAATTCCAGTATTGGGTTAAGTGTAAATTAGGATCATGTACTTATTTGAATGATTTTGGTGGGACTCATATTTATTTTCACTCCTTTTTATTAATTTAATATTGAAAATTTCTTGGCATTAAACTAGTTAATTTATCTTAAAAGTTTAGATTTTGCTAAAAATATTTTCAGCTTTCATCAGTGGAACTTTTCTACATTCTGTTTTTATATTTTATTTATACTATGGAACTCTCAAAAATATAACTTGATTGCCTACAGAAATTTCTTCATTTTGTACACACACATGTAATGTTGGTTGTTTAATTATCAAGGGAAATAATTGTAACATTACAGCTTTTGAAAACTTTAATTTTAGTCCAGAATCATTTGTTGAATATATCATCATATTTTTCCCTTCTAAGCATTCTCTTAAAAATTGTTTAAGTAAGAGTGCTGCTGCATGAGAAAAAAAAAGAAAAAACTACAGTTCTTTGTAACCTCTTTTTTTTTTTTTTTTTTTTTTAAGCAAACATGGTACAAATTTTTATGCTTGGGGACTAATGAATGTTGTTTGTAGAAAATTTAAAGACAGTGAGAAAGGGCAACTTGTGATGACTATTGAGTTTCTTGGAGAAAACAGTTCTTTAAAATATAATGAAATTTATTCATTGATATTTAAATAAGAAAATAATTGTATGTACTTAATGAAACCTAATCATTAAAATGTTAATTTCTGTTTTTATTGCATTCTTTTTAACATTGTAGCTGGCAACATACAATAGCTGTGTATTAGGAGAATGGACTGATACACACTCAGCACTCACATGGACTGTCACTACAGAAAAAAAACAAGACTTAATAATTGGTGAGGAAGTGAGTAGCACTTTTAATAAAGTTATTGAATTTTAAAAAAATGGTTGTGTACTATAATTTTTAATCTTGCAGGAACTTAGTTGAAAACAAGAATGATTGAAAAACTTCAAGCTTTTATTTCATAATATTCATTATATTTCTAATTTCTTCAAATTGTTTTTATATGAAATTTACACTACTATAAAAAGCAATGTTTAGTCTCTATTTTCACACCTGAAACTTTAATTTCTACTCAGTTGCTGTTTGATACTGATTTCTATTTGTAGGCTTTATATACTCGTCCAACTGACTGTTACAATCTCCATTGGCCCATGAGATATGGGCGTCTCAATCTTCATAAGGGACCAGGTGGAACACTAACTGCAGTCATGACTGATTTGGAGATCATCTGGATTACAATAATTGAGACCAAGCTTGGAATTCCACGTAAAGAGCTAAGTGTAAGTTTCTAATTTGTTTTGCATAATTAAATTTGTTGTATGACTATAAAACTGTTTTTTTATATGCAAGTGAATAAAGGACAGTTGGATAATTTTTTCATAGTTGACTTCTTTGATGAAAGTAAATTCTCGCTTTTTTACAGGTTTGAGACTGGCTTCTTTTGAAAAGAATTTTCTATATTAATCAATTTCTTTGCTTAATGATTAATTACTTAACAAATGTTAACTAAACTACAAACCTATAACTACAGATATGAAGAGTTCACTCTTGTATAATATTCAATTTGGGTTTGCTTAATTGTGAAGAAAGGATACACTGAATAAATGAAAATCATTTCACAAATATATTTGACTACATAACAAGGTAGTCACCAATTGCCAGTTCAACAGTTACAAAATTCTTAAACTCAGTACTTCTTCCACAAAGAAACTTGTAAGGTTTCATTTTGTTCCAATTTCATTCACAATACTATATTCTGACTCTTTATTTTTGTTTATTCTTGTAAGGATTATCGTTGTGTTCTTCTAATTCCTGATGTCTACATACATAAACATGTGAAGGAAATGATGAATCTGCTTCTCAATACATTAGGATTTTCTGCTGCCATCATTCACCAGGTAAGCTTATTACTTCTATATTGTCATTTTGAAGATAAATTGTTTGGCCCCTTTTAGGGAATACGTATTTAAATATTTTATTTCCTATCATTAGTTACTAGTACAGATAGATTGGTTTGCAATTACAATCAAATATATATATATACACACACACACACACACACACACACACACACACACACACTAGTTTAAAAGCCACCCTATTGGGCAGCTTTTAAACTAGCTCCTGTAAAGGGCTCTTGATTGATCCTTCATCACAATAGGTAGGGAGGAGTAGATGCGATAGGCAACAATAAACTACAGAAGAACTCAAAATTGACCACTGCATTAAGTATTGCATTTAAGTATATCTAAGCTTACTTTAAGTTCAACAATAATTTTTCTGCTGCCATTTAATTTAAAGACAGTTTGATGTATGTTGGCCCTTAATTTCTGCACAATTATTTTTATTTCATGGGTGACTTTTCCTGAATTTCTCAATTAATTTCAATTATTCCCAAATTTATTGCCAACTTATAAAAATCGTTACTGTACCAAAAGATTTGTTGCAGAAAATCACGTAAAAAAAATTGTCAAAAACAATCACAGTAATGAAAACTTGAGAATCAGGATTGTGGGTCTGGATCTGGCCCAGAATGTTTTTAATTTGCTCACGGAGTCTGCCTGATTTCAAAATGGTATATGTTTGGCTACAGCCTCTAGGAGTAAAGTTGAAAAAGTGTGATATTTGCATTTATTATATATATATATATATATATATATATATATATATATAATCGAGATTAGTGTGTGAAAGCAAAGAAATAAACGATTTTCAAACACTGCTCTATAAATTTAAATAAATTTTATTATTGAGTATTTGTTTTCTTTCAAATTGAAAGAAACAAATTACAAAGATCCCTTGTGAAACAATGTCACACAATATTTTGTTTTTCTTTCTTCACAATACAACTGAATCAGTTGTGTTAGTGTGATAGGAGAAACAGAATGTGTCAACATAAGGAGATTGTGATGTATTTATGTTGTTTTATGAATTAATGTAATTTTCTAGTAGTCAGCATATCAGCAGATGGGAAGCTGTATTATAGCTTCTACTAACATTTGTTTACAAACTCTGTTTCAAGTGTGCTTAATTTGCTTTAAAGCTGTTAGGCTTTGTAAGAATTTACTTGAATAAAATATGTGAAATGTAACGTAATAAATTATACAAAAGGTTTTGAGAATTCAGCTTGTCCACAACGAACAAACAACCCTTTCAAAGGTGTACAGAAAAACTTTGTTAATTTATGTGATTGTATCTATAAAGAAAAAATAGGCTCTAGCTTTTTCAATATAATCTCTTTCTGTGTCAATGCACTTAATCCAGTGCTTCTGTATTAGTCATATAGATTGAACATTACATAGTAAAACTTTCATATGAAAATTTAGGTAATAACTATGTTAGGCTTATTGAAGCACCTTTGTGTCTCATATACCAAATAGGTTAGAGGAATATATCTTATTTTCTTCTATTGTCTTCTATAAGTAGATCGATTCAAATATTTCAGGAGTCTGTCTGTGCAACATTTGGAGCAGGAGTTAGCAGTGCTTGTGTAGTGGATGTCGGAGACCAGAAATCTAGTGTCTGCTGTGTGGAAGATGGCATTTCACACAGAAACACAAGGTAATACCATTTTTATCTGAATTTCTGAAACAAGGTATTATTATAATACATAGATTGTTCAGACCAGTTTCCTCATCTTTATCATGTGTTTCAACCATTCTACCCTCTGGCCATTTTTAAATGTCTATCACTTTCAGTAACATCCTGGGTATTTTATTTGAGCTATAGAGATATTATGTTCTTTCTCATTTCTATACTTATAATGGCTAGTGTCTTTCTGAGGAAATTTCTCATGACCATCAATTTTTCCTTATGATGCCAGTATCTCTCTCACTATTCAACCAATGTATATGTCTATAATATCTAACCTAGAGATTGAACCAAAATGAGCTTTGTTCGTACTTTTCTCAATCCATTGGTCTATGTCCTTTGATACATTCTAGCAATACAATGGATTAAATAAAGACTTTCATTTGAAAATCCTCAGCAGTTATTGAATATTGTAACAAGCACCTAAGGAAAGCTGGAGATTGTAGCAGCTTGAACTTTGTGATAATGATAACATAATGGAAACTGGCTTGAAAGGATCAAAATTAATGATAAAACCATTCAAAAAATGTAATCTGAAATTGGAAAACTTTGCCAAAAGTTATTTAATCATTTTACATTGAAAATGTCTTAAACATAAATTTTTCTCTATTTCTAATATTTTTCTTCCAGTTTATTTTATAAAGGTTATATTTTATTATTATGCTTTTTGTTTTTCTCCTATAAACACTGATCATTACAAATTTCCTTTTCAAATCTTTTTCTTCAGATTAACAATAACCTTGGTGATTAGAATATGTAGATTCTGACAAGATTTGAATTATGTCTACTATTACTCGACTAGCATAGTAGCGATAAGAATGATGAGATTATTTACATAGGAATTGGTACTTCTGTTGAGGATCAGAGTAGCTGCGTATTCTACTTCAGATCAAGCATCACTTCCCCACCTCAGTGTAGCATCTGTGCACTTTGGGAAAAGTATAAATTTTAGTATACAAAATATGGCATATAGAAATCAGATGAGGAAAGATATAGCTATATAACTAGATTTAATTTTCCTTGGTTTCCATATCCAAATTAATTAATCAGGGGCTAATTCTTTGTTCCAAATTCATATTGATTATTAGTCATAAAATATGAAATGACCCTATGAAAAAGCATCAGCAATAAGATTAAATAAAAACAACTCTTAGGAAAATAATAATAAAAATGCTTCCTCCATAAAATTGAGACATCTTAAGTTTATTTTATCACATATTTACAATCGTATTTGTAAAGAAAGAAATTTGTTTACTTAAATTTTGATGTAGACCAGAGTATCATTGTTTCTTTGAATTTATTTTTGTATTCTTACATTTTCAGGATTGTTCTGGATTATGGTGGTAGTGATATTACACGTTGTTTTCAGTGGTTGCTTGCTAAATCTGGTTTTAATCCACAACACTTGAAACTCTCCGACACAGTTGACACAACAATATTGCAAGAGTTCAAGGAAACATTTTGCCATTTAGATCAGGTGAAAAGTCTAAAATCTTTTTTTATGATGGGCATTTTAGTATTTATGATATTTAGCATCATTCTTAACAGAATTTTTAAAATAATTTTTTATCTCAAAAAAAAAAAAAATTAAGTTGATAAAATAAGATTAAAATTAGCCAAAGAGAAATGAATGTAATTACAAAAGTTTAAATTAATGTTTTCCTTCTGGAAAACATTATTTTATATTATAAGGATTGCTGCATAAAACTTCAGCAACTGCTCACTGTTTATCATGTGTACATATATTTATAATAGCTCGCCTCTGTCAGTAATTCTTGCATTAATTCCTGACCAATGACAATTTGTTTCTTCTCATTTTCAATACATATAACAAAAAAAAGCCATCTGCATTAAATGACCCTTTGAGGTTGATATGCCGTAAACCAAAACAAACAAATCAATACATATAACAGCCCTATTTCTGTCTGTAATGCATGTATTAATTCCTAACCATTTATAGCTTGCCCGATTTTCTATGCACAGCATAAAGATTAAGTATTAAAACTTAATAAAACAAATATTTAGTTTGCTCGTGCAGAAAAAAATCACTTCCAACAATGTTCATTATATTCAAGACTTATAAAAATAATAGCCAATGCTTCTTTCTCTATTTGACTGTATTTAACTTCTTTCGGCCACAACAACCTTGAAGCATGTGCTATTAGCTCCTTCGTTGATCCGTCATATTTGTGTAAAATCGCTGTTCCAATCCCTGCAACAACAATTTTCAGGGTCGAAATGAGTCAATGATAGCTCTGATGTTAATACTTTTTTAATCTGCTCAAATGCACTTTGACATTTTTCTGTCCAGTTCCACTTGACATCCTTCTTCAGTAGATTATTTAATGGTGGTCCCAACTTGTGCATATTAGGTATGTATGTATAATAATAGTTTGCAAACCATAAGAATGTTTGTAGTTTTGTAATATGAGTTAACACAGGCATAACCTTTATCACACTTGCTCTTGTAGGATCCAGTTGTCTACTGGTTTCATCAATAATCTACCCTAAATATTTGAGTTTGGACATGTATAACTCACCCTTTTCTTCACTTATTTTGAAGCCATAATCTTTGATTCTTTGAAATACATTCTTTAAATCTTCAGCATGTTCTTTTCGGGCTTTGTTTTTACCAATATGTGATCCAAATATGCTGAATTTGCCTAAAAAGTTTAATCTTTTCCCTGAGACTCCACAAGCGATTTTCTCAGAAGCTAATAACCTGGTTTTACTCATTTTCTTCAAGTAGCTCATTAATAATAGTAATATCTTATCCTGTGTCTAATTGCAATTTAATCTCCACATCATTTATTTGCACAAAAACATATTTCCTCTTTTGCGAATTGTAATTTGCCTTTTGGGTTTCTTATTATTACCGCATGTATTAATTCTGTTCATATGTGTTTTATTTCTTGTGCCCTAATTTCCCACACTCAAAGCATTTCTTGTCCTTTTTACCACCACAACTGTAGCAAATATTAGGTATTGAGTGGGTTTTATAGTCTTCCTTTATAGTTTTATCAGGAGATGGAAAAACGTTTGAAATTTTTCCTCTTAGTTGGACACAGTGATTCTATGAATTTTCTTCAATCCTTATGGTATCAAGCTTTAAATTCACAATGCATTGGCACTCTTCAGCTATTCTCTGGAGAGTTAATTTTGGATCCATTACCAGTTTAGAAAGTATCTGAGATCTGATCTCTGCATCCTTGTTAGATGTTAAACCCTGAATGAATATCAAGCATTTAAACAGATCAGGAGTTCATTTAATTTAAACTTTTCACATTCCCGATTTACGAGTCCTGCATATGTGACAAAATCTTCTTTGTTGGATTTCACTAAATTGAGACATTGCCAACGTATATTAAACAGCAAAAACTCCTGTCTCCAAATATTTTCAATAGTGTTAGGACAGTCTCATCAAAAGTTATTTCTCTTGGCTTCTTCGGCAAAATGTAGTTTACATATTTTTTTGTGCTCAGCAGGGGATAATTTCCTCAACAGCAACTAAACTTTTTTCTCATCACTTCAATGCACATAATCCCTTTTAAAGATTCCTTCATATCTTCTAGGGTATGATGGGAAAATTATTCTTTCATCCGGATTGTACAGAAATTTGGCGATTGAATTAGCGGCAACATCAGGAGTAAACAAATCTGAAGTTTTTGTTTCCATTGTTTTAATGAACAACTCGAAAAAACTTTGTTGTAATTACAACTGCTGTTCATAGTGTTGTTTTTGCTGCTCTAATTGTAGTTCCTGTTGTAGTTTCTGTTGTTGCAGCATTTGAACCATAAGGGCCTTTAATTTTTCCATTCTTCTGCTGAACTCTGCTGAACATTTCTTTGCAGATTAATTTTTTCTGTCTGTATAAGTTCAAGGAATCCTCATAAATCCTTGCAAATCCTTGTCGCCACTTTTGTGATGTTGGGCGGCTTTGCTTGTCACTTTTGCTATAACAAGCGAAATCTTGTTATCACTTCTAACAATGCTTGTTATACTTGAGACTTTGTAGACGCCGGTACTAGTAGTAGTGCCTTCCAGTAATATTTGCACTAGTGATACTGGTTCAAGTAGTAATCGTTAACTAGCATAATGATCAGAAAAGAATCGTAATCTCTATAGTAGTAGAGTAGAGAGAGTGAATGTATAGCAATAGTGGATAGACAAGAAGAGTGAATGTATAGCAATAGTGGATACACAAGAAGAGTGAATGTATAGCAATAGTGGATAGACAAGAAGAGTGAATAGTGATCTGTATAGTGATAGAAGAGAAATAGTGATTAGTTAGTTAACATGCTACTTCGTATTTATTCACTTCTTTTCTGATTATATGATCTACTTAATAATTGAATTGCTCATGTTGCGCACTGGTGATCTAGTTTCAAACCACTAATTCAGTGAAACAAGTTTATGGTAAATGTCTCTTTTTGTTCATTTATAAATTATTACTATAGTCTTATTTTAATTGAACAAGAATAAATGAATATTATTCAAACAATTCTGTTAGCACTTTCACTTTTAGCATATTTGAGGTATGTTTTGATTGTTAGAAATATTTTTGTTTTACTCCATGTCTTTATATAAAAGCTCAAGTCCATTACTTTGTAATGCATAAAACATGTCATGTTATGTTTGTAGTTTTTCATATGAAGAAAGCCCACTTAAATTTACAATCATCTTATGGGGTAGCTAAAGTATGGGTAACCAATAATGTCAAAACCTGATATTAGCAACAAAGGCAAAAGTATATTCCCAACATTAAAACACTGTCATATGATCATGGGTTACACTCTAGTCTTATAAGACAATCATGTTTTTTTTGTATTTACCTTAAGAATGGTCATTTATTTTTTAAGCACACAGCTTTAATTACTATGTATTACTATTTTGATTTCTGTTGAGATTATACCCCAGTTATATTAAAGATTTTGTTAAGAATGCAAATACACTTCATCTCGTAGGTATGCTATATAAAAGATTTTCTAGATATGTGTCCAAAGACTTTAATCTCTTTTGAACAAACATGGCTAAGTAAAAACACATACCTCTCTAAAAGATATTTGCCAACAGACAATTTCATAATATAAAAATAAGTTTAGAAATAATCAAAACTTATAAAAAAGAAATTGAATTAGTTGATGTAAATGAAGCTTTTAAATATTTCAGAATTCTCTAAATTTGTCTTTCAGGTTTGTTATTACAAATTTAAAAATTTTCATTTTATTTAATTCTTTCAATTAGTTACAGTATCGATAATTTGCCTTTTTCTCTTTGCAGCAACAAGATGGCATCTATGAACATTCCATCCAAATCAAGAAGCCACAAAGTTTGATAATTAAGTATAGCTGTGTGAAGCTTGGAGATGAGTGTATTCTGGCCCCTCTCAGTCTCTTCTTTATTGACATGCTGTCTCTGCAGGGCTCTCATTTGTGCCATACTCAGCAGCGCTTTGAAGGGGATTCTGATGATCCTCATGATGACTTCTACTTATTACAAACGCAGAGTCAACAGCAACAGGTCAGGAGACGTCAATATTGTTTTTCTTTGATTTAAAGTGTGTTGTTACAAATTATCCAATCAAGTTTATTTTCATTTGTTGATTGTATTACCAGTTAATCAATTCCTCACTGTCATTAATTAATATGTATTTCATGGTCAGAATAGAAGTGAATTAAGATCTAAATTTTTTCAAATTAGAATCTGTTAAAAGATTGAAATGTCTGTTAGCTTGGTATGCAAAAATGTTTAAAGCTTTCTATTTTTTTCTCCTTTTGGCTCAAATGAACTAGCTATTTAGTTTAAAAATGTCAATTTTCATTGGCAATTAGAGAAAATGAAAGTATATAAATCCTAATATCCATGTTCTTATGGTAAATCTTTATTAGATAATTGAAGGATGAAAAGGAAAAAAAAATCCACGTAATGTGCTTGGTCTCCTAAAAAGAACTTTGTTAGATTAAAGTAGTTACCTCTAAAGATTTGCTAAAAGATGAACATACATGATGAAAAAATGCCCAAAACTTAATAAAAACACTTTTATTATCAAAATCTTTATTATTAAGAGACAAGACCAGAGGATTTTTTTGATTATTAAATTATATTTTTTGATCCTTTTTTTTAGAATGTTCAAAATTTTGGTTAAACACTTTGTTGTTCTTGCATCAGCAGGTGACCATAAATTTGTATGAGAAATTTGAGCATCTTTTAGCAGCTATTTCAGTACGCCTGCAGATATTCTTTTTATAGAGATTTTACTTAGATTGGCACAAGGCCAAAATAGTGGATTATCTGTGAAAATCAAATTTGAGATATGAACTTGTGAATTATCATGTTTTTTATAAATAAATTTTTGGAATCTGACTTGTATTTTTCTTCCTTATTCAGGCTGCTCGCTTGAATGCAGCTCGGAAGAAAGAAAATACTGAGGCCAGCCTCAACCAGCTGGACACATCGTTCAACCAGTATGAGGACACCAACCTAAGCCACCCGCAGCTAGTTGATGAGGATTCCTATGATGGTCCTGACAACTTCTCTGGCAGTGATGCTTTCAAAGGAGAACGGAAATTAGAAATTGAAGAAGAGGAACCACAGGACTCAAGTCCTGAGTTACAATTGATGGGCTTAGATCAAGCCATTCTCCACAGTATTAATAAATTAAGTATGTAAATTTTTGTTACTTGTTTTCTGTTGATTTTCTTTAATTCCCACTGGGTGGCCTGTGATTTTTTTTTTTTTTTAATTGCTGAATTAGAAACCTATTCTGTATTTTTTTTTTTTTTTTTTTTTTTTTGCTAAAGCCTGCAATTATTCATTTTCCTTTATAATTCCTTTTAATTTTTATTACAATTCTTATTTATTGTTGACATGAAAATATTTTTGAGAACTTATAACTGTATAGGCATATTTTTTATCCCCAGTGATTTCCAAAAGGTTTGGGAGGTATAATGTTCATGGTATTTTGATTACAACTCTTTGCACAGTTTAACATACATTTTTACTTATTTATTTTTACTTATTTATTAAGTAAATACTTCTCTTTGCCTGAAATATTCACAGTTCAGTAAAAAAAAATTCTTATTTCAATTTCTTCTGTTTTTGTGATTGTTGTTTTACTGCTTTTGAGTGAAAATCTTTTTTTTTCTTTTCAGGTAATGATGAAATAAAGAAAAAAATGTACAACTGTATCCTTGTAATTGGTGGGGGCTTAATGTTTCGAGGGGCACAAGCATGGATACAGCATCGTTTATGGTCTCAGTTGCCTACTCAGTTCCGTTACACTTTAGAAGCAATGGATATCATCACAAGAGCAAAGGTAAAAATGGTTCAGCTGCTATAGTATAAAGGTAGTGATAATTCATGTGCATAGGTGATGCAGTTATACTTCACTCCCTCTCTTTCTCATATATAATATGATAAAAATATAGTTTTAGGATATGCTGTATTTATGGGTAAAAGATTGCCTGAAGATTGTGTTCCAGCATGAAACAGATTGTTGCCACTTGGTGTTGACCTTAGTGTCTACTTTTATATTTACACATGTCCTATCTCTGATACTGAACATTTTTACCCATAAATATAGCATGTCTTAAAACTATACTTTTTATCATTTTACACACATATATATATATATATATTATTTCTTATCACTTTAAATGTTATATTTAGTGGATACATGTGTTTGAGTAGACATCCCTGTTTTTTAAACAGTATAGACCTGTTTACCAGCCTGTGCATTCAGGCCTGCTGGAAAGGTATATTTTCTTTATTATGAAATGGTATTGTTTTTCCAGTAAGGTCAAACCTGCATTCCCCTTATAGAAGAAACCACTGTTAAGACTTCAGCCAAGTTAAAATATTACTTAATATTTCCAGATTTAATTTTATTAAACAAGATATTTATTGTTTTGTTTCAGTATTTTATGTCATCTTTCCAGTAATTTCCTAGTTCCATCCTCAAGTAATTTTTATCTTTCTCAACAAAAAACTTGTCTAAGTGCCATTTGCAATTTTTCAGACAGTTGTTTTTTTTCATTAGGTAATTCTTTAGAATAAATGGTAATCTGATGGTAATATTCTTTTGAATATGGTAGATGAGTGTAAAATTCTGATCCAAGTTGTAACAAATTTTGCCTGATCACCAAAGAAATATGTGACAGCTTGTCAGAATTTCATACCCTTTCTCAACCAATTCTGGATGTTTTTCATCAATTGATACCATCATTTGATCCAATTGGGAACTGTACTTATTTGAATTAATATATCCATCCACAAGAACAAGAGCATAATAAAGAAATCCCTTCCAATCCCAATATAAACACAGCATCATTTTTGATAGTGGTTCATTTCATTTGTTCCCTGATATTCTTTGCATTTCATGTTGTAAAGTATTTACATTTTAGCTACTGATAAAATGGAACATTCAGTCATTCACAGAAATATCTTCACAAACCTTTTTGTGCTTGTTACATTTCTACCTTAAAATGGAAAAATCCAGCATACCAAAAGGTTGCTTATTTTAACATCTTCAATGTTAGAATCATTAAACAAAAATACACCAATTTTGACAGTATATTTTTAAATACACTCAAAAGCAGTCTTCTTGAATTAATTTAAAACTGCACTCTTAACATTTAATATATGCAGTATTTGTTGTTTTTGAAATCTTGAATTGAATATTGAAAAAGTTTATACACGTGTGATAGTATTTTGTTTATTACATTTGCAATTCAGTTATACAGATTAAAAACGAGTTTTAATAAGACATTTGATCAATTTTGTCAGTTAAGCTGAGTCAACAGATATAATTACATTTACATTATAAAAGAATTATTGCTCAAAACTATTAAGTAATGGATCTGATTATGTTGATAAGAATGTTTTATTTATTTCTTCAGAAGTCACTCAAGTCATTGATTCAATTACTTTTACTTTTTCAATGGTAATAACAAATTCTCATAGATCCTTACTGGCTAATCACTTCTAAACTAAGCTATGCTAACTATATAAATACACACACACACACAAGGGAGGATCAATTAGTCTGTGTAGCCTTTTACAGTTATTAATTGAATTTTGACTTGAAATACTCACTGTATAATGTTCAGTGTATGTGATCTATAAAAAAGTGATAGGATTGTTGAAAAATCTCGTGAAGATGTGCATTGAAATTAGCAGTTTTCTCACATGTATTTCTTCAGTCAAATTTTGAAATTATGTCAGCATGCATATTTTTGATTAGCTAAGTAAAAAAAAAAATTCTTTTTTTTTCCCCACCAGGATATGGACCCAACACTTACATCATGGAAAGGAGCAGCTGTCCTCTCCTGCCTTGATACAACTCAGGAACTATGGATTCGGCAGAAGGAATGGCAAGAGTGGAGTGTACGCATGTTAAGAGAGCGGGCTCCTTTTGTTTGGTAATCAGCTGTATCATTTGGACACTTCAAATATTGTTGGCTATTTATCATAAGATGCCTGAAGAAGTACTATTGCTTATTGACAAATGGGTGTTTTTTCTTAATAGCCTCTTGAAGTTAGTGCTCTCTCTCTCAATCATGGTTGACAATTCTCCACAGGTTGGTATGAGGGTTGACATTTCATTGCTTTTATCACATTAAAATAAAAATGATAAAAAAATATTCACTTTTCATTGTCAAACAATATGTCATTCACATTTTTAAACATTTTTTCAAATGAAAACATCAATAAAATGAAACATTTTAACTTTGTTTTTGTTCTTTTTCTGTGATTAGAACACCCAACATGTTTACAACTTATTTTCATTACAATGTCTACTATGATTTGCCTTTTTTCTTTTCATTTTTACCCTATAGTTTTCTCTAGAACAATAAAAGCAAATTCATTTTCATCATCATAAATTTCACAGATTTATAGGAAGATTATATTTTTAAAAATTATCAACTTTATTATTTTTTTTTACAAGTTATTACACTTGATAGAGTATTACCTATCAGGACAGTAGATAAAGTTAGATGATCATTGTGTATGTTACAGCAAAGTATGGCATTTCAAAATTAGAAAAAGGATCACCTTTAACAAAATTCTTTTTTTACTTGTTAATAGAAAAGTTTCTGCATCAAGCAGAAAACAGATGAGACAATCTTGACTATATCAATGACAAAGCATGTTCAGATACAGTACAAATCCAATATTTGTTTTTTTTTTTTTTACTTAGGATTGATTATCAGATAAAACTTTTCCTATTATGTAAAGAGCATGAGAGTCATTGGTATACTCTGATGTCTTTTGTAAATCAATCCAGAAATATTACTGAAATCTATACTTTACATGTTATGAGGATTGAAAGATATAGTAAATGTCTTGCATACCCTATTATCAAATCTTTTATTGTTTGATAGTTCCTATGACATAGTGTATTAAATCACTTTTAAAACTTTAATTTTCAGTACAGTTAGTGTCATTTTAAAAGACAAATTTATAAATTTATAGTGAGCCATTTTTAAAAATTTGCAAAAAGTGATGTTATTCATAATTGGAAAAACAGTTAACTGATTTTTAGTATATCCTCTTTTGATAGATATTCAAATTATTAAGGCAAATAAATAAGAAATACAGTCAAGGTTTGAGTTGTACAGCTTCTAGTATACATATAAGCTACTTAATATGTGCTGTAGAAATATAACCTGGGCCAGACTTAGTCTAAATAAATTATGCCTAAGTTTAAACCTCTATGATCTGTTACATTTTGTTTTTGCAAAATTTACTTGACCAAATATATTGAATAGATGTGTGAATTTTTTTTTTTTATTAGGATTTTAAAAGATGTAAAACTTTGAATAAACAAACATAAAATTTTATAACTAAAAGAGAACACTTGTATTTATTTTTGTTTATTAGTCAGTGAGGTACAATTTGAAATTTACTAGACTTAGATTAAGCAAGGCCAAGTAGGTGCAAAGAAGAGTGTTACATAATCTTCTACATGAGGAATGTCTGACTTTTTAATATCTGGGCTTGAGCCATAACCTCTGGCACTGATGGGAAATATACAACTATTTCAGCCACAAAGCAAGTAAGATATTTACTAAGCTTAACTTTGTAGAACATATAATTCTAAAGGTTAGGCACTTAGTAAAGGTTGAAGTTGTAAAATACTTTTTTTAAAATGTTTTTTTTTTAATTTGATGTTAGTAGTTGTAAATCAATGAATATCAGTTAACTAAAAACTGATGGTATTAAATAACCATGGATATGGTTTCTGTTTTTTTTTTTTTTTTTTTTTTTTTGTTAATCAATTCACTCTAAGCAAGGCAATAATGCCATTAAGATGCAAAAGGCTACTGAGAGTGAAAGAGAGTCAGAGAAAACTTTAGAAGGAATAGGAAACCCAATTCTAAACAGGAAACAAGGGATAGACTTCTACTCCTGTTCAAAAGACCAGGCAGGAGTGTAAAGTTTCCTGCCAAATATAAAAAAGGACTAATATGTGAGAAGTATTATGGTTAAAATAAAGTAACTCAATTTTGTCAAATTGGCAAGAGCTGAACCCTGGGAACCAATTCCAAGAAAAAATTATTTGATATATCACTTCATGAATGAAAATCATATTCCGACTTCAATGCTTACAACTAAAACAAGATTAAGCATATAAATTCAAAGCAAGACTAATGTACAAGAAAATACTCCAAGAGAAAAATAGTAAACATAATGAAACATTTAGCAAAAATTCTCTTTGACAGTAATATACAAATTTTAAAAAAAATGCATATATTGAAAGTGAACACATTTTAGTAAAATTTCTTAGAATAAGTTTTTTCTTAAAGCACAATCAACATATACAATGTTCAAAATTCACATGACTAATACAATTTTTTTGTACTTTGTTGGATAACATTTCCTTTTTTTTTTAAGTAAATGTTTAACTTTTTCTTTGTACAAAATTGCCAAATCTTATGACAAGGTAGTTACAGCTAAAGGTTTTATCTATTTTCTAAACTTGTGTTTAAATCATATAGAAAATATTTTCTCTTATTTTAGGATGTAATTTTTTAGAACAGATAAAAATGACCTGTTCATTGGAATCAGATTGTTTGGGTGTTGAAGTATTTAACAGTTTAATTTAGGTATTGAGTATCTTACCAAACTAATCAAATATATTTTTTAAAATTTAGTACTACACAAGACCCATTACTGAGTAAGAAGATAGTCATTATGCTAATCTTCTATGGGGAGAAGCCATGCCTAGAAAATCTACCATATTTCACTGCTTATAAGATGATCAGATTCATTATATGCACCCCCCCCCCAATTTTGAAGGAAGAAATCAGTAAAAAAAAAAAAGTACTTCATAGCCCTCCCCACTATTCCCAATTTTACTGAAAAACCTGACTAATGACAAATTCATCACAGACCAAGAAGTACCAAATTTACATTAACTATTTAGAATGTAATAATTAGAAGAAATATTAGAGTGCATAATACCACTAAAACCTAACCTTATTGCAGTATGAAATCCTTACTAATAATCACAAATTCAGCACAAACCAGGATGGAGCACTAATTTTAAATTAGATGTAAATTTGGATACAAAAATAAGGTTAAGTTTGATTTATGTATAGGTTAACAAATTAAGAAATAAAGAAGGTACTACTTAAGCAGATGTTACTGTAGCAGGAATTTTGTCTCCTATCAATATCCCAGTATAGGAAATAAACCCTATTTCTAACACCATTACATAACCACATGCATACCACATTAAAACATGTCCAAATTTTATTTTCTATCCAACAATAGACAATATTCACAAACATGTTAAAAAGATTCCACAATATAAAACACATACCGTTTAAATCAAAGTGTCTTGGTTAGAAATTAACATCACCATCATATTTGATCAGTCGGTGAAAACTAAAACCCTATTTTTCTTGAGCCTACTTTTGGGAAGAATTACCTATAAAAACCCACAGATTTTGACTTTCATCAGCATAGATGCAACTGTCTCTAAACCATTCAAACACAAAAGAAGATCTGGCTACACAGCTTTTTCCTTTCCACAGCATGTGCTGAAAGAAACATGTCAGCAACTTAAAATAAATCATCTCCATCAACAAAAGCTCAGATGGTTAGTGAATCTTGAAAGTGTCAAATTATTGACTTTGCTGTTCCATATGATGCAAAAGTGGACTCCAGATAAACTAAAAAAAATAGAAAAATACCAAAATTTAGCTATGGAAAATGACTATTGAAGCAATTCCTGTACTAATGGGTGCACTTGGAGCACTATCTAAAAAATTGAAAGAGCCTTTAAGCAAAATTTGAATTGAGACCTATCGTAGCCCATTTGCTACTCTGGTCACGTGATCAAGGGCAGACATATCTTCATGACCTTTTCATTGTGTTGCTCCACTCCCTTTGATTTAATATAGCAAGTTCATATAGATTTATAATAAACCTAATGTCTTTTTACTTGTTTCAGTATTACAAACTTAGTCTACATACTCTTAAGGAACATTGTATAATACTTTTATAATTTGTAGCAACTCTGAATTTATTTTCTTTAGGTTTTAGGTGCTTTGCAGGCCCAGTTAATGTTATTACACTCCTTTATCATATAACCTAGTGACTTCTCGTCAAATGCTGGAGGATGAGGAGGAGGTGAAATGCAGGCACCCTGGTCTTTGTGACCAAGGAGCCTGGACGGGTTATGTATTGAGTTACATGCCTGTTTATTTTTGTTCTGCCAATTGGATGCTAGTTGGGCTTTCCTATTGATTCTTACTTCTGGCAATGGGCCCTACTTCTAGCATCACTATCTCAATCTAACTCACCTGGTTGATCGGCATTAATGGACCTCCTTACAACAGCCCTAAACTTCTGGCTATGCATAGGTCCCTGCTTCCGGCTTTCCTGTCAACCTAACTCACCTGGTTTAGGAAATTGCTGCATGCATATTGTCCAGACTTCAACCAACCTATTTCTGTACACTTGGGTTAAAGACTACGACAGTTTCACCTTTGGACTTAAGCAGCAACTACTCATGCCAGCACCAGACATTTAAATTGAACTTTCTTCTCTTTGGCTATATCGTCCAGATTTCAAATAACCTACTCTGTACACTTTGATTAAAATATTATAGAAGGTTCATCATTGGACTTAACAAGCAACTTTTCAATACTTGCTGGACATTTGAGCTGGACTTTTGAACTGTGGACTTACAAGCCAACTTGACTCTACTTTTAACATTTAGTCACAGTTATATTATCTTGATCTTCTAGTTGGTCATTTTTGTTTCACCTGTTAGATTTCATGTCTTTTTTATTTTCAAAATGTTAGCAGGCCTCCTGTGTCTATTCTTATTTGGGGAGCACAGGCCATATTATATCATGTCCCCTCCAGGGGGTCCACTACAGACCAAGATTGTAGACCTCCAGAAAACTATTGTCATTTACTGTAAGGATTCTCCAAAAAGATCTTGTGTTGTGAGGAGTCTAGTTGACCATCATGCCTCAAGAATAGAATTCCCATTGACTATGTCAATGTACAACACCAAAAAATACAAATAAATAAAATAATAAAACTTCAAATTTAAACACAAATTTGAAAAAGACAATTATTTTACATGAAATGCAATTTACGAATAAATAAAAATTACACCTTTTAGGAAGAGTCAGTAAAATAAAAATACACACTGAAAGAAAATTAGTTTTATAAGTTTTAATTCGTAAACAAATCAGTAAAGAAAGATGTATCTTAACAGTAACATTTTACAAGAGTGGAATTCAAGCCAGTCAACATCGTAAAATAAGCAGCTAGATTTGTACTACTGTCGCCCTCTATAGGCAAGCAAGTGCAACTAACATCAAGCCTCGATGTGGCTTCAATTTGGTCCTCGTGGCAATCTTGAATCAACTGTCGTGGTTTTACTGGATCGTCGTAACTGCTTTCTTTAATTCTCTTTCATAAAAAGAACGATACGGGTAAGTTAGCCTTGAAATATAATTATCTAAAGAGTATTCCGAGTACTTTTCTTGTTTGTTAAAGGGTTTATTTTGATTTATTTCTTCCAAAAATAATTAAGTTTCAGTCGCCGGTTTTTGAGAATGTCGATGAAGTGGAAAGGATGTGTGTCACTCAATAATAATACCCTAACAAAGCAACACTTTTTTTTTTATCTAAGTAAATTTCATTGCTGTTTATATCGAGTTTACTCAGTTCTTATACATTTTTATCTCATTTGTTACTGCTCAATACCTTTACCAAAGTAAAGCAGAACTTTAAAATATTTTGTGAAAGAAAATGACATGATCGTTGTTAGTTACACGTAGTTGTTTACGATACCCAGTAGCTTCCGATATTTCCTAAAGAAATGTTTAAAGTTTGTAAAAACTATTTTTTTCAAACCAAATTATTCTACATAAATTAACAAGGATGACATTTACATTTTAAAATATTTTTTAAAACCTTTTTCGACAATTTCTATCTCTTTTTGGGTAACTTGTGAAATATTTAACAACAAATCATAGTTACTTAGTAAGTACAAGCTTTGTACTAAGTAACTGTAACATGTGAATGCCAAAAAGAAAAGATTTTTAAATTCATACACATGTTGATTCTTTTTATTTAATCAAATTAGGTATTTCTTTTGGCTAATTATGACGTGATATGTCATCTTTAAAGATTTGCTGTACTTGAAAATGTGAAACTTGCAGGTGAAATTTTCGTTCTCGGAAATTATTGAATCCCCCACCCCACTTCAGTGGGTGTATTACTCTTACACATTCTCCTTTCATTTGATAACGCATTGTAACTATGTTTTAAAGCTGGATTAAGTTAATGTTTTTTTGGGAGGTGTGGTACTAGGTTTTGGTAACTTTTAATTTCATAGAGTTATAAAAAGTTGTTACAACGTTATCATATTTTTTCAAAATAGTTAATCTTTAAAAAAATAAAGTTGTGAACTAACTTAATCTGAGACTTAACCTGAAAACAAATTTTTAAAACGAATTTGAAAAATAGGCGGTACAAAATAAAGGAAAAGGGGGGAAGGGGCAAAACTAGTGTTAGAAACATAACGAAGCAATCGAAAATTATTTAAATTAATTTTCAATTTTTCATCTTCTCTACTTTTTCGTTCTTTATCACAACCACGTTGCTACGCGACAAACCTGTGAAAATAATGTGCTCAACGTTTTTTTTCTTTCTCTTCAGAAGAAAAGGATTTGGTTGGTGTAAAAAAAAATAAAATAAATAAGAAGGATGTGTGGTTAGAGGAAAGTGCATTTGGCGAGCCGTGTTCAAACTCCATAGCCATACTAGTTTCTTGCGTTCACTGTCACGCTAATGCTTCATGGGTTAGCTGTTTGGAGAAAACGTGAAAACCACTCCATTATCTTTTCCAGAGGCCCAGAAAAGAAAGAAAAAGGTAGTGGGGAGAGCCACGATCGTCTAGGTTGTGGGATTTTAAAAATGTAAAACTAAAAAGTAGAAAACCTTTTTTTGTTTAACTGATAGCGAAATATACAAAATGCAAAAAGAACTAAAATAGATTTTTTTTCGTTTGACAAAGTCAGTCTTAAAGAAAGTGTTGGTGATGTGGCAAACGAATAAATCGGTTAAAGTGAAACTTTTTAGTTTTAAATTAAGTTTTTTATTTTAGGAGTGTCCACTTTCGCTAAAAAAACGCACCTTGATGAAAAAAAAGAAGCCCCAAACTTGATTAAAATAATTTTGTATTATCTTTATGTCATAGAGGAAAGACCAAAGTATTTTTTGAGTATTTAAAATTTTTTTTAATCCTTTCTAGCATGTCCGAAATTTTAGCTAAAAATCTTGTTTTTAAGTATTATTTTTTTGAGTCATCAGAAAACGGTAAAATCAATCATTAATAATATTGACAGTTTTATAAACAAAAGTAAAGTTTCCATTTAAAAATCTTGTAAAATTCAATTATACTATTTTCAAAAGTTATTTTAGGAAAATTAGAAAATTTAAAGTATAATACTTAATGTAATTTGAAAGAAACATTACTTACTTTTTTTTCATCAGAAATTTTTTTAAAAAAGACATTTCCAACCGTGGTGCTTGTTTTTTTGGGCCTGATTGAGGGGTGTTTAACTCATGTACGTCAATCTGTCAACAATTTACGTCAGGGAAATTTATCGGCAAAAGTGATATAAATTGTTCTAGCTTTAAGTGAACTAGTTTGTTTACTTTATTATATATAACACAAACTTCCAATTTTTTTTTTTATCTTACGTTTGAGAGAGAATTCTTGAATAAAAATAACATTTAAATTAAATTACGAAAAAATACATTTAGTTCAAATTTTATAAGACAAAAATTTTGTAACAATATTGTTATCTACACATAAAATTTTATGTTCATTTTTTTTTTTTTTAAATTAAGTTTTATCTCAGCGCTGCTGCTTTTTGAGGGTTCCTAGCCCCACTAAACTTAAAGTCAGTTCAGGTTTGCTATAAAAGTTTTTGTTTTTTAACACCTACTGACCCGGATGATGACAACAACACTGAACAGATGACATGACATTATTTTATTTTATTTTTTATTTTTTTGCCACATGTCTTTCATATGACAAAAACAAGCGTTTTAAACAGCTATTTCTTTAGTTATGATTATGAAATATTTTTCTGAAAATTTTTCCCAAAGACCCCTTTTTTGTTGTTTCTGTCCCTAAATTTGAATTAAAAAAAAAATGTTTGCAGTATGTCTCTCACTTAAAAAGAATTTGATTATATGTAAAAAAAACAAAAAACAAAATTAGAAGAAACGTTTTGACAATGCGACAATAATGAGAATTTGACAAGTGCGTCCAGAACGATAAGAATAAGATAATTTCACTCAATCAGGGGAATAACTCTAACATGATTTTTTTTTCTAAATGGGCATCCATAGTTTTTTTGTCGGAGATGATTTTAATACATTTTTTGAAATTATAAAAAATTATTTCAAAATATGACGCATATTACAGATTGTAATAAGCTTTCTAATTTATGATCTAAACAAATAATCTTTTTAATGAGCAAAAAAAAATCCAGGTGTAACTGTTCTAATTTATTTATGAAATATTTATTAAATTTTTTTATTTAGAAATGAAAAAAAAAGAAAATAATTCTCGTAAAAATTTATTTTTCAACCTAAAAAATTTTGACTTCAGACAAAAAAGTCCTTAATATATATTATTTATAAAATCCATTAAAAGCTGTTTTCATAAAATAATGTCTTAGTTTTCTTGCATTTTTTATTTTAAATACAGAGCTGAAATTGGGGTTCTTGCGTATCAAAATTTTACACGAAATTTATGATTTATATTCCTCAAAGTCTTCTTTATTTAATTAAAAAATAAAAATAGGGGTAGCTATTCTAGTTTTAAAGTTTTCATAAAATTAAGTAAGGTGGGTATCAGACATAAAAAAAAAATATTTTTACAGTGACTTTCTAAAGACAAACATTTCTAAAATAAACTCATTCATTTCGGAATAAGTTCTGAATGTTTCACTAAATTGCGACAATTATTTGAATTTTGCAAGAATTTCCAAATTTATGTGTTAAGTGAAAAAAAGCTAATGCAAAATATTAGGTGATCTTTGACCTAAAAAGAAGATTTTCAACCACAAATTCAAACGTAAAAAGGAATAAAAAATTTCAAAAAATAATTAAAAAATACTTTGGTCTCTACTCTTATTAATAACAAAGTTTTTCATGATAAAACGTTGTTTTTATTAAGTTTGGGGCCTTTTTTCATCAGGATATGCCACTTTTTTGCAAAAAATTGGATATCCCTAAAACTTAAGATCATTGGTTTTTTACTTTTTAAAATGTAGTGGGTTAGCCAATCTGTATTGGTGACAAATACAAATTAAACTGACCCTCTTCTATTTTTATTAAATCAAATGCAACAAAGACAACAAAAATGAGAAATAATCAAATAGGCAGGTATTTGTTTTAACAAATATTTTTATCACAAGTACACACGATATAATAAAGTTGTTTAAAACACTTTAGAGTTCTTGGTTGTGTGATCAAGGGTAATATAAAAGGTGTTATGCTATAGCTCTGGTAAGAAATTATTAAACAGTTTATGTTGATGGTGAAATAGATTGCTTGAGTTACTGTAGAGTTGTCTTGCTTCGACTGATATAGTTACAATTTCCTTTATGTTGTTAAGATATTGAGTAACTCACTCAATATTTAGAAACCAACTCACTGTGAGTTGGTTTCTGAATCTTGTCTTGGTTGAATTGGTCACTAGATGAGTTGATGTTGAAAAGAAATTGAATTCCACAAGCCAGGGTGATGTTAATAAAAATTAACTTTTAGCGAGGAAGTTAGGTTTCATGGATTCGTGTGACAAGTTGATTATTTTAAGGACTCACTGACTAAGTTGTCGAAGTTCATATTTAGGGTTTTTTTTGATCACGTGGGAGATTTGAGAATATTTACAATTTTTGTGTGTTGAACTCTGAACAGGTCAGCCGTGCAGGCGTAAACAGAGACATGACATTATTATTTATGGACCAATCAGAAAGCATTGTTTCATACTGAACTCTGGAGCCGATTTTAATGGGTTCAGCACAAACTGAGAATACTTAGTTGTGATCTTCTTTTAACAGGTTTAAAACAGAGAATGTAGAAATCTAATACTACAATAATCCTTTTCCTTGTGAAAGTTTTTTGAGAGAAAATTTTCTCAATATGTAATATGCGTTTTAAACTTACTAGGCCAATTAACATGTCTGCCAGACTTGGTAGTAACTTCTGCGAGTGATATTGAAGGTGTAATCTGCGCTGGCTGGGTCGAAAATGTCTGGTCTGGAACTGAAGGTGATTTATGAGATAAATCAATATAAGCCAATTTCAACCAGTCGACTGACGCTGTTAGGTTTTCCATGCAAAAGTAAAATGCTTGGACGTTCTATTAATTACTTTATGTGGACCAGAATATGTCGGTGTCAAGAGTCTTCTAACTGCATCATTTCGCAGGAAGACATAATCATTACTGTCCAACTTTTTCGGCGTAAAGAACTCTCTTGTTTGGGCATGCATTGGAGTAAAGGCTAGGTTTTCCATTTTTGTTTAGAATCCTAGACAAAATATGTAGTTGGTTTGGAAGGAGTATACTTTTCCACGAACTGTCCAAGGAGTGTTAGCGTACTCCCAAAAGCAAGTTCTGCTGTAGTGCATCCCCAGTCCTCTTTGACCATGTTTCTTAATGATAGAAAAATCAGTGGTAGATTTTCCAGCCAGGTCCTGGAGTCATGACTTGCTGCTAGTGCTGTCTTGAGTTGCCTATGAAACCATGCCTAAGAAGTTTATAAATTCATTGAAAAAGACTGACTGGAACTGTGCACCTCTATCAGGGGTTATTATTGAAGGGCAACCAAAAACATCCACTCTCTAAGAATGCATCTGGAAATCGTTTCCACCAAAGTATTTTGTAAAAGAACAGCTACCGGCCAATGTGTGAAATGATCGATTATTTTCAATAAATATTGGTAACCATCACTGTCAGGTAAGGGACCTACTAAATCAATGTGGGTGAACCTTCCATCAGGCTTAAAGAAAGTACCAGGTGGAGACTTGGTATGCTGTTGTACTTTAGTTTGCTGGCATTTTAAACAAGTCTGCACCCAGTGTTTTGTCACTGGACATATTTGACCAAACAAAACGATTACTAATCAACTTGGTAGTTGCTCTTTGACCAGAATGCAACAGAGAATGGAAATGTTTGAATATTTTTTCCACAAAGAAGGTTGTATATAAGTCCTAGAGTATCCTGTGCTTACATCCCAATATACAGTAGTGTTACTGAATGGCACAGGGTGTTGCTTTAAATGTAGTGACATGTTTTCTTTTACTGTTTCCAAGGTAGTGTCAGTGTTTTGTTCTTCTGCTAAGGAGTCAAGTTCAACAGCTGTGCGTCAATCAACTGTATCGTTGATCACGATAAAGTATCAGCTACTACATTGTCAGCCCCTTTAACATAGCGTATATCCGACATATATTGGGCAATATAATACAATTGTCGGATATCCCTTGGGGCATATTTGTCCGACTTGGTGTGCAGAGCATAAATTGATGGTTTATGATCTGTATAGACCACAAAATTCTGTCCTTTCCAAAGATGACGGATGCCAAGTATAGTGCCTGTAATTCCCTAGAAAATGCGCTGTACTTTTTTGAGCTGAGTTTAGCTTGACTGAAAAGAATAAAATAAGTATTTTAGCATCTCCCTGTTCCTGGCGAAGAACAGCTCCCATTGAGTCGCTTGATGCATCTGTTGTCAGTGTGATCATTGAGTCATCATTGGTTAAATACAATAACTTTGTAAAGTTGGCAATGGCATCTTTGGCTCTGTGAAAAGCAGTCAGTGTCTCATCTTTCAAGGTAATCTTAGAGTTCTTCTGATGCTGTTGTTGCAGTAAATTTGTGAGGCGGGGAATCAGAATCTGGAAACAACCAGGAATAAACCTCTGGTAGTAATTAATTAGGCCTAAGAATCGGCGCAACTGCCAGAGTGAAGTTGGTTGTGGGAAATTTGAAATAGATTTTATTTTCTCAGGTAATGGCATTATTCTTTTTTCATCAATGATGTGCCCCAAAAATTTAAGTGTGGGTGCAGCAAAAATACATTTGTCTGTGTTAATCTTTAGGCCAAAATGCTGGAACACTTGCTTAACGTGATGATGATGTTCGATCTGGTTTCTGCTGGCAATCAAGACATCATCACTATAGGCAAAGGTGAAAAGTAAACCTCTCAACACTTCATCTATAAGCTGTTGGAAAGATTGTGCGGCGTTCCTTAAACCAAATGGCATTCTCACGAATTCATATAAACCAAAAGTAGTTATCGCTGTTTTATGGAAGCCCTCCTTGGCCACTGGTATCTGGTGGAATGCTTTCGCTAGATCAAGTTTGGTGAAGACTGTGGTGCCTTGCAGACCCACTGTGAAATCGTGCAAGTGCGTAATTGAGTATTTATCCAGTACTATACTAGCATTCACCTTCCAGAAGTAGTCACAAGGCCTCCATGATCCAGAGTCTGATTTTGGAACAATATGGAGAGATGAGTAAGGACTCAAAGAAGGTCTAATTATGCTGAGGTCCAGCATGTGCTGAAACTCAACTTTCACCAATTTATATTTATCAGGCGTCAATTGCCATGGTGATGAATACCATGGGTGGGCCTGTAGTATTAATATGGTGCTCAGCATTGTGATGAACAGTTTCTGTATCCCAGAATGGTGTTGTAATTTGAGAATGTTTTTGTAACAGATCCTGCATTTCATTCACTTCAGGTAGGGTTGCGCTGATACCCGTGCTTGTGGATATAGATGTAATCCATTTCCAAGTAAAGTTGATTGTTTTATCTTCGAAAGAAAGGGAAGACATGTTAAGTTAAAGTGGTCAAGGAAATCTGCTCTTAGGATTGGGGTTCTAACTTGGGCTATTATGAATACCCAAAGAAAAGATCGCCTAAATCCCAGATTTAGGGTTAATGAGGTTTCACCATATGTCTGGATTGAAGATCCATTCGCTGCTTGTAGCGTATAATCTGTCTTTCTAGTCAACTGACTGGTATTACACTAATTTGTGCCCCAGTGTCCACTAAAAACAAGTAACCAGAGTTCTCATCTCGGATGTAAAAGAGACTACTTTTTGGTATCCCTCCGGCAGCAAACGTCTCTACATGTTGCTGGGATAGTTGTTTTCTGACTGCTGTGTGTTATTATCTTTAGCTGCATTCATGTCAAAGTTACACAGTTTCATACAATGCTGTGCCTGTTGTCCATATTTAAAGTGATATCAACAGGTATTAAATATAAGCCTGCTTCTGGATGTGGAACATGGTCTGCATCTAGTATGACGTCATGGATGTGATCATCTAGTGAAATCAATGGGTGTGATATTTTGCTGGGGTATAGCAGTCTGTAGAGCCTGTAAATGTCAGGAAAAAATTTTCAAGAAATTTTTCTTTTATTTAGTTTTAGGGAAGCTTGGAAAATAATATATATCAGTCACACTGGGTGCATGGTGGTCAAGTGATTTAGAACATTAGTTTCTGACCATAAGATCCAAGTTCAGATCTCACAACAGTCACATTAGTCACAGCATAGGTGCATTATAAACTACATATTGACTCTGTGGGTGGTGAAGAAACACAAAATATGCTTGAGTAGGCATCTGCAACAGGGATTAACTCGCCACCCTAGTAGACTTCACAGTCTCCCAAGATTGATGGGTAAAGACATAAAATACCAACTAATCTCGTAAAAAAAAAAAACAACAAAAAAAAACATAAAAATGAATTGTATAAGGAGGTGGAGAAAAGCTCTCAGTTTGACCAAGAAGTGATTCTAATTTTTTTTTTTTTTATCAGATTTGGCAGAAGTTGGCTATGTTGAGAAAGTTCATCTTGGAAAGAGATATTTTAATAGTTTTCCAGTTTTTAAATTTTAATCCTAAACCATAACTCTGTGAATCCTTTTTCACTTCACATAATGTTAACTCAATTAATTAAACAAGATTGATGTTTTACTTAAAGTTAGTTAAATTTCTTGCTTGTTATAGGACTGGTCTTAGAAACTGAGAGACTGCAAACATATTTAAATGTTATAAAGACTATAACATTTAGATCAATGATTTTAATTCCACTATTTTTTATGAAAAATGATCCTTCTCTTTCCTTATTGTGCATCTGAAAAAATGAAACATGTTGGTTCTGATCTGTATTGGAATGACTGTAAAATACTTCCCCAATTTATAGGCAGAACCACACAAATGTATGCTCGGATTTCTTCCTAACCAATAAGATAGGCCACTTCTCAGTTGAAGTCAGAACACTATGTTTATTAATCTGAATCCACTCTTGTGTGTCAACACCAATTCTTAGTTTGGACTTTTTGTCTTATTCTTGCATATATTGTTTGCTTGCTCAATATTATTTTTTCCCTTGTTCTTTGCTTTTTTTTTTTTTTTTGTTATTGTTTATACAAACTTTGTCAATTCTGTTTGTTAGGCAGTTCTGACATTTACATTTAACCATGGCCACTTACTCTACAAAACAACTAGAATAAATTGGCCAAAACTTTGTAATAATATAAGCAATAAAAATATGTACAATAATTCACACACATCTTGGAACAATGATTTTCATATTTGGTCATTTGTAAGTTCGGGAAAACTTGATTCATATTTTTAATATTTCTTGATGATATCATATTTTTTCCTTAATTCAGAATAAATTGTGTCAAATTAAGATAAAACTTTATAAACTAATTAAAAAATAGAATGCTTTGAGTGTCAGTATTAGAAAAATTGAATATTAGACTTGAAAACTTAACCAATTATTATAATTCTATTATTGATAGTATGTTTTACAATAAAGTTAACATCTAATTCTTCATTTTTGTTTTAGCTTCCCTCTAAACATGAAGGCTCTGATATTGGTTGGAGGTTATGGAACTCGGCTACGTCCCCTCACCTTGAGCCATCCTAAGCCTTTGATAGAGTTTGGGAACAAACCAATGTTACTGCATCAAATTGAAGCCCTTGTGGATGTAAGCGAATTAATTCCTTTAAAATTTGCCTTTCTTTTTTTTTTATTCAAAACAAAAAAAAAATGTCAGTGTTCAATGAAAGCTTTCTAAGAGAGGTAAGCTTCAATGCTTAAAAACAGTAAAAAAGCTTTATAATTAATGCATTTTATCAATATTTATTTTCACAGGTTGGAGTACGACATATAATTCTTGCTGTAAGTTATCGAGCAGAACAGGTGGAAGATGAACTAAAATATTTAGAAAAATCTGTAAGTATTATTTATTGGACTTTCATGTTCACCTATTATCAATTGTTATTTATTATTTTGTATTTTAATAATGAAATATTGCATGAAAAACTAGTATTTTTTTAATATGGCAAAGTGATGTTGCTTATTCTTAACTAATGTACAATGATATAATTAAAAAATTGACTTTGGCAAATTTAACACTTCATCTATATACCTGTAAAAAATTACTTTTGTTTAGAGAATGTTCTCAGTTGATTGATGATAAAACATTAGATCTATTATATAAACAATTCTTAAAAGATGATATGAGTTTTTTTTCTGGAAAGTATCAGCCATTTTTGAATATCTTAATAATTAGTTGGGCAGCTTTTATGTAACTCATCAATCAATCAGAGAAAATTGTACTGCATATACATGAACAGATGCACTCTGATGGTGTTACTCAGTCAGCAGAAAGTTGCCTTTGAACTTTTTTTGCTGTGTGACTGTTGCATTCATTATGAAATTTATCTGTCCATTCACCACACCTCATGCAGGGTTGTTTTTGCAAAACATTGCATCACCTAGGTATGTCAGTCTCCTTAACAGAATAGATTTGACTCCCTACAATTTTCTCAAAGCTAAAAATGGAGATTTCAGGCTGTGGACAATATGGAAGAGAACAAGGCAGTTGATGGCAGTCCCAAAAGTGAACTTTGCAGATTGTTTTGAAAGGTGGAAAGAATGCTGAGATAAATTTGTGATGACTCGATAAAAGTACTTTTCCCTAGGTAGGCTATTATTTTTTTTATTAATATTAAATGGGTGAATACTTTCTGGACAAACTTAGCATAAGTTGTATACTATTATCTATTTTTTCATGTACTATTATTTCTCTCTGTTTCCATCTTTGATGTATTTTATAATTATGTAATTTACATTCAGATACTCTTCTCCATGCCAATCTTAAAATCTAGAGACTATGACATAATCCCAGATAAAAAAAATGGTTAACAGGTTAAATTTGCTAAATTTTTGTCTTTTTATGATAGTTCAATAACCTGTGTATCAAGAATATTAATAACAGAATCTTATGAAAATTTGATGATAAAATCAGTATAAGTATTTTCCCTCTAGATAGAACTCTTCTGATTTACCAAAGAATAGCAGGTGAAAAAAAAATCTTTGGAAGAAGATAGACATGGCCAAATTATTAGATGCTAATATTAAATAAAGTGTGACCAATTGTAAAAGATTAAAGAGGTAAAAGAGTATAAAACTGAATATAATAAATGCCTGTCCATGTCTTTCTTTTCATTTTCCTTTCATTTTTCCTTTCACTTTTCTAGATTTCTTATTTTTATGTTTTCTCCCTCACACCTTTATTTTATTTATTTATTTTTATGTTTTCTCCCTCACACCTTTCACTTTTGTAGCTTGTAAATGAACAGGTAGACAGGTGTGACAGTTGTGTGACACTATTTAACTATGGTAATTGGCTAATTAACCATGGAAATTAAAAACAGGAAATACTTAAAGCGATAAAGAGCTATATCGAAAGATAGACATTAAAAAAAGGATTTTATTTTATTTACAAAGAAAAAAAGGATACTTTTCGCAAAAGACAGAAAATGCCTAAGAAAAAGCGAGATGTGGGATTCTGTCAAATTGCTTAATGTCGTGTAATACATGTTTAATGTAGTTTAAATGTAGCAATCCGACGTAGGAAGTAATTTGTTCAATGTAACAGCACCAATGTCTCGTAGCAGCTATTCAGGAATTCTTAAGGTTTTCCATATCAGAGATTGGCAGTGGGTATTTGGAAAGAATAGGAAAACGTAGTTTTGCAGGTCTCCTCATCTGACAGATCAGCAGTAGATATTCCGAAAAAGAAAACAAAATGGCCACCTTTATACACATCGGGTTGAATATTTCTAGTCTTCTGATTGGTTAACCTTCTATGGGTGTACTATAAAATGAGTCAGCTCATTTTGGTTTGCTCACTAGTACATAATGTACTCAAAATAACCTAACACCGTCTTCATTTTGGATACATTATGGAATCTTTCAAAATATTAGTAAAGTCAATATTTATATGGAACAAATACTTTAGTATTAATAAAAGGATTTTTTATTTTTTTTTTATTTATTTATTTTTTAGCATTCATCAAATAATTATTTTTTTTTAATATTCATAAAATGATTTTTTTAAAAATTTATTTATTTATTTTTTTTAAATGAAAAATTTATATCCACAAAAATTAGTTATATCATTTGTTCACTGTTAAGTACTTTAGGTTAATAAACATTAACAACAATATTATAAATTTAGGCTGTGATCACAACAAAAAAAAAAACGTAGAAAAAGTTATTTTACCCATAGCTGGGACCCATTAAAATAGACATTATCACTCCTGGTCACAGTGATTCTGAGAATTATTCAGGCGGATGATCGGGCTAAAAGTAAGTTTATACCCCAATACAGGACAATAACTTAATGGATGCAGTTTTACGTCTTACCCAGGAATATAAGAGAACCTTATGTCAGTACCAAATATGAGAGGAATGAAAGCCTGTAATTTCAATTTTGTAATTGGCTTCATAAACAAATCTGACACGTTATTTTCCAATTGAACATATTCAATTTGTACTGTTTTCTTTTGTACCTGATCTCTAACAAATTGATATTTAATATCAATATGCTTTGATCTTTGATGTATTATTGGATTTTTAGCCAAAGCAATACTAGCCTGGTTATCACAGTAAATAGTTATAGGCTCACTTATTATTAGTGTTTTAATAGTTTTTAGTGATTTAAGAAAAATAGCCTCTTGTGTTGCTTGCGACAATGCAACATATTCTGCTTCGCAGGTTGAAAGTGAAATCATCCCCTGTTTCTTAGATTTCCAGCTAATTATTGGATTATTTTTTGCCAATCTAAAGCAATATCCTGTGATACTCTTACGATCTGGTGAATTTGCCCAATCAGCATCACAAAATCCTTCCACTTGTAGTTTTTTGATTGTTGAAATACTAGGCACTGATTCTTAGTTCCCTTTAAATAACGTAATACTTGCTTAGCTCTTGTTAAATGGATAGTTCTTGGTTTATTTAAGTTTTGAGACAACTTAGTAACCGTATAGCAGATGTCAGGCCTTGTTGATGTCATGACGTAAATAAGACTTCCAATCAACATTCTGTATTCTTTCTCACACACCACTATGCCATCTTCATTATTCATAATTGTGTTTAAATCCATTTCACATGGAGTAGTCCATGTTTTACAATTTCACATGTCGAATTTTGATAAGAGTTTGTCGATGTATATGGATTGATTCATTGTAATAGTGTTGCCCTTAAATTCAAACTGTATACCAAGAAACTATGATAGTCAACCCAAGTCGGTCATTTTAAACCTTATATTTAAGGAATTTTTAATTTCCAATAGAGTAGCTTTACATTTTGAAGCAATTAACATATTGTCGACCCAAATAATCAGAATTGCTAATATTCCATTATTAAATGTACTTGTGTACAGACTCGGGTCCACTAAAGAGGGCTCAAAAAGTTGTTCAATTAAATAGGAATGTAGTAATTTATTCCACGTTCTTCCACTTTCTTCCACTTTGCTTCAGCCCATATAGTGACTTTTTGAGTTTCCATACATAATTGTCACCTTTTTCAAAACCTTCTGGTAGCTCTATGTATATTTCATAGTCAATCGGTGCATTCAAATATGCTCCTTTGACATCCATATGGTGTATATCCATGCCATAATGCACCGACATTTGTATTGAAATTCTTATTGTTGTCATGTTTGTTGTTGGACTGAATGTTTCTACATAATCTTCCCCGTATATCTGCGAAAATCCTTTAGCTACAAAACGAGCCTTATACACTGGCGAGCCATCCTCAGTTCGCTTTACAGTATAAACCCAATGGCTGCCGATAATATTTTTATCATCCGGGGCTTTTTTCAATTCAAAGGTATCATTTGTTACTAAAGATTCCATTTCTTTTTGCATGGCGGCTATCCATTGTTTGGAATTATCAGAATTTATGGCTTCTTGATAGTTCTTCGGAATACATTGTACCGAGTAGCAACAGTCAATGTCGCAGATATTACATTGATCCATCCCAAGATAATCTGGCTTTTTTTTTTTCTAATTCTAGTCAGATAACATGGAATTATTCCCCCCCCCCCGTTTTATTTTCTTTTAATTCAAGTTTTGCATCTGATTTTCCTTATTATTTTACTTTCTGGGAAATAAAACATAAGACTGACTTGCCCCATCCTAACCAGTAAATATGCTTCGTTTACTTTTTGGATCAAATTTTGCCGTGTTCGCAAAATTATACCAAAAGTATGCATACCACTAACATTGGGTTTGTAATTCGTATAAGCTTTGTAAAGAGTCTTTTTTAATGTTACTATTATAGCAACGGTTTCTTCTATATACGGCGGTATTTAATGCATAGACCCACAGATTTTGGGTAACTTAGATTCTATTAACAAACATCTAGCCATTTCAAAAAGTGTCCGCCAACTACATTCAGCGATTCCATTCTGGTGTGGCGAATAGGGGCTAGTTCTCTCATATTTAATGCCTTCATTTATTAGGAGGTCTTCGTAATCATCAGAAGTAAATTCTCCACCATTATCTGTTCTAATTATTTTCACTTTTCCATAAGGTGAAATATCAGATAAATACATTCTTGTAGCTTGTAAGGTATCAGATTTGTTTTTCAGAAAATATATCATAATAATTCCTGAATATTCGTCTACAAAGTTTAATACATATTCATAATTGCCTATACCCATTGGTGAAATTGGACCCGCTAAGTCACAATAAACTCTGAACAAGAGTTCTGTTGATTTTGGGATTCGATCCCTATTTCTATACTTTGTCATTTTTCCTTTAATACATGTGTCACAATGTTGTAAGCCCTTTGAGGATGTAATTTTCATTCTAGTAACATGTTCTTCTAATTTTTTTAACAACCGAACTGTTACGATGACCTAATATTTTATGCCAAGTCGCTAAGTCGTGGGTGGCTGTTTTCACAGATTTAATACTTTTCTAATAATATAAGCATCCATTTTGTTGTATATTAAATTCAGTTCCATCTGGGTATATTAACTTTGAATTGTCTCGGTGAAAATTAACTTTAACACCAGTTTTAACAGCAGACTGAACCGAAAAAATATTTTGTTTAAATTTAGGGATATATAAAGAAACTTTTTAATAAACATTTACAAATATTTCCATTAGTATCTTGTAAATAAATACAGGCATCGCCTCTTTTTAAAACCAAACTATTAACTCTAGTTCCGATAGGGGTCAAAATTTAAAAAAATTCCATTTCACACGTATATGCCCAACTTTACCATAACAAAAGCAGATGATATTATATTTTCTATTATTATTATTATTATTCCTGCTGTTGTTGTTGTTGTGTTTTTTTTGTTTTTTTTAGGCCCCCCTATTTTAATATCATCATTCCTGGTCTGGTAGGTTGCTTTCTGAATTTTTTAAATGACGTCCTTAGTTGCATTACGTTTTTCCTTGATTTGTTAGGTTGCACATTTTTCAGTTTCTTCATAACTACATAGTGCGACTTTAAACTCAGTGAAAGTTAGACATTTATCTTTTCAAGTTATGACTGTCGTGAATGCGTAATCACTTTAAAACCATGGCCATTAACAGCCCATCTGAAATAGCTTCACCTGATATTTTTAAGGCATTTGTGACATTCTCAGCCCGTATAATATAATCTGTTACAGATTCATTCTCCCGTCTCCTTAACGCAGTTAGTTCGGTATATATAAAGCAATAATTTTAGGCTTGCCTTTTGGTAAGTAGTGTTCACGCAATATTTGCAGTTCTCGGCGTCTATTGTCCTTCGATTCTGGTCATCTTGGCAAAGAATGAAGTCATGAATTTTTTTTTTGCGTTCTAAGATAGCTTAAGAATTTTGTTTCCCACAATTCATAGTTGGATTCATTTCCATCAAAATACAGTCGTAATCTGGGCTCATAACCACTGTAATACATGTTTAATGTAGTTTGAATGTAGCAATCCGATGTAGGAAGTAATTTGTTCAATGTAACAGCACCAATGTGTCGTAGCAGCTATTCAGGAATTCTTAAGGTCTTCCATATCAGAGGTTGGCAGTGGGTATTTGGAAAGAATAGGAAAACGTAGTTTTGCAAGTCTCCTCATCTGACAGATCAGCAGTAGATATTTCGAAAAAGAAAACAAAATGGCCGCCTTTATACACATCGGGTCGAATATTTCTAGTCTTCTGATTGGTTAACCTTCTATGGGTGTACTATAAAATGAGTCAGCTCATTTTGGTTTGCTCACTGGTACATAATGTACTCAAAATAACCTAACATGTCACATCAAAGGAAGCAGAATTCAGAAAGAAAAACAAAGTTGGCCGACACATGGCGGTCATAAAAAAATTTTGGCTTGAGACGACCGTGATACATGCAGAGAGAATCAATGTTAATTATCTTTCAAAGATATTATTTATTTTTTATTCTTGGGTCCAGCGAAGAAAGACCATATGGTGTGTGTAAGAATTTTGGTATGTGAAAGAAAATTGTGGAGAGAAGTATTATTGTTACTTTATCAAATTGTCGACGTCAGGTACAGCGTCGTCAAAAAGGGCATCTGGTGATAAGAGAATTTTTAAGGCATGAGGACATAGGGAATTTGATTTCTCAAGTAAACACAGACCCCCAGTTAAAAGTTGACTTTGCGGAGAAGCCAGATGTCGGGTTCTTGACAGTGATGGATGGAAGCGCAGAGGTTTTGGCTGATGGGAAAAAGAAAAAGAGAATTTTGTAAACAAAATTCTGGATAATAATTTTAAGAAGGCCAGTCTAGCCACACCTACACTGCAGTAGTGTCATGAAGTTATGGCCTTTGGAGGGGGAACCCTGTGTGCCTGTCCGGACCATTCGATCTGCTAGGAGTTAGTTAGGGGAGGGAAGAGCTGAAGGGTTACAAACTTAGAAAAGAAATTATGGAATAGTTGAGTGAAGAATTGAACAAGATCGAATAGTTGAGAAGAATAAAAACACGAGAATCTTGTTGCCTTGCAGGAATGACCAAAATGAAGGGGTTGATGATGATGATGATGGTGGTAGCCATGATGACGATGACTGAAGCTTGGAATCACAGACAAAATACCATTTTTAAAAAGACGAGTGATGTAATAATAACCAGGTCGAAATGGCTGATCACATTTGTGATAGATTTATATCCATATGAGTCGCTGTTAAATAAAGTAAAAAATGAGCTAAGGCAGCTGGGTGCAGCCCGATTGAAGGTAGGGCAAGATTATTCCAAGGAGAAAGGATATCTCAGATTATTACATTCCCTAGGATCAGAGGCCACTATGATAGAGGCTCAATGGAAAGACATGAAAAATTACCTGAAGGAAATAGTTACTGCAGGCGAGAGAAAAGAATTCGGTGGTTCTGATTGTGGGAAAAGCGTTAAATGTCCTGTTTGGAACAGTGACTGAAGATGATATTAAAATCATAAGAAGAAAACTGGGAGAAGTGGAAATAAACCAGAGAACGCTCGCTCAAGTGGCAATGGAGAGTGTGTCAATATTAAATGTGACAAGGTTAGAAGTGGCCAAGAATAGAGCCAGAATTAAATGGTTAATAAATAACCTAACAGGTTTGAGACGAGGTAAATAATGATACAGAAACTGTAATGATGGAATTACAGGAGATCAGTGGATTCATGCAAAGATATTTCCAACTGATGACAATTACAAATAAGGTACGACAAACTAGTCAGTCGTTGACAACCTTGCTGGAACATGTGAGAGAGCAATTAGATATGTTGTCATTGGGACACCTGTCCCCAAGCATAGTAAACCCAAGTCACTTAAGAGAAATGCTACTCGGAATACAGACCCAGTTACCCCATCATTTAAGACTGCCAGTAGATCCCACCAAAGAATTGTGGAAATATTATAATGCGCTGGGATGTGGGACCTTGTTGGAAAATAGAAAACTATTAGTTTTGATGTCTATTCCGTTGTTGGATAGAGAGAGTATATTTGAGATATACCAGGTTATAAATTTACGTATTCCCTACCCCAAAGGAGATCAAGGTTTGGGAATGGTGGCAAGGTACAAGGTGGAAACGGAGTACGTAGCTTTAAATTCAGGTAGAACAAAGTTCATGTTGCTAACAGCAGAAGAAGCTAGAAAGCGTAGAAATGATGCTCTGGGGACTTGTACTTCATTGAGCCCCATCTATGTAGCTGGTAACCAAAAAATGTGAATACTAGAATTGTTTGGAGGGAAGAAAGAGGGAATTAAGAGAACTTGTCAAGTAGAGGTATTAGCAAACACGGCATTACCACAAGGTATCAGTGTTTCAGACGGGGTGTGGGCAGTGGCCACACAGAAACCCATCAGCTTGTCTAGGGTATGTGAGGGAGAGTCCACAAGGACACTAAAAGTGAAACCACCATTATTCCTGTTAAAATTGCCCCTGGGATGTTCGGCATTTGGGATATCTATTTCTTTGCCCCTATATTACCAAGTAGAAGAAAAATATGAAGAGAAAGATTCAGTTATAGAATTGATTGGCAGAGTTGTGGGAGCCAATAGTGAGGGGATTCCCAAATGTTACCTTGAATAAAATACCAGTACTAATGTAGCCGATAGAAAAGATCGATATGGATCAGTTGAGGGACAAGTTAAATGCGTTGGGAAAGGAAGGTATGGCTTGGGAGGATGATGAACAGATTGCGATAAGTTGGTCAGCAATGATGGGTACATTCATAATTATCGCCATTGGGGGTATGGCAGTATGGAAAATTAGAAGTAGGAGAGAATTAATTTGTGGTAATCAAATAAGCATGCAGCAACTTGAGAGGGAGATGCCAAGCAATGTTCTTTACCCATACAGAATCAACGAGGAAATTGCAGAAAAGCCGACAGAAGCTAAAGTGGAACCGACACGTACGGCGGAAAAAACCTCCTGTAGCAGAAAGAAAAACATTGACCAAGAAAAGCAAGCCATAGTAACCACACACAGGCACACGCACACTTTAAATTGCATGTAAAACAGAAGATAGAAAGAACTTTAAATTGCATGAAAAAGAAAATGAAAAGAACGTTGCATCGCATGTAGCACAGAAGAAGAAGAAAGACGGAAGATGAAACAAACCGTGGAAAGGAAAAGAAGAATAGAATTGCATAGAACAGATGCATGATGCATGCTAAATAGTGTATTGGGGTTTAGGTGTCATTTACTAGTAAATGACAAAATAGGTTGGGGAGGATTGTGACACTATTTAGCTATGGTAATTGGCTAACTAATTAACCATGGAAATTAAAAACAGGAAATACTTAAAGCGAGAAAGATCTATATCGAAAGATAGACTGAGCGATGTTAAAAAAGGATTTTATTTTATTTACAAAGAAAAAAGGATACTTTTCGCAAAAGACAGAAAATCTCTAAGAAAAAGCAAGATGTGGGATTCTGTCAAATTGATCAATGTCACGGTAAGGGAATGTCGCGCCAAGGGAAACAGAATTCAGAAAGAAAAACAAAACCGGCCGACACATTGCGATCATAAAAAAATTTTGGTTTGAGATGACCGCGATACACGCAGAGAGAATCAATGTTAATTATCTTTCAAAGATATTATTTATTTTTGATTCTTGGGTCCAGTGAAGAAAGACCATATGGTGTGTGTAAGAATTTTGGCATGAGAAAGAAAATTGTGGAGAGAAGTATTATTGTTACTTTATCAAATTGTCAACGTCAGGTACAGCGTCGTCAAAAAGGGCATCTGGTGATAAGAGAATTTTTAAGGCATGAGAACATAGGGAATTTGATTTCTCAAGTAAACACAGACCCCCAGTTAAAAGTTTGTGGCGAAGCCAGATGTCGGGTTCTTGACTGATGGATTGAAGTGCAGAGGTTTTGGCCAATGGGGAAAAAAAAAAAAAAGAAAATTTGTAAACAAAATTCTGGATAATAATTTTAAGAAGGCCAGTCTAGCCACACCCACACTGCCTAGAGATCATTGGTCAAGTGGTGACTGTATGAGAAAAGCGGAGAAGTTGTTAACACCCACTGAGGGGATTGCTATGAGATACCAATGTGAGAGAGGAAGAGTCTAGGAGGATAACTCTCCTCCAACCTCCCCTCACGGACAAGGGAGAACCCCCCGAAATAGAAAGTGATTAATCTTCCAACAATGGGGAAATAATTAATTTTCCTGGAGAATTCTTGTTGGGAATCGAGAATTATGGAGGAACCCAAACCACGTCAGGCCCCACACCGGGTTTTGGTCGGTACCCATATAAACGAATGTCCCTAGGCAACTTAGCAGAGCAGTTGGGTTCGGAGAGCAGTTCAGTTCCGGACAGAGTCAGAGACTGTTTGAGTAGCAGGACCCAGAGATTCCACGCCCTTTCAACTTCGCCTTCCTACCAAAAGCAAGTTATATTGACGAACGGCTTAAGATACCAAAACTCGCTTAAGAAACGCAAAAGTGTCACGAATCCATAGAAACGGGCTGGGAGAGAAACGCACTCCTGTATTCAACAGACGGTTAAAGATAATTTGTTATTTCTCAACATACTTGAACCTCTTGGGTTTTGGTTTATTGTTTCTTTTACTTACGCTTGTGCAATATCACCTTCACCCCGGATTCAGCTTGCACTACGGCCTGACGCCTGATTGATTTTGTCTACCTAAGATCAAAGTCACAACGTGGCTAGGTTAGACTTGAGATCAAAGTCGTTACTTCGGTAACCAGACGTTGGAAGTGAGCTGGGAACGGCAAAGCTGATATTGAACCGGGAACGACTAGATCAACCGGGACACAGGCTGGTGGGAGTGACAAACAGTCAACCCCAAAACTGTGGTGTAAGAAACCTTACAGCTTTGCGACGCAACTGGGAGTTGACAACGGTCTGACAGCACAGTGTCACATATTGGTGTCGTGACCAGAGGGTGTTATAGTTGTTCAAAATTTGCTATATTTATAGTAGAAGAATGCTCAGATTTATAAATATAGACAATGTGGGCATGGGAATTAACACTGCATGGTAACTGTTCATAATTCAATGCTATCTATTATATATATATATATATATATATATATATATATATATATATATATATATATATATATATATATATATATATAGAGAGAGAGAGAGAGAGATACATTGTGGGATTAACACTGCAAGCCTGAACATCGCATTGAATCATGAAATTGACAGTCATCATGCAGTCTTACTTTCTATGTCTTCAATCGCTAGATATTTGTGCATAATACACAGAGCACACAGATATTACGCTTATCTAGGCATATGGTGGGAAGTGATATTTTTATTGTAAACAAAGGTGTTGTAATAAGAACCAATTACCTTCCTTACTATCATGAATGAACTGATCCATGATCCTGGGTAATTGTCAGAGAAGATAATACTATTGCAGTGACTTGTCTAGCCGAGTATTGAATACTACTATCACAACTGACTCTGTCAAGTGTTGTGTCTTGCCAGAGCCTGCATCACAATAGTTGGTGATGATGATTTACTAATTATTATAATAGTGGTGGACAAAGATTTGTTTTTTTCAATTTGTGAAATCTGTACAGTGGTATTAACCCTGATGAAGAGGTTATATTTGCAGCATACTACTGATGCGGAAATCTATAAAAAAGACTGTATAAGCTGGTCAGATGAGGAAAAAGTGCACTTGTTACTAAGAAAGAGCCCACAGAACACAAAAAATACATGAATTACATCCTACTGAAAACATCAAGTGAATTGTCATTTGGAACTATTATGTTGTTAAGTAAAATTTTCAATGAACATAGTTCATTGTTTAATACATGTTAGCAATGTCTGAATCTTGTAAAAAAAAAAAAGAAAAAAAGTATATGAAGATTGTACCACTTATGCTAGTATTGTAAACAGGGAATGTGTAAAGTTCAAGTTAAGCGAAATAACACCTGACATGTTTAAGTGCTTGATCTTCATATAAGGGTTGACAACAAATAGAGATGTGGAAATCCATTCTAGAATTTTGACTAAGTTTGAACAGGACTCAAAATTGACCTTGAAAGCTGTAGCTGAAGAGTGTCAAAGAATAGTGAACTTATGACACAATATGGCTAGAATTGGGGAAAGAGATGTATCTCACATAAATTCAGTTCATCCCAAAGCGTATGGGAAAACAGAATACTTTACAAAAGCAAATCCATATTACAAATGCAGCAAACTACATTTCAAAAGGAACTGACCTTTTAAGAACAAAAAAGGTTTTAACTGTGGAAATGTGGGACACAAAAATTTGCATTGTAAAGTTAAAATTCAAGAGTACTGTAAACATAGCGCCAACAAAATTGTAGACAAGGGTTAAAAAAGGAAATTTATAATTGTAAAAATAAATAGAAGTTTCAACCAGCCACATGGTCAGATTTTACTATTATAAACAAAGAAACATAGAGAAGAATCAGTAAACCAATATTATCATGACCAAAAAAATTGCTCTGGGCATTACTGGGCAAAATTTAAATTTAAAGGTGAGTTAACATCAGATGTATTATTGTATGGGGAAATGAAAGCTAAAGCATTTGTGATGGAAAGAATTAATAACTTGCTTGGAACAGATTGGATGCAACTGTTCAGTTTATGGGTTTGCCCATAAACTCTTCTTTTGTAATAAAGTGGATGGCTCTTCTAGTAACTCTAAGAGGCTAAGAAAAGAATTGAAAAATCAATTCCTGAAGGTTTAAGAAGATGTGCAAAAACTAATTCCAAGTTCCAGTTAAAGGAAAATTTGCTACCAATTTTTAGACCAAAGAGGAATGTGTCTTTTTCAGCTTTGGATATGATAAACAAAGAATTAGATCACTTGGAAAATATGAGAGTGATCTCCAAATTGGATTATAGCAATTGGGCCTCCTAAACCGTCTAAGTGAAAAAGAATATTAACAAAATCCTTGTATGTGCTGATTTCTCCACGGGGCTGAATGATTACCTACAAATCCAGGTTGATGAAGAATGTTCAAGATTGTTAACAATCAATACTGACAAGGGATTATACAAGTTTAACAGATTACCTTTCAGAATTAAGGTAGCACCTGGAATTTTTCAGCATGTAATGGACAGAATGTTGAGTGATCTAAACTTTGTGATCACCTTCTTAAATGACATTTTAATAAAAGGTGAAAATCAAGAGCAGTATATTCAGCACATAAATAAAGTATTCAGAAAATAAACGAATACAGGTTGAAATTGAATGATGGGAAATGCAAATTTTTCATGACGAAAATTAAATATTTTAGCCAAATCATCAACAAAAATGGTAGGAAACCAGACCCAACCAGAGCAAGTGTAATTTAAAAAAAAAAAAAAAAAATTATACCCCCCCCAACAAATCTGTCATCTTTACAAGCATTTTTGGGTTTCACAACATATTTTGTTTTTTTATTCCAAACATGCATTTTTTGTGAGCACCATTAAATAATTTACTAAAAATAAATTCCAAGTGGAATTGGACACCTAAATGCTAAAAAGCATTTGAAAAAATTAAAAAGATTCTAATGTTGGACTTATTTCTCTCGTATTTCAATCCAAAGTTAGAAATAATCGTGGCAAGCAATGCTAGTAACTATAGTATTGGTGCTGCAATTTTGCATAAGCACAAAGATGATTCTGTAAAAGCGATAGCACATGCATCAAGAACACTTTTATTGGCTGAGAAGAATTATAGCCAAATAGAGAAAGAGGTGTTGGAAATAATATTTGCTGTGAAAAAATTTCAAATTCATCCATGGTAGAAGGTTCACCCTACAGACACACCACCATCCTTTGTTATCTATTTTTGGGTCAAAAAAAGGGCATCCTGATGCATTCAGTGAATTACAGCAATGGGAGGGACAATTCAGTTGAATTACAATTTTAAAATGGAATTCCAACCATCTAAAATCATGCAGATGGTTTGTTAAGACTCATACCTAAATGTGAACCTTTAGAAGATACAGTAATTGCAGCACAGAGCTAAGAATGAAGTTAAGAATATTCTCTGCAATACGGTAAGTGATCTACCAGTGACGCTGGATGAAATTAAAATATCAGGTGGATACTTTTATTAGAGGAAAAAAGAAGCAAGGTGGAAATTGAAGGAGAAAAATAAAATTAAATCGAAAACTGACGGTGACAATATATTCTCAGTCTGTGATGAGGTCTTAGTGTATGGTGATAATGTCTGCATCTCTTCAGAAATGGATGTTGAAAGAATTTCATACAGGTCATCCAGGTATATCTAGAATGAAATCGCTTTTGTTCAGCTGTGTCTACTGTCCCAATATGGACAAAGACAGAGAGATTGGTAAAAGCGTGCAGAGTTTGTGCCATGGCAGCAAAATCACCACTAGTTAAATTCCACCTTTGGCCAAAGACAGACACACACTGTGGTTGAGATATTCATCAATTTTTGTGGGACTGATCAATGGTGCCTACTACCTAATCATCATCAACAGTTTTTCCAATGGCCAGAAATTTTAAAATGCGAGAGTCCAACTTCTACAATTACAATAAACTTCTTGCATGAACTGTTTGCTAGATACAGTATTCCAGACACCATTGTTTCGGACAATGTCCTGCAACTCACTGCTAAAGGGTTTGAAAGGTTTGGTAAAACCTTTGTGATACAACATATCATACCCCCATCATCTAAGATTGAATGGGCAACAGAACGCTTTGTTGATACATTAAAAATGGCATTAAAAAAAAAAAACAATGGAGGTGAAACTAAGGATATGTTATTACAGCAGTTTTTACATGTATATCTGGTGTCATCTAATACTAACATAACTGCTGCCAAATACTAAAAAAAAAAGGGTCGAAAACAAGAAATACTTCAAACCCGGCAAAAAAGCATTCTTTTGAACTTACAAAAATGGAAAGGAATGCTGGGAAGATGGGGTAGTCAAGAGATGTATTGGAAAGTTATTGTACATGATAAAAGGGTTTACATGGATGCATCAAATGAGAAAAAGTACTTGGATGAACAAATCATCCAAGAGAAGGAGCCAATGATGGTTCTGTATGACATTTTCGATATCCCTATGCTCCAGATAGCTCCAGAAACCACACACCCCAGTAAAAAGGAGAGACAGCTTATAGAAGTGTTGGGGATCTTCATCCAAAAAGAAAAAAAGCATAACTTTTATAGGAAGTAAGTTTCAAAAGGGGATATGTTGTGGTAAGAGCCAGATGCCCTCTTTACTATCATGAATGGACTGGTCTATCATGAGTGACTCTGTCGAGTTAAGTGTTGTCTCTTGCCAGACCCCATGTCACAACAAAAGGAAACTTATATTCTGATCCTAGACATAAATGCTGATCCATACATAAATAATCATGTCAATTTTTTATGGGTTTTATGCTTATTAATCTTAATTTTTTCTTCTTTTACAGTTAGGAATTAAAATAACTATATCACATGAGAAGGTGCCTTTAGGTACAGGTATGTAATTTATTTGGTATTTTTTAATTGATTTCATCCCAAGTAAGGCAGTAAAGCCATTGAGATACAAGGGGTTACTGGGTATGGAAGAGTTAGAAATAAACATTGCTAAGGAGTGAGAACAAAAGAAGAGTAATCAGGATGACAGTAGATAGTGATTGACATTGCGTTTAAACTTTTGCAGATTATAGTTAACTGGAAAGCATGGAGCCAGAAGGGAGTTCCACAAGCGAGAAGTATGAGAAAAGAAACTGTTAGCATAGAATTTACAGTTACATCTAGCCAACTCACCTGTAAATTGATGAGACCTTGTTGTCGGTCCAGTACTGTGCTTAAATTCGGAGTTTAGGCACCATAGTGAAGAGCTCATCCGAACAAATACCATGAAAGTATTTCGTAGAAAAGGTACAAGGAGGTTAACTTTACGGCGGTCAGAAAGAGACTGAAGCCTAGACTCCAGAACAGGGCTAATAATATTACTGATTCTTCTTTGGATTTTATCAATGAGCGCCAGACCATATGTGGCAGCAATATTTTAAGCATGGACGAACAGTAGACTTATAGATATATAAGTTGGATTCTGGAGAGAAAAATTGTCTAGCACAACACAGTAAACCAACTTCCTTAGCAGCTGACCTAGCAATAGATTCAATATAGTCTGCCACTTCATGTCAGCCATGAATGTTAGTCTGAGAAGGTGCAATCAGTCACTCTCCAGGAGGTTAGCATCAGCAATGCTGATGAAAGGCAGAGAGGGGTCTTTCAGATGATAAATAGAAAGCAGTTTAGTTTTGGATGCATCAAAGTTAACAAGCCATCTTTTGCCCCAGTTAACAACAGACTGAAGGTCATTTTAGATATCAACTGCCATTTTGACCTGATCAAACTGATCAGACTTACTATTGCGACTATTGCGATTGGTTGTGTCATCAGCATAGATACCAAATTGAGAGCTGATGCCATTGGAAAGGTCATTAATGAAAATTAAAAATTAGGACCAAGGATGGAGCCCTGAGGGTCACTTGCATTAGTATGAAATGAACTGGAAGAATGGCCACTCAGGATTGCTTTCATTTCACAATTTGATATGAAAGATTGGACTAGTTCAAAAATTTGTCCAGAGACACCATAACTTTTCAGATTGTGGAGAAGACCTGTATGCCAAACCCTATTGAAAGCTTTCGAGATGTCCAAAGCTATAGCCCAGGCTTTGCCATTCTTATCTAGAGCTTGATAATCTCATTCCACAATTATCATGGGTACATCAACAATTGACCTGGAGAAATGGAAGCCACATTACTTGTCTGAAAAAAAGCCCTGCGATGTGAGATGCTTAACCAATTCAATTGATTTTGGCCGCTAGAAGTTTCACAAAAACAGGTATATGGCTAATAGTAGGTATCCCAAACTATTTTTTCCTTCAATATATCTAAAAGCTTTTCATGTAGGCATATAGAGCTTGACAAAACATAAAAAATGGTACTAAATTTATCTTGATAGCTCAATTAGCAACTGAGTTATAACCATTCAAAGTTTGTCGGATTTTCCATCTTGAGTGCAATTGGGCCAGGAGTCCATTTTAACAATGTATATGTGATAATGCAGGTTTTTAACAAGTGAAAAATCATTATAAATGCAATGTCATTAAGTAATAAAAGAAAGATAATACTAATGGAATTAATAATTATTAGATAAGACTAACCTAAACAGGGGAGAACATCACCTTCTTTCCTAAAAACAGTGTAAAAATAATACAGGAAAGCAACTTTGACCATTCATATAAATTTCAATTCTACAGTTAAGTCATTGAAACTTCTTATTGCTTCATAGTATGTTAGAGATTAAGCTAAAAATTTTTTCATGGGTGTACATCAGTAAAATAACTCTTATATCACCATGTAAGTAAAAGCGGAAGCAAAATTGAAGCAAAAGATATAACTTGGACTTGCTGTAAAAAATGTATCTGGTCGAGGTACAAGCCTGAAATTTAACTCATTTTGGGATGAAGAATTCAACAAAACAGTTATTTTGTCTGTAATATTAAAACCTTTTCTCATAAATCTATTTGATTATTTAAAAATTTTGTAAATTTATACAATTTTTGACTTTCCTGAAAAGGAGTGACAACATTGTAACTTTGAAACTTGTTACACAAAAGGAATTAGTGGTCAGTTTTTAAAACAGATGCTTATTGTAAAGCCTTAAAACTCAATTAAAAAATCAACAAAAATGAAATGAGTAAAACTACATTTATTGGAACTGATGAAAAAGATTTTCTGAGCAGCCCTACTGAAGTTTCTTTTCTAATGGTGACTTTTCTGAATTTCTTTATAGGCTTCTATAAACAATATTTCTGGAACATTCCAGGTTCGACCATCATTTAAAATTGGCATTACACCTGTCCCATCTTAAGGCAAAAGTTGACTCACTGTCACCCACCAAAGGCCATCAGAAATAAGCATTTCTACCTTTAGTTGGAGCTAGAAACCTGATTATTGCACTGGTTGGAGATGTAATGTCAATGACTTGGCCAATGTAGAAACTGGAATCATAGTATATGGCAACTCATTGGCCTTGTCTCTCATATCTCAAGATCAATTGATATGACTCTTCTTCATCACAACTACCAAAGTTAGTCACTGGGTCTTCAAGTTCCTGTGATGTAATTTTAATGGCAGTGATTTCATCAGCTACAAAAAATGGCTCTGAAATCATCTGTTCCTTTAGTGGCTAAAATTTTATTCGCTGTTAAATGTTTGTTGAACTTGCTTCATGAATCGTGATTGTTCCATTCTCGTATTAGGACAGTTTGCAGAACCATGCAAAAACCTGCAAGTAAAAATGTACAATTCTTGTATCACAAAAGAAATAGGAAAAAAAAGAAGAGTGCTCGTTAACAAAGACTTTGCAAAAATAATTTTTTTTTGTTAAATTGTCCTAAACCTGTGAGCTTTTTGCCTATTTAAGTGCTTCTATCATGGTCCTTAAAACAATAATCTCTCAGGACATTTAGTTGATCATTCACTGAACAGAAGATTTTTAAATATTCATCATGCCATTTTAAAAACTTAAAGTAATCTCCAGACATAGAAAGCATAAAAAAAACTAGACCTGTAATATCCAGAAAAGCAGAAATAAAAAATCTTTTTTTACAAAAAAAATTAATGTCTTAAAAGTTCTAGAAGTTTAGGCTTTCACTTTATAAAGAAAAAATACAACAATAAAAATTTTACATAAAAATAAATTAACTGAAAATTTTAAAGTTATGGTCTTTTTTTTTGAATGGTAACATTTGTTCTTGAATTTCTATTGTTAAATTAGGTGTTAAAATGTACTGTTAATTAAAATTTTAAAATATGCTTAAAAAGTAAGAAAATACCATAAAATAAAACCTATTTTCAAAGTTAAAAAAGTAATATTTACTAATTACTAAAAATTAATTATTTGAAATAAATTGGTAGAAAAGTAAAAAATATCTTCCAAGAAATATCCACTTAAAATAAAAAATGTTTAATTTTAGAAATTTATATATGTAATTTTTATGGACCCACAATATTAGTCCAACTGAAAAATATATCATTTTTGAGTCTAATTAGAAATAACTTAAATGTTCAATTTAATCCATGAAATTAGGAGCTAATCCCAAAACTTAGTTAATTAGTAAATATAAAATTTTAATAGAAATTTTTAAAATTACAATATTTTACATACACAAATACGAGATTTACAAAAAATAAATTATAAAAATATATACACACACATTTTTTAAATTACAATACTTTATTTCATTTTTTACATACACAAATTTTCCTTCTTTTTTCTATTGACAACTACAAGATTTATATATAATTACAAAAAATACTGTATTATTGACCTATTTCTTTCAGCAGTTGTGATGTTTTTCATGCATGAAAAGAATTGTTTACAGCAGTATGTACTTCCGCACATGCATAACAGTTTTCTAGATAAGCTAAATAATTTTTATTTAACTCTGACTCCTGCCCCATGCACCAGCCGGTGTGTCTTGGCAAAGGCCTTTGCCCGCTTCCCCTTTTAGTGCAATGGGGAAGTAAACCTACTAGCACAATCTGAGAATAATTTTCTTGACATATGTTACTGAAGTAAATGAAAATATACCTAATGATTTTAGGGTGCAGTGGGCCACATGAAAATATTAAGTGGGCCACAGGTTGGACATCTCTGCTCTATAAGAAGGTATAATTTTCGTTATTTTAAGAAGTGAATTTCTCTGATATTTCAGCCACTGAAGTTTTCAACTTAGACATTTTTGTGAAAAATAACCTCAAATTTTATTTTAAGCCCACCAAATTCATGAGCATCCTCTTTTCTTTATGATGGAACTCTTTTGATATGTGTTGGAAGACATGACTCCTAGTGCAACAAATTTCGAAACATAAATCCTCTGATTTTAAAGTGCAGAAAAAGAAGCACCTGTCAATGAAATGTGACCTCATTTAAAGAGACCTGGAATAAAAAGTAATTATCACTCAACTGATAGAATTGTATCTTTTATAAAGAGAAAAGATTATTAAATATTCTTTACATATTAATTTTATCAAAATAACTTTTAAAAAATACTTGAGATATTGCCAGTTGAAAATTTCACTATTTTGACCCATTTTTGCTCTGTAAACTAGGCTGGTTTGGGATACCTACTAATAGGCCAATATTTGGAAAGGTTGAATAGTTCACGAAAATTCTTAAAAACTGGAATAAGCAATGAGAACTTCCAGTAGGCAGGAAAGCAAAAGGCAGCAAGGCACTTATACAGTTTAGAGAGAACAGTAGCTAGTTCGGGAACACAGTTCTTAATGACTATTACAGGGATGCCATCAGGTCTACATGCTTTGTTGGGATCCAGGTTAGAGATGATAGCAGAAACCATAGGAGGAGTTATATACATATCACTCAACAGAGACTCAGTTCTAGGTGGGAAATTAGGCAGGGATACTCCAGATGAGTTAAGGGTAGAATTTAAGGAGAATTTACAGGTGAAACATTCAGCTTTATCAGCAGAAGATGTTAACATCTCAAATTGATTGAAGAGGGGGGGTAGAGAACATATAATTATTTAGTACATTATTACAGAGCTGCCAGTAATCAGGAGAGCCAAAGTTTTTAGATGCAGTACGGTCCCTCATTCTTTCAGCAGACAGAGACTTTGCTCCTTCATGGACTCATTTACATTTATTACAAGCAACAACGAATAGAAGCATCCATAATACTGGCTTTGACCCAAGAGGAAACCTCAGTGGCACAATTCTCAATTTGAAGGTTAAAAATGTCTGTCTAGGAGCTGTCTTGAAGAAAATCATGGCGTGAACCCTAATCAGCATGCTGATAACAAAAAGATGTCTTATGAACAGGAGGTTCCTGTTTAATAGATGATTGAAACAAAATATCAATAGATACTACAGAGAGATCTGAATTTCCAAGAGGACAGTGTTGTGACACTCAGCAAGAGTGAGGAGGTAAGAAATAAGTTGAGAAACTTGTTGCCAAGGAAACTGGTAGGAAAATCCGCGATTTGAGTAAGGGATTGACCAATGGAAAAATTTAATGTCTGAATGCCGGCAACATGAGTAGCATTAGAATGTTTAAGCCATATGGCATGGTGTGCATTAAAATCACCAGAGACAAAGATGTTTGCAGGTGGATGGAGAGAGAGTGCCATTTCTATATTGTCAGAGATTATGTCTAGTATACTGCAGTCCTGAGAAGAGGGGGAGTGATAAAAGAAAAAGAGATAGCTAACAGAGTGTAATAATGAAAGACAAAAGCACATGAAAGATTCATTATCTGGGGACTTGAGAGACAATTCCTTGCCATCAGGAGATTATCCCTGATGTAAACACCAAGGCCATGCATGTGAATCTTCGGTAAAGGGGATGGAATCTTTCTTTTTTTTAAAATGCTGTTGAATGTGTTTAAGTACATTTGTAGGTTAATATTTATATAACTGGCTTTTACAAAAAATGACTGGTTTTAGTTGGCAGAGCCAAATGTTTCAAATTTGAATAAAAAGTCTTTACTTATTGGTTCAGATCAACACACACACACACACACACACACACACACATATATGGTACTAATGATAATACTAACTAAAAAACAGTGTTATATTTGATTACAAGGAACTTGCTATGATGTAGTGTCTGTGTAAAATCAATGCTCAGTAAAAATGGATTAAAAAAACAAAAGAATCTTTAAATCCACACAAATACATAGAAAGTGTTGTACTATCGACAGAGAAACACTGGAGGTGAAATATAGAATTTTAAGGAAAGTGTATATCTGCAAGGCAGGAGCAAAAGCCTGTTGATTATGCCTAGAAGGAAAGCTAGGCATTTTAGAATTCCCCAAGCAGGACAGGCTACTGAACAAACAACCTGAATTGCATTTTAAATGTAAACCTGACACTTGTTATGTTACCTACATGTGTAAAGGGGCTTATTTTCTGTGAAAATGAAATGGCCTACTTGAAATGGAAATTGCAATTTTGAGATGGAATTTTTTTTTCTAACAGATTTGCCAACTGCCATTTTTATTTGTTATTATGTTTCTTTCCTATCTCACTCATCTGAAAAACATCAAAGGATAAAGTTGGTAATGTTTTAATAAAAACCCCTTACCTATTGTCTCCCTACAGTTTACAGTATTTATGAATCAAGTTTTACGATGTTGGCTTGATTTAATAAAGGAAAAAAAAAGGTGGCATTGTGGGGTGGATACAAAAATTTTGTCTTTTTGTTTTATCCTTTCTTTTTCCTATCACACATGTTGATGGAGGTGAGGGGGGTAGTTTTTCTTTTCAGAAAGAAAAATTTTATTTAATAATTTCAGTAAAGTGACCAAACAATAATGTAGCTTTTTTTTTTTTTTTGTCTCTAGATGACTTTTCAACAATTTATTTATGGAATTAATTTAAAACTGAACATTTTCTATTTGCCTACTTTATTTTTATTTTATTTTATTTATGAAACATCGTTTGGTGCCTTTTACATTTTACATTACTGCACATATACACTCAAATTAGTTTTACTCTTTTAAGAATTCAAGTGAGATAATTTTTTGTTCTTTAAAATATAACTATAAACTAAAGTGCTGCATGAAACACAAAAGAAAATATCTTTGGAAGACAAGACGTTTGTTTTACTATGACATCCAGTTTGTGAATTTGAATTAAATATTTAATTTTGTTACTGTAAACACACCACTTTTCAAAAAAAAGTAAAACAATTTAAAAAAAATGAATTATTAGCTACTCTGTAAAAAACACATTGTGGTTGCAGAAATCTATTAAAAAAAAAAAAGGCATATTTTACTTGCATGGAAAACTGGAAGCCTGGGCTGATAAAAAAAAAAAAATTTTTTTAAACACCTAACATGGAAAAGTGACAGACTGCTTTGTATGACCAACCCAGAACCTCAACCTCGAAAGATGACCTGCATGATGAGAGAAGATGAGGTGGTTTGCATGTGTCTTCATGCAATGGCAGAAAGCTGATCCTTGTTGAATCTGGCTGGAATGACCCAGCAAGCCATTTTTTATCAATGTTGTCACCATGAAAGAATGCAGTCATCAAACTAAGTCAGACTTGCATTCCATCTGTTACTCATGTTGAGATTGCATTTGATGATATTACTCCATTTGTAACTGATTCAGCAGCATATTGTAAGAATGTGCATAGAAATGCTTTATCCAATATATTTGTAAACAGTAATCATGTCTTGTGTTTAGCACACATTTTACATTTTGTTGGTAAGGTTTTCTCACACTGACCACAATATGATAATGTTGCTCAGCTCAATACTTTCATTAAATCAGTTTAAAAAAAAAAAAATCCTGAATGAAAACAGAAATATCTGAAATGGCTTGAAGCCTACTTTCCTAAGCAACTCATGAAGCTCCTCCTTGTTCCAGTGGCCTCCCGATGGAATTCATGGTTCAATTCAGCCAAGTATCACTCTTCATATGTTCAATTTTATGAAGGATTCTTCAAACAAGAAAAAAGCCACATCTTTACAATAGACCAAACTTTGGAATTAATAGATGATAGTAAACTGCACCATGCATTATACCATAATTGATGTGTCAATCTGCATTTCATCAATGAGAACTGCACTTGTTTAATAAAAACCTTGTCAAACTTAATGGAGACCAAGTTACCACTTGCATGTATTGTGTAGAACCTAATGGAAGATTTAAAGCATTACCTTGATAGTGGTAGGTTGAAAACAACATTTGGTCTAAAAACTGTTTGAACTGGAAAGCATAGAGAGAAATAAGGTTACATCAAATTTGTAGGATGTATTCAGTACAGCATTTTCAAAATTGAACAAATGCTTGGATATGCTTGAGTTATATAAATCCGTTCATCTGTTAAATCCTAGACAGCTACCATGTATTAACCATGACATTAGCAGTTTTGCAGCCATCAAAGATTTGCAAGATCCATCCACTGAACTTTTTGAAGAATTTCAAATTTATATAAACTACAAATATGACCTACCAAATCTCTTCAGCATTCCAGCATTTTGGTGTACCAATAAGAGCAGATTTCCCATTCTGTCACAGATTGCTACTAAAATTATTTTAGTTCTTTTAGTGTGCTACTTTTCTGTATATTTTGTCACTTTCGCTTAATTCTTATTTAGGATTGTAGTATTCTTTACAAGGGTTGTCCCAGAAACTCATCAAGTTAAATTAAGGGCAAAAATATGAGGGGTGAAACCCTATCAAGTTGGAGCAACTTATCCAATGGGTGTATATCCCAGCTAGTAATTTTTTTCATTTTATTTTCTTGTTTTAATGACATTTATATATTGTTACACTTTCTTACTAAGTATTATAATGAAACAGAAATTTATACTGAAAACTGAGAAAAAAATATGGAATTCTATACTAAAAACAACAACAACAACAACAACAAAAAATAGAGTTCCCTAAAACCCGAAACAGAATGAAGGAAAATTTGAAATGGAAAATTGGTCCCTCTTATGTGTTTATGAACTCTTTCATGCTTGTATATTATACCAACTACGGGGTGAATACAATGTCCTTGAAGATTTGATGAAGCTGACTTATTCTTTCGTATTTTTATTTTTACTATATATATATTTTGTTTTTCAGCTGGACCACTTGCATTGGCCAGGAATTATTTGCTGGAAGATGATCAACTATTTTTTGTACTCAACAGTGATATTATTTGTGATTTTCCCTTTAAAGAAATGATCAAATTTCATCGACAGCATGGACGGGAAGGAACAATAGCTGTAAGTTTACCTTTTTTTACCTATTTTATATTATTTTACCATTTTATGAAGAAGTTTTTGCTAACTTAAAAAAAACTTATAAATGTTTCACAAGGGTTGGAACTGTCCAATTTAACCCTGAAAACGTATTTAAACACTATTTTAATTAAATAAAAAATAGTAACGCCAAATCTGTCTTTGTTTTTGAATCATGATTGTATTTGAAAGCTACAAATATCAATATTAAATCAGTTTTTGAATCATGATTATATTTGAAAGCTACAAATATCAATATTAAATCAGTTTTTTATTTCATAGATATTGAAATTTTATGCCATAAAAATTTTTCAAGTCTTCCTATGTTGTTAACAATATTCATACAAGAATGTATGTAAGGTTGTTGTTACTATTGTTTTAGGTAACCAAAGTGGATGAACCTTCTAAATATGGTGTTGTAATCTATGATGGATGTAATGGAAAGATCCATAATTTTGTTGAAAAACCACAAGAATTTGTGTCTAATAAAATCAATGCTGGTATGTACGTCTTCAGTACATCCATACTAAACAGAATTCAGGTAAGTGAAATAATTGTATTAATGTTATTTTCATTATCATTTTGTTATGACTATGAATTTTAATTCTTACATAATAAAGAGGATAGTTATGTTATTTTTATTTATTGAGTGAACTTTCAAGACTATTAATTTAGATGTTTTATATGATGGAAAAGAATTTTTAGACTAATGTATTGATCTTTACCATGTTTAAATTTGAAGCATTAATCATAGATTATCATTCAGGTGATATTTTGTAAACTTATTGATATAATTTGATTTAAATAAATTTGTTATAAAAATTAAAATTATTTCTGTGTATTAGATCAAGATTTTTATGGCTTGATGTAAATAAAAAATCAGAAACCTGATTGTAGATTGTTTTTTTTTTTCACTGTAATAACTTATTTTATCCTCTCAGAAGTAGCATTTACAATTGACATTATTTACTTGTCACATTTTGCACTTATGACTTGATTGTTGTGGTGACTAGGGAAATCACCTACCACCAAAAAAGAGTTTGTGTCCTGTTCAGTTTGCTGAAAAGATAATTACTGTCTCACACGGTAATTTTTTTTATCCTCCTTGGCTATCACAACCAATTGAAAAATTTATCTCATTAATAAAAGCCATTGCTTTTCTTGACGTGGGGTGGGTATATTTTGATTTGTGAGTGAGAGTGAGTTTGCTGTGTTAGAATCAGTGAGTTAGAATTTTTGACCCTATTTTATTTTGTCTCTTCGACTTTTGATGTTAGACTTGTGATTTTAGATTTCTATACTACTTGATTTTCCTGCCTTTTGGATTTGTGAGACAGGATTTGAACTTTTTCACTGCCCTTCTTGTTTGGGACATTTAACAGATTCAATTACATAATATCAACTATTTCTTTTTATTTTAATATATTCCCTGTTGCAATTATTTCCAGCTAAAACCTACATCTATAGAAAAAGAGGTATTCCCTTTCATGGCCAAAGATGGTGATCTTTATGCAATGGAATTAGAAGGTAAGTGAAATAGCTATCTCATAAATATTTTTCTTGATTACTTTTCTATTTACAAGTATGGACATGAATTGAATTTTGGGAATTAAGCAAAAAACTTGTCCAATTCACAATAGGTGAT
>OZ038478.1:73637850-73795350 GCA_964036315.1 Acanthosepion esculentum | reverse complement strand
CATTTTCTCTCTTTTCTATAGAGAAAGGCAGTGGAATGGCTCACCCAAAATATTGTGGTAACAAAAAAAAAGTAATATAAAGAATGAGTTGAGTAGTCTAAAAATTCTCACTATGATAACAACTCTTCTCAAAATTATAGAAGATATCAGGAATATAATTGGTGGATTTGGGGTTATATCTATTTTAGTACATATTTTAATTGGGCTGCAGTCCTGATTATAGAGTTAGGAGAAACCAAGCTTTTCAGTTAATGTGTGAATATGAGGAGATACTGAAAAGTTCTTTATCCAACCCTCATCTCAAACCTGAACCTTATTTTATCAATGTAATTGGAAAGACTGTTCTTTAATTATTTGAAACATGTCAACAGAAAATGTAAAACTTCCAAGTATTGAACTCTGGGCTGCTATGAAATTTTTTGTTCCTATAGAAGAAAATTCTGAAAAGAAATCCATGAGCATGTGATGCAAATATTGGCTGACAATTGCATATCATACTCAACTGTAAAGTGGTGTGCTAATTTTGAGACTCAAGAATCAGCATAGCTAAGGATGTTTTTGACAGTGTCAAATTCTGAAATTGTTTAACTAATTTTGGCCAAGTCTTAACCCACTGAATTACTGAGATACATATCTGAAGATAGACATCAGAAGACCTTTTTTATCTATAAAAAATATATCCATGATTTTTCTGTTGATGATTGTTACTTGAATGTCTTTGGTCATGGAAAATGTGAGTGTGACCACTTCATGGATCGTTGTTTGATCTCCAGATCATAGTGGTATAACCATGTTACATCCACAGTGACATGTTGTTCTTGATGGTTAAAAATACTGTAGAACTGATTTGGAGGTGTGCACTTGTTTCTGGTTGGCACTCAAATATTTTAGTATTCACTTAATAGTATTTGCATATTCAACTGCTCATGGATTATAAACTTGGGTTGCACTGATTAATCAGTTGATAGTCATATCAGCATTTGCCAATTAATTAGTCCCCACCATTTTTTCCCTTGATTAATTGGTTTTCATACTTGGCCATCCTTGTTTATTATATCACAGAAATTTCATCCCTGGTTTAAGAATCATCCTCTATGTTAGACGTAGAATGAATTTAAATAATATTCTGATAGTTTTTAAGGGTTTTTCAGTTATGTGCCATGCGTGATACATGCTTAGACAATCATGTATCTTTTGATACATGACTGACGAGGCAGATTTTTTCTTGCAGTAGGTTGCCATTTCTTTCTGTGGTAGACCAGCTGCCATCCAAGGCTATAGAACTCAGTCTGTCCTGCTATTTACCCATAGCTGGGGGGGGGGGAGAGGATTCATACCTTTCCCAAGGGTATTAGCATGTAAGTGAATGTAATGGATTCAACTGAAATTCAAACTCAGCTCTCAATCCGAGCTGCTATCCATTACTCCACCATGTCTCTTGTAAGGGTTTTTAACAATCTTTAATTGTAATTATTGATTTTCAAACAATCAATGCAACTCAATTGATTGATTGATTTGTTTTTTATGGTTTATCATCCCTTTGTGGGTTATTTAAGAATTTTTTTTTAAAATATAAAAAAATTAATAAATTACTCTTCTGTTAACTTGGGACACACCTAGTTATCTTTCAGAGTGCATTAGTGCACCTGTGAACACTGGTTGAGAAACATTGACATAGATCAACTATTATACTCATTAGATCCATCTGTTTCAGTTTCCTAACCTTAAAAGGAATTTGAAAGATGAAATTTTCAAATTATTCAGAGTTGATAGCAGCAGCAGTATTTCACTGATCAAACATCGGAATATTTGTTTCTGGGAGGGTTAAAGAAATTTAAGAAATTATATATCAAATGTGTTGAAATTTGGGAGTGCAAGCAAATATGTGGAATAGCATGTGCATTTCATAACTGTTGGTCATTCCCTTTTTGATCAGGCAGGGACTTTACAGCATCTCCTCTTATATGGAAATACACTGAGGGGTTAAAGTATGTTGACTTGAACAAATTAGAATATTTTTATTTTTTTTTTAATAATTTTCTGGTTACCTTTGCTAGGAGTGCAGTATGTATTTTTTTTTTTTAATTAATAAAATAGAGAGAAGCATGTCCATTTCAATCCGAACTGTTCTATTTTGTCCCAATAACTTTTACTTTTCACATTAAGACCTTTAAATATTCAAACAAAAAAAAGAGATTAGCTCCACTCTAATAAAATATTTGAATAATTCTGCTGGTATAATTTCATAAAAAATATTTACTTCACTATTAGACAAAAATTCATGATGTTGATAAAGTTAATTTCATATATTAAAAAGAATAGAAATCCTTAATCCATCACTATATTATGTAATATAATCATTCATATATTTTTTTATCATCAAATGACACTGATTTTAAGTTTTATCTTTATTAAATGGCAAAGTGATTTTGTCTTCTTTCAGGTGCGCATGGAGAATGTTACTGTGCTTGGTGAAGATGTGATAGTAAAAGATGAGTTATACATCAATGGAGGTCGTATCCTGCCTCATAAAGCCATATCTGTTTCTGTGCCTGATCCACAAATTATCATGTAAATATCCTACAGCATATAAACATGGATGCATGCAGAGCAATATAGGAAGAGAAACAAAACTGCTGCAGCAAGAATTCCATCTCAGCTAAATTAAGATTACTTTTTTTTTTTATTGTTGAAAATATTCTTCTATTTTTTGTCTTATCAGATTTTTAATGTACTGTAAGTATTACTATATTTGCTGCTGCTCTAACAATAATAATTTTATTTCTACTGCTGCATATGCACGTTTTTCTGATATAAGTTTTTTTATTATGTAATGGTTCAAATTACTCATTGTTTTCATATTCAAATAGTTTTCTTTTACTCAGATTAACAACATTATTTACAGTGTGAAACTATTTGATTGTGTGTCTATATTAATATATAATTTTTCTCTTCCTCTCCATATATTTCAAATACTAAGTTTCTTTTGAGATTTATTTTAAAATAATATAGTGCATTTTATACAGATAATTCATTAATAACTTAAAGAAGTAAACAAATGCAACGTTTGGATGTTACTCATTTTAATTTTTATACATATTTTAAGATTGAATTTCTGTCACATTTGTGAAGTTCACAAATTTGTATTTATCTGCACATCCAGTTTCTTGGGAATTACTTTTCTCATCTAAATCTAATGTCTAAAACTCAAAATTCCTATTATTTTTACATTTTAATTGTTTATCTTAAGCATTTAATTGATTTCCACTGTTTTCACAGGAAGCATCAGCTAGCTGATGCATATGATCTGACAAACTTAGTAAAGAGATGTTGAAATAGTGTATTAATAAATTATGGATTCAACATTACATTTTTTTATTCTGGTAAAAATACAGTACTATTGTTGAATAAATTAGAAATTTGCTGTTAGTGTGTATGTTTACATGTTCTTGAATAAATTAATTTTTATTCTGAATCCATAAGAATTAACCACTGAATTTACTTGGAGAAGTGAGAAGAGGGTGATGCAAGGCTTTCATTTTTTTCTGTTATATAAATTTCAATTCAGTATATATTAATTTTCTGTTTCCTTTATTTTATTTTCAGCTATTAACTTAGAATTTTATATATTTTGCTTGTGGCTTTTATTTATTTTTTATTTGATTGAAATACTGGAAATATTACTATGTCATTTTAGATTCATATTAAATAGCAAGATATAAATATTTATACCTTTTAATTGGATATTGTATTTGAAAAAAAAATGACTTTTTTATTGAAATAACTGTCAAACATTTCCAGAAAACTTCAAAGTGTAGAAGGTTTTATTGAGGAAATGTTAATCCTGTTATATTTTTTTTTTTTTACTACCGCACAAACGACTTTAAAAAAAAAAAAGAAGTGTTTTCTTAATAAATTGAGAATAGCAAATTTTATGGGAATATTTCCGGATTAAATTATAGTTTTTAAATTACTTTTACTCGATTTCACTTTTTTTAAATCAATTTACAGAATAAAATCTAATGTTCAAATCCATTCAGGATTTTTAAATACTGTATGTATTGCTAATGCCAATAATACGTACCTAACAAGATATGGTGCTTCTTTTTTTTTTCCTTTTGAAACCACTTTTTATTTTTGTTCATCTTTTATGTAAGAAAATGAATTCATTTGGCACATTATCACTCTTATGGGAATTTTAATGTAACATTGAAGCAGTTGTGTTAGTAATGTGAATTAACAATTTTAACAAAATAATTTAGAAATTATTTATTCTTGTTTAATGAACATGGGCAAAAAAACATTTTCTTTTCAGTGAGATAACTTCTAATAAAAAAACTGTATAGTTCAAATTAGAACTCATTCTGCAATTGTTAACTCATCAGTTATATTTCATTTTTATAATAAGTTTTAACTAATCTGAATTCTTGTCATTGGATTAACTAATATATGTATATATAGTCTATTTAATTTGTATTATTTAAAAATATAATTGAATCAAATGACCCATATGTAAATGTGGGTACTGAGTTAATTTCTCAAAATATACAACTAACTCTTGATCACATGTGTTGTTATAGCCACTAGGAATTAAATCAATGTTTAGTTAGTTTTATTTTCAAATGTATCCTAGTGTTTATAATAGATTTTGAGATTGGCTTAATTCATATCCAATATTTAGAACATCATTTTTCAAAATTAAAGCCAAATCATGACAAAGATTAATATTCTTGGAATCTTTTATCAATTATTTTATTTATTATAACTTTAATAAATGCAAATAATCATTTTTTTATAAACTAAATGTGTTAAAATGTTGATGTAAATGAACAATTTCTTTTAAAAATTTGCATGCTTGAATTTTGAATTCCATCTTAAAATAATTTGAGGAAATTTGATAAATGTTAGTGCAACACATGTTGGTTTTTAATGGATGGCATATTTAATCATGTATTTGAACTCAAAATTGTTTTAGGCTTAAATATGTAAAGTCAAAAGAGTGCCACTATATGACTATTATAAAACTCTTATATTTTTGATCCACAAGGCTAAGGAATAAAATATCGAGCTTCTTGGTTGGTGACTAAGATTTAAAGTGCTTGGAAATTCTTTTGTAGAATTAAGCTTATATTTTTCATTTTATAATTCAATACATGCTTAGTTTTCTTAAACTAATTTAAACTGGTATTAATTATTTTCATATTTGTTTGTTAAATTTCTTTGAATTACTGATCCTTAGTATCATGAGGAAGTCTTTCTTAAACATTTTTGTTATATAATTGAACCTTCTTTTCTATTAGTTATTTCTTCAGTGTATTATCACTTCATTGATTTATTATTATTAGTAGTAGTAATGATCTACAAGAAGGAATGATTTTATTTAAATAATGTAGATGCAAAATTGATCAAATCCTCACCTAATTGCCTTCAATCTGTTGCCATTTCTCTTTTTTTTCCTATTTGAGTATCTGTAATCTTTCTTTACATTTCTGTCACTAGTTGTGGGTAAATCAAAAATAGATTTTCTATTGAAAAGTAGATGAAAGCTTTTGCATACATTTTATCAGAAATGTACCTATTTTAAAATAAAAAAAAAAAAACAAAGCCATGTTTTGCATCTTAAAGATTATCCACTAAAATACCTTTGCTCATGCTATTAACTTGAGTCTGAGACTTGTATAAAGACTATCTTGAATACCAAATGCAAACATTTCTCTTTGGACATATGAAATGACTTATCAAAGATGTTTGTTTAGGTTAGTTAAAACTTAGATCATGCTAAAACCTGAAAAATGCCACTGAGTATAAATCGCACCATCATTCACCAATGATTCATATACTTGTTAAATGACTAAAATTATAATTTTATGGTACACTTTGTGTTTGAATGTGTGGGATAATTCTTATGCTTGAGATGTAAATTGTTTATAAAATTTTCTTTCAAAAGGAATAACATTTTTTGTCAGTAGAGAAAAAAAAAACAGTAACAATATACTTAAGGTACTTTGAATGCTCATGGAAGTCTTCTTAAAATTGAAAACTTTTTTAATGATATTTTGAATAGTTATAATTCTTATACAAAAATAACTTAAACCTAGTATATTTGAGTATTCATTTCAAATGGCTTTAAATATTATTTAATTTTCCAGGTACCAAATCATTCTTATATTGTATGGGACTAAAAAAATAAAATATTTATTTTGAGTTAGTTTCAACAAAATAAGCTTTTATTATAAAATCTACTAACTGCATGCCAACAAAAATGATGATTATCCTGAATTCACAATTTCATTAATTTAGTTTTTTATTACTTATTTTATGTTTTCTATTACTTAAGCATAATGATTTTGTGAAGGTTAGATTTTTATTTTCAATTGATTAACATATGGCAATCAGTAGCTGAGAAGTAATATAATCATTAATATGTGTATTTCTTAAACTTTTATGATAGTTTCATATTTTACTACAATAAGTCTTTGCTTTAGAAAAACATATTCATTTAATGAATTTAAATGTAAATATACAGATTGCATATAGTATTTTTGCAGAGATGTTCCCATATATATATATATATATATATATATATATTGAAGATTAACTGAATGGTTTGTATAAAATGTCTATTACTCATGAACTGTCTTAGAAAATAGAAACTTAAATTGAAAACTATACTAATAGTAAAATATTTACAAATCTTATTGTGATGTGATTGGTGAGTGTAGTCCTTGTATAGAAGCTGATGGAGAAAGCAAGATGAAAAAAGCATGTCTACTTAAATGAGCAGAAGACTCAGATCTCTTGTTTTGGTTGTTGCCAGGCCAAATTGATGGCATTTTATGTGCACAAGAGTTTTTTTTAATTTAGTCTGGGCTAAGTAAATTGTTTTCATTGTTTTACTTGTAGACACCTACTATACTTGTCATATTTCTTGAGTAGGTAAGAGAATTCCTTTTTTTATTTTGCCTTTTAAACTAAACTTATTTAAATAAGAGCTCTGTTCAATAAACTTGGACCATTAATGTTGTCTGACTGTTACTTTCAAATCAAATTTATTTTAAAAATTAGCCAAAGGCCATTATGTGTACCGTCTTCAATCATGACTGGCACTAGGAATGAATATCACTTTAACTGGTGATAGAATTACACTATATTGTATTTTATTTAAATTAAGCTTCTCATTAATACTTTTCCCTATATAGCTATCTATCTATCTATATATATATATATATATATATATATATATATATATATATATATACATACATACACAAAGAACTGTTTGGGTTCACCTTCTAATTTCCAAGAATTGCCTAAAAATTGAAGATTGTGTACCTTTTTCAAAACCAATTTACTAACTCACTTCAGACCAAAGGGATTTCTTTCTGGAGGGTTTTAACATATAATGAAATTAACCCATTACTGCATAAAGTCTCCTTGAAAGTTTAGCTTTTTTGCCTAATCTACCATGGTAATCTTAGGTTCTGGTAGCTTTTAAATTTTAGATAAAAAAAAAATTGATTGCCATGCACTAATGGGTTAAAGAGTTTCAGCATCCTAGTTTAGTAGTAGTTAATTAGATCATAAGTTATGAAATTTCCTAATTATGAAATCCAAAGGGTGTCCTCAGACTTTTGGCCTATTGGTCAGTTAATAAAAAGCTACATCAAATTAGTAATAGGTTGCCAGGTAAAACATTTGTATAATATATTCATTATTAAGCTGCTGTTTAGAACTGACTAATTTTATTTTTCTTAAATTTTTGATTAAAAAAATTATGGCCTTTTGCTAGTTATTTTACCAATGGTTTTAAAAGTACTATTTGATTTTGTTTTAATTTAGTATCTTTATAATAGGAGAATAGAATCTACTGAAGTTGAATGTCAACGCATAATTATCATATTCAAATGAAAAAATCCTCCAATTTATTTTCATTTGATTAAAAAAAATGTATCTGCCAATCCTCACTACTATAAAAAATTTGTATAATGAAAGGCTCCTAACAAGGAACACATATCTGTTACATATATTCAAGAGTGACCACATCTTTTGATATACCTATTATTATTAGGTGTGCTTAGAATATCCTTTACACCAGATGTTTTTTTTTTAATTGGTTCTGTAGCCTTTTTAGTTTTAATGAACTAAAGATATTTTACTTACCACACAAATAAAACTTATGTAGATGCCATTGATCTTTGTAGTCTTCTACTAATAAATCTCTTCCTTGCTATCAGAATGAGATTTTTTTTTATTATTTCTGATTTTACTAGTAAAAATGTTCAATTTTTTCAATGAAAGTAATAATTCATTGGGGATTTAAATCAATTTTTAAACTGATGATTTTAAGGTACAAATATACTTTTTTTTTCTATTAACAAATAAAATAAATTATATATGTTATTTTAATGTGGAGAATTTCATTCCAGGGCCTTTTTTGAAGCCTTTTTGGTTTTTCTTAACTTTAACATTTTGTTTTATTAAACAAAAATATATATTTTTGAGGTTGATCTTTTACTTTTTATTTTAATTAAACATTTTTTAAAAGTTGTATTGCAAAGTATTTATATATTTAAATAAAACATTAATTTACAATTTGTCATTGTTTTACTGATCAGGATGGAAATGATTCACTGATGTAAAAAGTTTGGTTTTTTTTTTTTTTTTTTTTTTTTTCAGGGGCATTTAAATTGTTAAAGCCTGTAAAGATGCAAGTTTATACATTTTTAAGTATGTACAAATGGAAATATACTGAAAACAGAAATAATATTTATGTATCTTACTATCTTACTGTGATGTGATTGGTGAATGCGGCATATTTATAGAATCTAGGAGAAGAAGCATGCTGAAGATACAAGACTCAACATAGGCTTCTGGCTTGTTTATAAATTTTTAAATAGGTATGAAAGGGAAAGTCTTGTTTGCTAATTAGTATGAAGAGAAGAAGTTTTGTATAGCATGCCCTACTTATATCATAGGTCCATGATAGTGCTAACATACAAGTCTGTAGCTGTTGGTTCTTAGTTTTGCTTACAATTCTGTAAAGTGCTTGAACTGATCTAAAAATGATATATTATGTTCTCTATATTATCTAAAGTAGATTTCCTGAGGTGTCTTAAAAATACGAGCAGGTATAATTTAACCCCAGAGATAAAGTTTATTAATTATATGCATTTGTACTTATTGGTATGATTGTAACATTGTACCTGTCATTAATCTTGTTTTTGCATAAATGATATATGATCTGTTTTGTTCTCATCTCAAACTTTTTGTATAGGAAAGAATTTTGCTCATGACCGGAATGATTGAATGGAGAAAATGACAAAGTAATCAGGTTCTTATGCAAGTGATGTCTAGTTCAAGATTAGCTATTTGAAGAGTAAGTGGAGCTCTTTCAAGACCTATTCCTTCTCTTCTAAAGTATACTCCTTGAAATGTCTAAAAGATTTAGATAATGTGGCACTACACAGTTTTTGAAAAGACTTTTTTTAATCATTTAATCTAAAAGCAATAAAGCCATTAAAATGCAAGGGGTTACTGAGTATGAAAGAATATAAGAAAAAAAAATAACAGAACAGGAAGACAGAAGATAATGATTGACATTGCATTTAAATTTTTGAAGTTCAAACTTGACTTGAAAGCAAGAAGTGTGAGAGAAGAAACTGTTAGCATAGACCTTAAGGTTACATCTAGCTATTTCAACTGTAAAGTGGAGAGATTTAGTTGCCAATCTAGTGTGTTTAAATTCGTAGTCTAGATACCAAAGAGGAAAGCTCATTAGAACAATTATGAAAATATAAGAAAGACAGGGAAGCAATGTTACTGAAACTGAGATGCCACAGGTCAGGACCAATAACATTGCAGGAGCACCAGATAAGATGTGACATCAATATTCAATGCATGAATAAATGGTAGACTTTATAAATGGTGTAAATCCATCAGCTATGATTTGATGTGTTCAACTAGTATTTTCTATTAGGATTCATCTTATTTTTCACAGCTTTCAGCTTGTTATTTTAATAATTGACAATGTTTCATCTAAGGAAATTGATACTGTTAAATCTGATATTATGAGTAAAAATATACACACACACAAGATGGTAACGTATAGTATTTGAAGTAAGAAAATATATAGCTAAGTTTGGAGGAATCCTAGTAGTTGATCTTCAGTAAGGCACATCTAAGGAAAGTTTGGCTCCTAAAGATAAGGAATGAGAGTTCAATTCTTGCCATAAGATTATTCTTTATTTCTATACTTATTTAATAATCATCAAATAATGATCTGAGTTGAAGATGATACAAATATTAGTTAACCATAAAGAACAATATTTAATCTAAAAAATTTATTTGATGCATTCTGAACAAAAGTTTCACAACTAAATGAAACTTTCGTTCTCAACAGACACTCAGTCCTCTTGTTCCAATAGAAATAAATGATTTTTCCTGTTAACCCATTGAATCCTGAAACCAGAACATTTTGGATAAATTTTATGATTCCAGAACAGTGTATATAACAACAAATTAGTAGTGGCAGCAAATGGCTAGTACAAGGGTGCTCATCTGAATAGCATTGTTAGACAAATTCTTTTCAGTGATTAGATGAGTGATGTACAGATAAATCAATAGTACAGGTTATATTTTAACTCCATTTTCTCACTATTTCCTGTCTGGGTTCTAAATGCTAGATAACATTACTGAGTGACTGAATGCATTTGTTGTATTGTTGTTATGCAGTCATAATAAAAGCTAATATGGCAAGGAATGAATGAAAATTGCTAAAAGAAGTTCAATAAAGCTAAAACTTCATCAATAGTAAAAGCTAGTGATGATATACTACTTCCAGTCGAGAAAACAACAGCAACAAAAGTGAAGCAAGCTAGTTTATAAAATGCTGCTCAGAAATTGGATGATTTTTTTTTTCTAGATAAAAAAAAAAAAAAAAAGACCATTGTAGAAAATAATTTAAGTAGGTTCCTTAATGATTTTGGAGAGAGATGGAGCAGATACATTCAAATTATAATAAAAAAATAAAATTAACATTTAGCAAGTTTGACTATTTGCAAACAGTTATATTTTAATCTCCAACTTTCATGCATTTTCTTGTATTAATTGGTACGATTGGTTTTCTCATGAAATTTAGTTGGTATCATTTATGAAAAATCTCAACTGCTTCATTTCTTTTATGCCCAAAATTTACTCCAGGTATTTTATTCAAGTACAAAACTACATATATTCACTATATTATTACAAATTTTGATAAAATTATCTGGGATTTGAAAATATTGACTACAAACTAAAAATTAAATGTGCATATGATAGCCCTAGTCTCTTAGTTGCATTAATTTATGAACATTAACAATCTCTGTCTTCATTTTCAATGCACAACATATCAAGTGATAAAAATAGCCCTGCAAAAATCTTTTCTCCTTGCATTAAGATTGATATTCATTCAGTGGGCAATTGCAAATTCTTGTGAGGAGATACCAAAATATATCCTTTGTATCTTTAAGGTATGTATCTGAAGTTAATGGTTTGCATAAGTATTGCTGCACATTTGGTAAGTACCTAATGACTAACTTTTTAAATTGTTATTTTTGCTATATCTGTTCATGAGTTGCTTCTTCCAAAAATACATGTGAGGTTCTAGGTTATTGATTACGAAAAATATAGGAAGATGTTTAAAATTATAAGGGATCAATTTTTATTCATTTGCAACAGATTAGCTATCAAAATCAGGTGACTGAATAATTAGTAAAATGTATTTTTTTTTTTTAAACCTTGTATTTGATGTAATAATTAAAAAATGAATTTGGATACTAGTATCTCAATAGACCTCTTTCAGATTAACTACTTGGGATCATATTTGAAAATGATTTTTACATAAAGTGAAAGTTCTTGAATATCATATAAAAACATCTTATGATACTAAATATATAAAAGTTTCTTTTGTCAGTGTCAGTTTGTTGCCTTTAAATAACATTGAAAATTTGTTAATAACTATGAAGAGAACTTTTTTTTAAAAACTTATTTATTTAAAATGTAAATAGAAAATTTGGATGTTCCAGCATTTTTTATTTAAAAATTAAATTTATTCTGTACAAATATATAAATATGAGAGGAATGATTACATTTTTGATGGATGAAATATTTATTCATCCTCATGATGAATTCCTATGTTAGCCAATAATTCATGGACACTGACTTCTGCTTTGTTGATACCCATAATGGGGGCCATGGCTGATGACATACTGTTGTAGATTTGGGGGAAAAGAAGTTCCTGTGTAGCCAACAGCTGCTTCATTCGATGACGTTCCTAAAAAAAAAAAAAAAAAATTAACCATGCCATTATAATTTCAGGAAATGAATGGAGTTTTTAATCTGACATTATATCTAAATACTAAGACAGGTGTACTCACTAAATATGTTTATAGTGTGTAGCCTCTGTCATTGACATGCTTAGGATGATTCTAATCCAAGAGGCTACATACATACTGCCAGAAGTTTTCCTTAAGATAAATTTTATTTGAATAATAGACTTCAAATATGCCATTTGTGCATAATTAGAAAAAAATATATTGTATTCTTGAATCTCAGGAGAATTTTTTTTTTTTTTAGTTTGATCAGTGGACATATTTACCTTGATCACTCAAGATCAATGTTGATGTGGCTAAAAAAAATGATCTGAATATTTTCAAGTAAAAGCTAAATAAATACATTTTTCAGAAAACAATGTTGCATTATTGGAAACTTGAAGACCTGTTCAAATGTAACAAACATTAAATTTGTCAAAAACAGAATTATTATTATTATTAGCAATAACAAAAGCCCATCACGAAACTAGTTCTTTTGTTGAAAGAATCTGAAATTTGGAATGAAAAACCTATGTCAGCATATAAATTAGGGATCATCAATATTTCACTAAAAAAGAGCATACCATGATGAAAAAAGGTTGCAAACTTAATGAAAAAATTTTTATCATCTAAATATTTGTTATAAGAGGAAAGACCAAAGTATTTTTTGATTATTTTATTAAACCTTTTCATCCGTTTTAGAACATGCGGAATACCATTAAAAAGCATGTCTTAACCGTGGTGACTTGTTTTTGAGGTGTTAACAGCTTAGGCCAGGGGGAAGTTATTGGACGGAAGAACAGAAGTGATAATTATTTTGGATTTTAAGTGAACTATCTTATTTAACTACACAGTAATTTTTAAAACTTAAATGCTTTCAGCAATCTAATATTTTTTTTAAGGTACTTTAGCTTTGTGTTTGAAGATATCTGGAAAAATAAAACTTAAAATACTAATAATAAAATAAATTTAAAATTTCATAAGAGAGGTACCTATAATTTTTACGTACATCTCTTATGAAATTGTATGGTATTTTTTATATCTCAGTTATTAAAAAATTTCACAGCTGCGATAATTTAAAAATTAATAATTAAAAATAATACCATAAAATTTCATAAGAGATGTAATAAGAGACCTAATATTTAAATATCTCTCACATTTTTATGAAATGTTATTTTCTTTTTTATGTGTAAATTTTTAATTTTCCTTATTTTTAATATTGTTATATGACAGGTATGAACATGTGAAATTTTTGCATTATGTAATCATTTACACTTTTTATTTCATTTAATCATAGTCCACTAAAAATAGAAGTGTAAAAATAAAAATCTTCTGTGCAATTGATTTTAGACTTTTGTGAAAATTTGGTGGCCCCTTTTTGAAAATATTGTAACAAAGTTATGTCCAGTTTCCATCCCTAAAATTGAAACTAAAAAAGAAAATAATTAATAATTGCAGTATATCTTTCACTGAAAAACAAATTAATTAATTTCAAAAATTAAATTACTTAGTGAAATAGGACGTAAAAAAATAAATAAAACTTTAAAAATGCGATGATGACAGTCAGAGAATTTAACGTGTTCACAGCATGAAAACTACAATTTTCCAAGATCAGATTATTGCCGTCAGGGGAAACAACTCTTACAATACGTGACATTAATGTCACTTACGATCATCCATATATTGGGGGGGGGGGAGACAAATGTTTTTATGCACACTCAAAAACTGTAAAAATATTTTTTAAAATACATGCGCGTCACAGATTCTTGGAAAAATATTTTGGCTTCAGACAATATTGTCCTTAACATATTCATAAAAGCCATTAAAAGCTTTTTGAATTAAATTTTTATATTTACAATTCAGAGCTGAGGTAACTGTATAATTCGATTTTATAAAAAAATCGATTCTTCAAAGTCTTCTGCTTTTAACTAATATAATCAATAAAAGTTACATTTAATTTCTTGAGTTTTCATAAAATTAAGTAAGTGGGGTAGGTAACATGTAAAAAAAAACATGTGTCTAAAATAATTTAATTTGTGAATAAGTTCTGAAAGTTTCATTAAAACCCAACAATTTGATTTTTGCAAGAATTAAAAAAAAAAAAAAGTGTTTTTAATGCCAAAAAAGACACTAAAAAAAATCCCACTATTAATCTTTGATCCCCCTTCACTTAGGCAAGAAAAACGAGATTTTTAACCAAAATTTCAAACATGCTAGAAAGGATGAAGTTTTTTTATAAAAATCAAAAATACTTTGGTCTTTTCTCTGAATAATAAAAAACATTTTGGTGATAAAACTGTTTTCATCATGGTATGCTCTTTTTTTTCAGCAAATTTGTGGTGATACAAATCAAAACTCCAATCTTGTAAGGTCTTGGTTAATGATTAGTAAAATCTATAAATATTTCATCCATTATGAGTTTCCAAAAGGCAATCACAGTAAATTGTGATTATCAAGAACAAGTAATGATTGAAATTTATACAAAATGCTTCGACTTAGTCAACATAAAGCTATAACCTACTACCCTGGTGCTCTGGTCCAAAACCTGGCCAGTAGTCGCTGGTCATTCAAACCACAACCTCCCTACCACGTTGTGATTTTTGATCTCAGGGTGACAGATTGAATTTCACAGGAACTAGACATATCGAATCACCATGGTACTGATTACACAAATTAAAATAATGACGTTGGGAACTCACTGGTCAAATTCAACAATTTTGTATAAATCTAGAATACAAATAGAGTTCAGTCCTTCCTGTATGAACTTATTAGTGGCTTGGTGCTTTTACTTTGCTGGAAACAATCTACCTGTAAGTTTTGGTAGTAAAGTAATTGTTTTCACTTGTTCTCCAGTCTTGCTGTGGTCTAGGTTCCAACTGCAACTACTTTTCAACTCTCCAAAACGTCCCAAGTGTCTTGCTTTTATGGACCCTATTTCCAAGCTGGAAGGGATAGGCTTTTCTCCAAGTTTCTTAATTAATCCTAATTAATTCTAACAAGGTTTCTTCGTTTAAAATTTTCTTATGAGGTATTATGATTTCCAAATTCGGGAATTACCTCATCCCACAGGCAGGGGGGCACAGGATTTGCTCCTCCCTGTTGTTCCCATTTCCTCAGATCCATAGTTCTCACTAGTACTTTGGTCAGGTGGAAGCAACTCTATCATTCACCTGAGACCATTCCTTCAGGCCTCCTTATATCTGCCACTTCCATTGACCTTAACTCCACCTAGTCAGCTCATGGTGCAAGTCTTTTTATACTTAATTTTCCAAGCCTCGTTTTGGCAGTCATACATCTTTCTTTTTTTTTCTTTGACTGTCAACAGTTTCACATTTGCAATTTTTAGCTGTCTTTGCTTTTTTTTTTTTATTTCAGAATAATAAAAAAGAAAATTTGCTGCATTTCTTGCTTTATCTATTGTTCTATCCCTTAACTCTTTTAGACCATTTCCAGCTTTTTTTTTTTTTCATGTTTAACCTTTTTCCACCAGGCCACTTTGCCAAAACTTGTCATATTTTAATGCACTGTCCTAACTCACCCAGCTTAAGATTTTTAAAAGGTTTTACTATATAAAAAACAGAGAAATACCAAGTACTATCAAAATCTTTTATACAGAATCTCAGATTCTTTTAATAAAGAATTAGTTTCACAATGGGCTTTTCCCAGTTAATAATGATTATTTTCTTGACAAATAAATTTAATTCTTGTTTGTTTTTTATCCTGTATAAAAAAAATACACTTTAAACTGCAGATGCCGCCAAGACAATACTCAGTCATCATTCCCTTATGAAGCAAATCTTAAATGTCACTTATAATATATTTCCCCTTAAAGTTATATCATGAAAACAAGTAAATAAGCAGTAAAAACAGTGACTTTTTGATGTACCACTTTGTTTCCTTCTCTGTAACTTGTTAGAAGGAGTAATACTAACAAGTGACTCCAGTTCTGTGGCATATCCATTATACCAGTATTCTGCTGCTTGAATAGTATGGTAAAATTAACTTAAACAGTTAGGCTGATACTATGCTGATCATTGGCAGGGGTTGGTAAGTGACATTTTGATTTTAGGCAGAACCAAATCCCATCATTTTTGATAGGTACTATGCAAGTTTAGTATAATTAGTTAAATTATGCCATCATAGAGAAATAACTTTAATTTTAATAACAATGACTTTTAAGGTGTACATTGCAGATTAGTTAGCGCCACTCAAAGAATGTGTGTCCCAGAATATTATTAAAATGCAACATATTAAACACAATACTTTGAGCATTTTGGTTCACAACACAGCTTTATATTTACTTCAGTGATGGAGATTTTATCCTGAACTATTTTAGCTTAAGGAGGATCCTTGACAGTAATGCCTCACCAATCTGCAGGGTAAGTACAGCATTTAGTCAAAAACATGATATTTCTGACATGGATGGGTTTCCTCATTTGAAAGAAAATAGTGAACAAGATGAGAAGGAATTTTTATTAGGAAAGAATGGATAATAGAGAAACTGGAATTTACTATTGTTTATGCTAGCTATGATATCATAGATACAATTTATTGAACAAATGCATCAAAATTTTTATAGTGATTATATTATATATATAATCATTTCACTCCAAGCAAGGCACTAATGCAATTAGGCCACAGGAAGCAATCATGACAAAGCAAGGCTCAATTATCCTATTTAAGAAATGACACAAAGTAATTGTTTATGTTTCAGGTATGAAAAAAAAATATATATTGATTAAAGAGGTTATAGTAGTTCCAATGAGAGAAAAGTGTGTATATTAAAAAGAAGAGAGAAACCGCAAACGTTTTTGGTTGTAATATGGATTTTTTGGGGGTCTGTGTATACTGATTCCATGCAACTTGGGAAGCATGTATATATATATATATATAAAAAAACACACACAGACACTGGAAATTGTCTTACTATAGAAATGCATTGCTATTTTAATACTAGTTATTAATGTAACCCTTAATATCACAAGGACAAATATATCAAAACTGTCAGTTACTGTAATGATTACATATATAGTGGCATGGCAAATACGAAATGATATAAAAATACCTTAAAAGTGTTTTGAAATCAATATTTCTTTTGAATGGTCTTTATGATTACTTAATCTTCAGAAAACTGTCTATTACAGGATTCATAAAAAAAGTTCTCTTACCTTGGGGGCTTCAAAACAAGCAGGACAGTTTTCATTGATCACAGGAAGTTGACACTGAAAAGAAGATAAAATATGTAATCTATATAATATATATCTTCAGATTTTTTTTTTATTAAATGTTAACATGTGATACCACAATAACATTTAAGAAAAAAAAGTTTGCCATGAGATGCTTTTCAACCTATCTAGTAATAAACTTTCCTTCTAAGGATTGTCAAAATGTATCCATAAAACTAGTTGAGAGATTTACCAGAGAGTTGTTATCAGAAAGCAAACTCAGATAAACTACTTTCTTAGATGTCCAAACACCAAGAGTGAATTTGTGATGGTCATGGATTGGTCGAGAGCTTTAATCAATAAAGTGCAAGGAGAGGAGTTCACACTAATCATGCCACTTTGGAATTATCATTGATTGGTTGGCTCTAATAAGATATCAAGAAAAAAAAAAGAATTTCTGTAAGTTTGCTGGCTTGTTGAGTAAGGAAGTGTTTAGTGTAACAAGACCGCATCAAGAATAGAAATACAGAATAATACTGACTGGTCTCCTGTGATAACACCCTATTCAAATCCTTAGCTATGCAGATGATCTGGCCATCATGAGTTGCTCTAGAACTGATCTGCAAAACTTTCTGAATGTACTGGCCAAATTTGGACTAGAGGTTGGCTTGAACATCAACATCTCAAAAACGAAGTGCATGACAACTAATAGAAACAATCCCAACCTGCAACTTACAATATACAACCAGGAAATCACTCAAGTTACAGAGTTTGTATATCTCAGTCACATGCTATCATCAAACAACAACAATGGAATGGTTGCTGTGCAGCACTGCATTGCTCTGATTTTGGCAGCTTTCCACAGGAACAAAGAAGTGTTAACATCAAAACAAGATTCTCATCATTCGAAGGCTAAGATCTTTGACACTTACATCTCTACCAGTTGTGTTACAAGGTCTTGATTGTGTTAACTGGATGACAGTCACTTCAAAAGTTTGCTACATTCCAGAACCACAAACACCTATATCTCTATCAATGAGCTACTCAACATTACCAAGCTTAAGCCAATCACATCAGTTATCAAGTCAAGAGCACTTAAACTGTATGCTTGTGTCAAAAGATCAACTCGTAATAAAGTTATGCCTAGAAGGAAGGTTAGCCAGTAAGAGAAGCAAAAGGTCAACAGTCAAAATGCTGGCTTGATAATTTCCACTTATGAACTGGATTTAACCTTTACTCTTGGTGATTGGACTTTGTGGAAAATATCTCATGTTGATGGATATGGCATTATACAAGGAAATACAATTTTGCTTAAGTTATTTACTGCATGCTTTGAAAGTATCTTTCAGAAAATGAACTAAGAAGGAAAAGGCATAACCAGAAATGGAGAATATTTTAACCATCTCTGATTTGTGGAAATTATTTTACAAATACCAGAATCATCAAATAAATTGCAAGAAATACTAAATAACTTGAATAGGGAAAAAAAACAGTCTTAAAGTAGGTTTGAAAGTAAACAGAAATTTAATAAAAATAATTTAAAACTAATGCTCAAAAGAAAAAAAAAAAAAAAGATAAGAATAAAGGATGAAAAATTGGAGGAAATCCAGAAATACATTTACCACGAAAATGGAATCAAATGACATGAATGGTTAGAAAGCATTTAATAAAAATGGAGACATAAAAAGTATCTTGCTAATATGCTTGAAATAATGAATGTTATATACTGGCTATGATGCATGTACAGGTGTGAAACACAGAAATTAGCAAAAATATTAGAAAACAAAATTACACAAAGATCCATAGAAAGAGCAATACTAAGGATAAATAAGATATAGAAGTGATAAATATGGAGGTGAATAGGACATAGAAGAAGCAATAACAGAAAAGGTTGGCCGATTGGTGTCTTGTAGACAGAAAATGCAGTTGAGAAAAAAAAAAAACAGTCATAATATGGTGTGATGAGACAGAGGAGTTTGCTGGTGATACATAGCAAAGAATAGCACAGTCATGGTTGTTATGGAAGGAGTTGAGAAAAGCTTTTGTCCTAAACAGGACTCACAATGACTGCTGCTGATACATAAGTACATCAATAATTTCATAGTTTAATGATGGATAATGAATTTATTTTAAAAAACAGTTATTTTTCCACATAATCTCCTTCCTCATCCATGCACTTAACCAAAAACTTCTCAATATACATGTATCAAACATTATACAGTGAGAATTTCAGCCATGTCAGGCTATGGACTTATCAAGCCATCCTTGTATGGCATGTTCAAGAAATCATGGCTTAAAGACATTTTCTAAACATAATGTTCTTGTTGAATTACTAAAACCAAAAGTAATTTCTGTCTGGTTGATGAATCATCAGCTGGTTTGGTGAGCTTGTAATATCATTTTTTTTTAGCTTGCTTCATTCACATTTGGTAATGACTTCTGGCTGTCTGGTCATAGGAAATAGAAAATTACCTTGCTTGCAAACATTCGCAAATCTTTTTCTCTGACATGAACCAAAGGCCGAATGACATGTAAATCACCCTCTCTGGAAAGAAAAAAATATTCATTATGAGATGAGTAAGTTATGATCAATAGTATAATACATTTATTTTCGAATCTTTTACCTTCAAATAGCTGTGGAGTTATACAAGTGTCACGAATAGTTTGATGAGCTTAATAAAACCAGTCATGGGGACAAGTTAATGAGGAAATTTAATTTGAATTGGCTGATGTGATGCCTGTGAGAAGATTTTTACCTTGAGTTATTTATCTATATAATACTATGTGACTATTATTTGTTTTGTCTTTAACTTTTTGCTGTAATAAAGTAAACAGATATATATATAATGACAAGTGAATGATACCCTGATTTGAACACACAAACTTATGATAACTAGGTAAGTGACATATCTCCTAGGCTAGTGGTCTGCTTAAGCAACATAGTAAAATTAACTTGAAACGTTAGGTAGAGTGCATTGATCCTAGGCAGAGTGTAGATATGTAGCAGAGAACAGAGGAGCAACATTTTGATCCCCAGCAGAGGGCATAGATTTGCTGATCCATACATAAATAATCCTGTCATTTTTTTTTTATATATGGAGGAGTGTGATATGGTGTAAAAGTTAGTACAACAGGGAGTAGTAGGCTTGTCTGTTAAAGTCGGTTTATATTCACTTTGCCTTGCTCTAATGCCTTTGGGAAAAGTATGAATTCACTTTTTCTGCACATTGTGTCCCCCCTCATGAAATGCTGCTGGTGATATGATAGACAACTACACTATTACATACCTGACGTGTCTTAGTCTTTTTCTGCATTAACAACCTAAATATTTCAAGTGGTAATGAAAAAAGTGATGATTAAACACTAAATTTGGCTATTTTTAATTAAAATTTACTAAAACAGCAAGTTTTGCCAATCAATATGTATGTTGTGGATTGAAAATAAATCAGAAACAAACTTGTCAGGTACCAGAGATTAATGCAAACCTTACTGGCAGAACAGGATTATTATATATCTAATTATTAGCTGCTGTTTTGTTAAGATAATACTGAGGTTAAAAGAGAAAATTAAACTTACTTTACTGTATAGTGAGCTTTCATTGTCCGTAAAATTCCATTATGGAAAAATGACATCAAAAAACTGAAAGAACCAAAACAGGAGATGGTCAGCATTAGAAATACACTTTAGAGTAACAACTACTCTTCAAACAAAACATCAAGCAGGGACAGAAGACTCAAACACAACAATGAAATATCTGCCACAGTCTCTCTTACAACATTAGAACAGTATTCAAAAGAAGTTTAATCCTTTGGTAATATCTCTCTCTTTAACCAAGCCCACCTTGAAAGAAAACATGACAATGACATGTATTCCATTTTATGTAGTTCTGGCAAGGAATACAGAGATCATTCAGCTTCTAAAAGTAATGGTGGAAGAACGGCAAAAACTATTTGTCTGGAGACAGACACTGAAATCAGGCATGGTTGATCATATATGGAGGGAAAAGGGTTATCATCAACCCCTGTGGAATGAAGTCAAAACAGAGATCAGCACTAAAAGACATTTAAATCAACATTTTAGGCACTGACATCTTCCACAGTAGACCTCACATACAGATGAATATGATCTGAGAACCACTGATTAAGAAAGGACACTGATAAATTACAAGTACATAGGCCACATATATGTTACAGGTTATGTGTACCTATCATATTAATGTGTTCTGTCAACTTACTTCCATATATACACAATACTATGTAATCTACTGTGAGAGTACCAAGAGTTTTAGTAAAATAGAGGTAAATGAGTGTTGATGATTCTAATCTGAATTCAGCATGTTAGGGAACAGGCTGGTGTAAATGGTGTGTGTGTGTGAGCTGATTATTCTGCTAACAGAACAAAGTGCATCTTTAAAGAATACAACAGCATGTGTTACATTCATAATTAAAATACTAAAACACCAATAAAAACCCAGTTTACCTTTCAGCCAAGTCATCTAAATGCTGTCCAAGTGCAATGACATTGTATTTTTCCCGACGTGCACAAGCATAAATGCGGCCTCGCTTCATACGACTGCAGAAGCTGCAGATAGAGTCACATTTATAGGGAAGGTTGGCAGCAGTTTCTAAAATACCTGTGAGAAAAATAGAAAAACAAAGAAATTTATAAATCAAAAGTTTTATTTTAGTTTTTATACAACTAACATTTTAATTTTGAATGTTTTCTGTATGAATTTTTTTTTGAAAGAGAAAATCCCAACTTCAAACGAAATAAATCACTTTTTGAGCAAGATGCATAATTGTGTGATGCTTAAATTTTAATTACATTCTTAACAAAAAATGTAAGTTTTTTTTCAGGCCACTGTCAAAATTAATAACTCTTAACAACTTTTTACAGCTATTATTGTTTAGACAGTAGTTATAAGGAGTAGCTTGCACAAGTGATTACTCACCCATTCTTCCCCATCATCATGACATACCAGCAACAAGCAAACATTTTTAAATATATCTAATCATTGGACAGAGCATGAGAAGAAACAGATTCATATTTTCAAGGATATCAGTTGTCAATTTCCTCTAGCATAGATTCCTCTATCCAGGTTGTCAACTCCAAGGTCTTCTAAACACTGAACTTTTATAGCCAGCTCCTGCCACTAGTTTACCTCAAGGTGGATCTTGATTGGCTAATACTGCTGCTATGTAGATTATCTACTAGCGCCACCATTCTCAATCTTTCTCTTCTCCAACTATACAATTGGTCAAGGTTCAATTATCTCAACATTAGTGATATCTAGTACTTCCATTCAGTAAGTATCTAGAATACAGGGAGAGATGGATTCATGCCTTTCTTAAGGGCATTAGTGCTATGTAAACACAAAATTCTGTCTATTAATTTCATCACTTGTGCTAATAACTGTTATGCTACTTTGTAACTCCATTCTTAGAAAATTAATGACAAAAAATGAAGTGTTGTTTTTCATCAAAACTGAACCAGACTCATAGCATTCCATTTATAGTAATAACAAATAATATCAAATTAAAATAAATTCATAACTTTCTAACAAATTACTGTTTACATTTTGGATAGAAAAATAAAGTTAAAGATTATATACTTCCAAAGATTCAAAAAAGGGATATCTTTCTTAAATAGGATAATTGAGCCATGCTTTACTATAACGTCTTCCTGTGGCTTAATGGTAAAAGCACACCTGGCCTGAAGGTAGTTTCTCAGATTAAAAAGGGAATACAGGTTAGATTCCATTTCAGTAAGTATATTTTCTTTAATAAGACATTTAATAAGATCTCTAAACCAGTAAGTAGATATCACTGTTTAAAAAATAGGATGTCTATTCAACTATATATACCTATTAAATAAGTTTATAATAACAAGAAATAATTTTCACATCAAAACCCGCAGATGAGCTGCCTGATAAGAGGCAACAAATCATTGCAAAGAATGGTGAATATATAATAGAATGAAATGTAATTGTACTTTATTTTTGAAGAATATAAGTTGATAAGCAAAAACAAATTATTTATGATTCAGCTGTATAAGTGACTGGCTAATGTACCAAAAGTAGGCACACAAGAGTTGAACGAAATGTATGACTTGATATTTGAATATGTGTTATTTCAAAACAATCCAACTAACCTTGTGATTCAAAGAAGTATGGTATATTCAAAGTAGCTAAATATTTCTTTAAAGGACTGGGATCATAAGCTGGAGTTTGGGGATCCACCGTGACTGCACCAATTTCAAAATGAATGCCCTGTAATATAAAAAGTTAGTTTAGATAAATGATAATCATACAATCTTTTTTTTAATACTTTGGTTTCTGTCTCAAAAAGTTGGCAGCCAAAAATAATACAGCAAGTTATGGAGCCTGGAGATTTATCCTCTAGACAGCACATCCTCCATTATAATGTCTGATCCTGTTAATTAACCTTCTTTACTTAAAGTAAGCACTTTATAGTATCTCTTTGGCAAATCCAAATTGTATGCTTAATTACTCATGTCCTTTGGGATCATTATTAAGTAAAACTTATGAACTGTTTATTTCTAGGGTGGACCACATGTAATTGAAACTATATAATGTGAAACCATGGATAAGAATGTATAACATGTTGAACCTGATTGCTCTGTTATTCTTATTGTACTGAATAAAATGAATTTTTACAAGGAAATAAATGACCACCGAATGAAGGCTATTTAGAACCAGTTTAGGTTTTTTCAGGAAGGAAAGTATATAACCATGATGTTAACTTAGATTACTGAAATTAATATTCATCAGCATTTTGCCTTACATTTTATTTGTAGTTTCCTTAAATCTATATTCTATATTTGGATGTGCACATAGTATAGTGGTTATCAGTGTGTAAAGTGGGACTGGCATGCCAAGTTCAAATTCTGGCTGAGGCCATTGTGTTTGCTTTCACAGAAATATGCTTGGAAAAATATGAATTCATTTCTTGCTCTAGTTAGGGGTTCATAACAGGGTAGACTGGGCTCTTAAGCCTCAGCTGGTAACCAATCTAAGGGAAGGGCAATTCTGAATACAAAACCAGTTGAGTGTAGGGCTAGCAACCCCACACTGTAAAAACCTACTTGTTATAAAAACCACAGCAGCAATGTATAGCATGAGGCAATGGCCATATACTAAACAGAGGCATCTACAAAACTTAGTACTGCATCTAAATCTACATTTAGTGCAAATTCTTTTAGAAAGTAAATTTAAAGAGTACTGAAATGTTATGTAATATTGATCCTCCTATATGGCAGTGAATGCTGAATAATCTCCTCATAGACGAAGAAGAGACTTGAGGCAAGATCGCCCACATCCTGAAGGAGCACAGAATATAGAAGATTACAAATTAAATGTTATCCTTACCTTACTTTGAGCATAAAACTTATATTGATGAATGATGTGAAGCATTGAGAGAGAATCCTTCCCTCCAGACAAACAGATAAGCACATGGTCACCATCTTTGATCATTTTGTAGTTGGTAATTGCCTGAAACAAAAATAAATATAAAATGTGTTAGGGGGTGTTACTTACTCCCCACCGAATAAAGGACAATAACTCAAAATACAATTGAGTTACGGCCCTTGTATGCTAGTTACTGCGGCACTTCTGAATTCAACATGGTGATAAGCTGACATGCACATGGAACTCATGGTTTAAATCCAAGAATCCTTGCTGTTCTCAGGCAGTAAATGAATAAAAGTTATTTTATTATGTGTTAAAATACACTTGTCTTTTATTTTCATTTGTTTTTGTTCATCCCTACAACCTGGGATATAACAAATTTTTGGCAACGAGGACTCAAACTTCAAAATCAACATGGCAATTTCAGCAAAGATGCTTACTGAGATTTTATACCAAAAGCAAAAACAGTTTCAGAAGTTACAACAACAGTTATTGGCCACAATGACTGCCCAGTTCCAGAATCAATTCAAAATTTTCCAAGTGGGGACAAATCAAAATATCAATTCAGTGGATATCTTGGCCAACAACATCACAGAATTCCACTATGACCCAGTGAGTGGAAAAACATTCACTTTGTGGTTTAAACATTGGATACCTTTTCATGCTGATTTTCTCACAAAAATGGAAAATTCCTCTCCAAATTCATAAACTGGGCACTAAGGAACATGACTGTTATACAAATTATATTTTACCAAAGCAGGCAATGGATTTCACCTTCACTGAAGCAGTGGAACAATTCACTGAAGTATTCAGAGAAAAAACATTCTTTGTTTAATATTTAATTCAATTGTTTAAAGTTAACGAAAGATGATGCTGATGATTATGTGACATTTGCTGGTCATGTCAATTGGGAATGTGAAAAAATTTGAATTAAATTCCCTCACCGAGGAACAGTTTAAATGTTTGATTTTTATTGTAAGATTAAAATCTATTCACACATTTGTTCATTCAAAAAACATAAGTGCAATATTTGTCACCAAAATGGACATAAAAACGAAGACAGCTATCAACTTCTGACAATGAAGAGTGACACTGAAAGAATGGCTGAATTCTTTTGTCAGTGCATACTTCTGGCATATCACTTTTTTTTTTAACACTGTGGCCTCATGGATCATTATAGAAGTGACTGCAAAGAATCATTCAAACTGGTCAAATAATCAGCACATATCCGGATTTTTCCATTTGCCTCTTTAACAACTACAATAGGAGCTGCCCATGCAGAGTAATGAACATGCTCTATTACAACTTCTTGCTGAAAACACTGCAGTTCTTTTTCAGAAAAGCATAGGGTACTGGCCTTTTTTTACTTAAAAATTGGCTTAGAATTTGGTTTTAGTTTCAGAGTAGCTTTAATTTTTGTACAGCACCCAAGTCCATCTTGAAAAACATCAGTAAACTTATTTTTAAGTTCGTCCATAAAGTGATTTTCAATATCAGAAACCGATGTGAGGCTAAATGTATTGAACACAGATTTGAGAGGAATTTCAAAAAGCTTAAGTTGTCCTATTCAGTCAAGATCAATTTAATTTCAAATTACCTGCAACATAACACACACCAGAAAATGTTCTATTTCAAAAGAAAACATCGCAAGTTAACTCACCAGTTAAACAAATTGTACTTCGAGATGTGCTCATTGCTATGTGGTATTTTTTTAGACATACATGGTTTTTCAATTCCTTCCCAAGTCAAATGCTGTATCAAACTGGAAACGAACTGGTTTGTTGTTTACACAAACAACAATATATTTTCTGTGGGATTCATAATCCACTGTAAACGTCACAAACACTGTTTGTTTCGGACATTTTCCCCGTTTTGTTTTTTTAATTTTTTTCAGTTGAATTTTTGTGTGAATTTGGATTGAAGGATTAAGGAACTGAGGAGGAGCTAACTCCAACAGAAGCACTGATGAACCATAAAGTTTATTTACACATAGATGTCATCCATCCAACTACAAACCATTCCCTGAAAAGGGAACATGCTGATGGAAGAACAATTTAACCAACATCATGGAGCAGTGAAATGCAAATATGTACCAGGGCAACCTGTACTTGCAAAAGATTACTGCAATGGTAAAGAAAAATGGATCCAAGGACGCATTATACATTGCTCTGGAAATGTTACTTATGACGTGGATATACAGTCTTCAGTCTTAGTTTGGCATGCAAACCAATTAAGACCATCAAACCTTCCAGAGACCAAATTAAACTCCACTTTACTGCTGGACATTCTATTGGACACCTTCAAACTGCCTCAACAAAGTTCCCCAAGTAATGCCAAGGGAGAAAGATAGGAATCCAGCAAAAAGTGCACCAAGGAAATCCTACTATCTATGAAGTAAGCCATAACCACTGCAATTAAATCCCTAACAAAAGTGATACAAACACAAGGCTAAAAAGAGGGGGTGTTACTTACCCCACCCCTAATAAAGGACAACAACTCAAAATACAATTGAGTTACAGCCCTTGTATGCTAGTTACTGTGGCACTTCTGAATCCAATATGGTGATAAGCTGACATGCACATGGAACTCATGGTTTAAATCCAAACAATCTTTGCTGTTCTCAGGCAGTAAATGAAAAGTTATTTTATTATGTTAAAATACAGTTGTCTTTTATTTTCATTCGTTTTTGTTCATTCCAACAACCTGGGATATAACAAGATGTATTCAATATGTTAACTGAAATTAATCACTTGGTTGATGAGATATCTCATGAGAAACTCATTTTCTCAGTAATGTCTGATAATATATATTGCTAGAAATTTTTGGGTCCTGGAGTAGCTGAAAACAGATCATGCTAATATTATGTAACACATTAATACTGATATTATACTTAAATCACAGGAAGTAAAAAAAAAAATTCACTGATAATCTTCACCCACTCTGTAAAAGAAACAAAAAAATACTAGAGTAAAAGATAAAATATTCCCACAAGTTCCAGGTGGCTTATTGCCATATATTACAAATAATTCACCAACATTTGTTTTTATTTTGCTTTTAGATGTGAATATGTGATGAGAAGAGGTGTGGGTGGCTTAACAATTAACAGCAAGAAAAATGGAATTGGTAATCCGAGTTCAAATTCTTTGTTCACTTTGTACTAATGCACTTGGGAAAGGCAGGAATCCATCAGGGCAGACTCTCTAGACTTTTTTGGTTATCAGACTAGGAAAACAACTAAAAATAGGAGTGAAGCCTATTGAAGCAGTTGGATATCAAGTCTGACTTCCTTCTGACAACTCCTATGCCAATACATATCAGTTTCCAAAATGTATGGCTGATGGGCCTCTGGTGAAGCTTTGACAAGCCTAGCAAGTTGGAAGTGGATTAAATAAAATTGCTCAAGTTAATCCATCAATCCAGCCTTTCTTGAGCCTATTGCCTGTTAGTGTCAACAACATTCTGGATAATCGCTCTTCAGTGGGATTATTCATAGTTGTTGAAGGCCATCATGTTTTTGTTTTACAGACATAGCATCTACACCCATCAAAGCTTTCTTTCACGAAGATTGGTTACTAACTTGTAGCTTAAATGCTCAGACATCGCCCGTACAATTCAAGATACCACTGGTTCAATCCGCTGTTCTTGCTTTCCGCACACTTCAAAATGTAAATCTGTCTTTTCTCCTGTTCTCACTGCTTCAGCTCTCTTTTATCAGGTCAACACCGCGGTCCACCAACCAATCAGCATTCTTCACTTTTATTCTCAGTTACCCAGGTAAATAGCCTCCTCCAGTTCGACAAATCAGCACATGACTTGCTATTGGTTGAAGCATACCAAACCGTACAAAAACCCTTGTTACTGCACATACTGCTAGACTGGCTAGATGGGAGAGTACTGCCATTTTCAAGGAGCAAAGTTGCTGATGCCACATGCCACACGTTGAGGTAAAACCCTTATTTTCCTTTGCACCAGATGCAAGCCACTCTAGTTCAATTGCTTCTACAGGACTGTGCACCACACAACTACAGCTGGATAACCAGTCTGCCCTGCTATTTAACCCAAAGCTGTGAGATAAGATGGATTCATGCCTTTCCCAAGAGTATTTGTGCAAAACTGAATGTAATGAACACAACCAGAATTTGAACTTTGCTTGCTGATTTCTCTTTCTGAGCCATTAACCATTGCATTAGCTGCCCAAGAAAAGTTAAATCACAAGGGAAATCTCCACATGTTCTGTTGTATAGTATAAATGGATAAGAAAGTGTGACAATGAATTCCTTTGCTACTTACTGAGCTGCATTTGTGACCAATAATATTTTTTAATCACTAATTATATAATTTCCTTGATCAAAATAACTACTTCAACTATCAACAAACAAATAAAAATCATAATCCATGTGTAATTATCAATTCTAAATTTATAGGTCAATTTTTCAGCAAATGTTCAATGTGTTTGAATTTATATCCAAAGTTAATTATTGACATTTTTTCTTTACAATTAAAAACAGTTATTTAACTATCATATGAATTGCAAACTACCTTTTTTATTTTTAAATTGAGTCAGAGTAGGTTTTCAAACTAGTAAATAAATAAGATAGTGTAAATAATTTAACCAATTTGATCTCACTTACCTTTACTGCAGGTGTGAATATTTCTTTTGGGGGTGAAAACCAAAAGCTACCATTTTTTGTCTTTTTTAATTCAGATTTCTTGGGTTTGGGTTTAAAAGGACACACGGCAGGCATCAAATTTGATGATACTATACCGACATCTTTACCATCAAACTTATCATCATTTGTTGAAAGTTTTGTAATTTGTACCAAGATGTTACTTTGTGATTTAGAACTACTGATGTCTTCTAATGGGTTGCTTTTGGGATGTGAAGTATCATTTATTGTTGGCTGAGATGCTGTGAGGGTATCATTTGTTGTATCCTGTTGTGGGTGACTGTCCAGACTACAAGTAGGAGAAATATAAGCCACCTTTTCTTTGCATCCTGGTAGCAATCTCTGATCCCAGACAATTTTATTTCTTCTCATTTGAGAAGTTGATTTCAAAAGATAATTGTCAAAGCCACAATTGTAGCTCTTGGGAGCAATATTTTCTGTGTTGCCAAATTCTTCTGTAGCACTTGTATTAGTGGAAAAGGTCAGAACTTTTGACAATGGCTTATCTGATAAACTGGTCTGAAAGCCTTTTTCTAAGAAGTTCTTGAGTGACTCTGAAAACTCTTTTCTCTTTTCTGCAGTATCAAAGCCCTTCAAAGAGCTGCAGATACTATTTTTATTATTAATAATTGTATTGTTATTATGAACTGTATGACCTGTCTCCTGTGGGTATAACTCCACAGATGGAGTTTGGGAAATAAAAGATTCTTTATTTGTAAAAGATTTTGGTACAAATGGCAGAGATTCTGGAAGTAAATGGGGAGGTGAATTGCCAATTATGCAGTTCTGTGCTTCTGAAGGCAATAAAAACCATCTTAGATGTTGTGTGCCATCTGAAAATAACAATTCCTGATCAGGAAGAGGGTATTTCATCTGTGAAAAGAAAAAAAGTATAATTATGGTAAAGAACTCATGTAGACAACAAAGAAATGAAAACTTTCACAATTATTTTTTTCTCAGGTTCTCTCACACTCAGTAACCCCTTGTCTTAGTGACTTTATTGCTTTGCTTGGGATGAAATAGTTAAAAAATAAATTTTATTATTAGTTTTACTCCATTTTATTATTGTTGTTATTTTATCTGGTAGTGTATATCAAGCCAGAGAATTGTGATAAAAAGCAATAAGATGGATTAAAGTAATTTCTGGGATGAGGAGTTATCATTATTTACCTGTGGACTATTGTTTTCATATTTGTTGTTATTACAACATGTTGGTTGTTAAAAGACCAAAATTCAACTAATAACTATCGTCATATAGGAAGAAAATGAGTAACTACCAATACTGAGGTTCGAGTGTGACACTCTGGACTTATGAATATATGTTTTCCCCCAGGTGTATAAATAGCAGTGTCAGGCTACTGACTACGGTGATTATTGACGATTGAGTGGAATTATCCAGTCGAATTAGTGTGAATTATTGTGTGTTGATAATTTGTGTTTTGATTTAGGATTTACTAGACGTTAAGTTGAGCTGCGCTAATAACAAGGTATTTACTGAAATGGTTAATTAGCTTTGGTTGACTTTTACTTCTTTGTTCTTGTTAAGTATTTATTTGTGGTTGTAATTAAATACTGTTTTATTTAACATTGAAGTTTTGAGTTATATTTAATTATTAATGGCCATCGTACGTCACAAAAACTATATTTCAAACTATGAACTTATAAAACCACTCACATATTTATGTAATAAAAGCAACATAGCCAAAAAGTTACTTTACTGTAATACTAAAAAATAAAAGTTAAAATAAAAAAATAGAATTATAATAAAATTAATTAAAATGATGGATTAAAAATCTAAAATGCATTTGAAAGTTGAAAAACAACTGTGTTTGAGCTGAAATATAATTGTGTCTACAGAATAGTATTATGGTAAGGTAACTTTTGGGGATACCATGTATATAAAAATAAAATAAAACAAACCTTTTCAGCTTTTTTAAATAATTTCTTGGCTTTGTCAAGACAACTCTATAAAAAAAAAATGTAGAAGAAATTAAATCAGTAAATAAACATCTTGAACAACAAAGCTGTAAAGATGACAAATTTTCATCCATGATTTCATTTAGTATCCATTTATTGGGAAAGCAGCTCAAAGAATTCTTCAATGTTTGTGAATTGAGTATAATTCTAAATTTTAATTTAGTGACAAACATACAATAATTATTGTATCAAACATTAAAAAAGTTTGAATTTATAAAAAAAAATACCATATGTATCTATAACTTTGAATATCTTTCTCATATATATATATTTGGTAGCATGAGGTATGGTCTATCTCAGGGTGTCAGCAACCTTTTGCTAACTATATGCCGACTTAGGGTTCTAAAATTATTCAGTCTGCCAATAACCTACGTATTTTTATATAAGTCAATATACCTGTTCTACAATATATTTTATTTATATATATATATATATATATATATATATATAATTATATATATATAATTGTTACTTAGCTGATTGATGTTATATTCAGCACCCCAACTCCAGATTTTTGTAGACAAATCTTTTTTGTAATTGTTTGGTCCATTCATCAGAAGGTATCAGTAATTGAATGCCAATTTTCTCATTTTAGTTATTTTTATATTAAGTTAAAACATAAATTATGTACTTTTTATTGGTGTTAGGTTGATTTTTTTTCTTTCATTGTGTGCGTGTGTGTGTGTGTTTACACATGTGTATATGCCTGTATGTGTGAATGTGCACATGCGTAGAATGTGATTATTTCTTCTATGTTCTTAGCAATTTCATTAATAAAAGTTTGATTAAAGGATCTTTATTAATCATTTTTGTTTACTTACGAGTGGATGTAGGTAAGTGAACAGTGTTTGCAAGACATGTACAACACTTGCAATTTATGTCTGTAGCGATTCTATTTTTTCATTGTAAGCACTAGCATCCATAATCACAATGTCACAACCTTTATCCAAGGAGAAGTTGAACAAATCTTGGTTTCATTTCCTGCTTTATATATATATATATATATATATATATATATCATACAAGTTTTGTTAAAGACGACTGATAAGCTTTTTATTTTTCTTGATAATTAATAAAAAACTTAATTGTAGTGCCTTGTCAGTCATCTTTAACAAAACTTAAGATACTTAGCTTTGACTGTACCCATGACTTGCAGTTTCATATACTTTTGCAATTTTTAGATTGTGCAATGAAACTGCAAGCCATGGATAAAGTAAAAGATAAGTATCTTTCTTATATATTTGACATTGAGCACTGTGTTCTATAATGTTTGCCTTTCACAATTTTTTATTATTAAGTGTCACCATATAAATCAACATTGCATTGCAATTGACAGTTTCATGCCTTAAGCCATTGTCAGACCATCAGATGGCTCTGTCCCTGCTATTGAACACTCTTCTTCATAAATATAGCAAATTTTTAAATAATATATATAAACAGTTCAAAAGCAAAGAAAATATGCTAGGTATAGGAAGTTTATTTCCATGAAAAAAGTCATTATTGGAAATTAATGAAAATCATGCTTATTTAAGTTAAATTAGTTTTAATTATAAATAAAAACAGTTTCAGAAAATAAAAGTAAACAATTTGTAAATCATTATTTTTACCTGATAATCTTGGGGTAATGTTTCTTTTGAACATGTATTAGCATTTGTCTTATATTGCATACATCCTGAAGAGTAAGATATGTTACCAAGCCATTTTCTATCTTTATAAACCTGAAAAATTAAAACAAATACACACAGATCTGTTTTTTTAAATAATATAATGTAATCTGTCAAAGATATTTAAAAATTTGGGTGTATTTTCTAATTTTTGAAGCTGCAAAGTAAAACATTTCTTTTGGTATAAATATTAGAAAGTTCTACTATCTAACCCATAGCTGGAAGAAGAGCTGGATTCATACCTTTCCCAAGGGTATTTGTGTGTAAGTGAATGTAACAAACTTGACTGAAATTCAAACTTGGCTCACCAATCTCTCTTTCTGAGCCATTATACTACCTGCACATACAGAAACAATGAATAAAAAAAATATATTCTCAAAAAAGTAACTAATTTGTTTTTAAAATACACTAATCAACTGGTTATTCATTTGAAATTTAAGTTTCCAATGATTCATGTGAAATATCTTATTTTTCTATAATTAACATTACCAGATATTCTCAATTTGTGTTTTATTTTAGAAGAGTTTGACTTGGACCAACAACAAAGTTTTATGGTTCATGAATCTGGTAGAGAGGAAACTGAAACTATGGCATATCTGTCTACAAATCTAGAGAGAAACTTACCTGAAGGTCTCTGTGTCTCCATTCTCCTGTTTCCTTATTAAACATATACTAAATGAAAATAAATTATCAAATATTAGAAACCAACCTGATAAAATATAGCCAGAACTGAACAATCTAGAAATGATGCATGTTACTTCTCTTATAATATGCACAATTAAAATTTATTTCCATTATTCATTGCTTACAATTATTTGCTTTAATTAATATAGTTTATTATCAGTTATTCAGACATCTACTCTCATTCTTTATGAATGTACAAGATTTTTCGCTCAGTGTAAAGTATCATTTATACTTTTAAGAGTCATTTATCTCAAGAATTGTTTAGATTACTGAAGTCACTTTTTATATTGCTTTTGTTATTATCACAACATTTTGGCAAATCTATTCTTCAGCCTTTTTCAAGAGTACAGCTCATAAAGAAAGAGCAGAGCCTCTTTTCCCAGAATGACTTTAATAATGACTTTTCATAAAATTATAAAAGACATCTTGTTCTGAATGTTGTGCTTAAGCATTTCCTGTTATTTTCATTGGCTGACAAATACCACACCTCTGTATATTTTCTGCATTAATAAAGCTTACGCTACATGTTTATTATTGCTGGCATTTCTGTTTTTTGCTGTTTTTTTATTTTGTTTTAATAACGTTGTATATCATATTTAATATTACATTTATTTATATATTTCATATTAAGATTTACCAGTACAATTACTAATTTAAAATATAAAATTAATCTTATTTATAATAGTATTTATAATTTCTTGGGAATGCAAAAGTCATAAACACTTATGGGAAGCAGGATCAAGCAAAATCATGTTCAAATTTTGGCACCATTTATATCCATTTTCTATCAACACCTGCAATGAATCCTTTCCCTACTGCAATCTGTCTATAACTTTAAATGTGGGAATTGTTTTTATTGTTACAATGTTCAGTTGAACTGATCAGTATATAACCAAAAAAAAAAAAAAAAAAAAAATTCCATATAATGAATGTATTAGTTGAAATGCTGTAACAACAAAAGCAACACAAAAAATGACTTCAGTTGTCAAAAGCAATTATTGGTAAGATGAAAATGTATTGCATTCAACAAAGCCTAAATGCAAATATTTTGGAGAAATAGAAACATTTGAATTAAAACTACTGAGCTAAGAAATTACATTATGGTTACTTCAAAGTAGGATACCTGTGGTAGCAGTAGCCATCCATATTCAGCAACAAGTTGTAGTGCTTCAAGAATAAAGTTCAAACATTCTTCATTTATAAAAAATGGTAGATTAAACCTAGTGAAGCCAGGTCTGAGAAAAAAAAATAGAACTAATTAAAATCATTTGAATTTATACCTATGGGAGAACATTAAATAATTAAAGATTTGTTACATCAATAGGAAACAAGTATTAGACAATTTTATATATTTGTTTATTACATCCAATAAGGTAATCAAGGTAATCTGTTCATTATTATATACGAGTCTATTCAAAGTTGCATTCATCCTGGTTGTTAACACCACAAAATATTGACTATCGTACACTCTGGCCCTCTCAGGCATCAATAGTATTCAGTAACCTTCAGGGAATTTCAAAACTGATCCCTTTATTAATATTACAAGGGTAGATTCCCAGAAGGTAGGAAATATGATAGATAACTGAATGCTTAGAATACAAAAGCCAAAACCTTGTGACTATAATGCCCAAGATGAATAGATTGATACATAATGATAATTCCTCATCTTGGAAAGTGAAACAAATCTTTTTTTTAATAAAAACATTGTAAGCCAAGATCCAAGTAGATATTTAAGTTATATACAAAGCTATAGTTACAGAGTACCTAGTGAGAATCAAATTCACTTATTAGTGTTATTCAACATTACACATATAACTAATACCATGCTATCCTCTCCAGATGTTACCAAATAAGAAAAACTGGCCACCAGGAAACAAAATAGCTTTTAATTTTCTTTTTTGGAATCTCAAAATCATCAATGCATTGTAATAATCAGATGAACTTCTATCAACAGTTGTTGCATCTTTATCAATATTCAGATAGACTGAGAGTCGGCAAGCTGTGGCAGGCCAAGCAATTTCCAATGGCACACAGTCGCAAATGACATCACAAAGTTCAAACCAATAACTATTACAGTGCAAAGAAGATATTTAGCTGTTTCAATTTTAATATATGCTAAAATATATATACTATATATTACTATATAAAATATATTGTAGAACAGGTATATTGACATTGACTTATATAAAAATACGTAGGTTATTGGCAGACTGAATAATTTTAGAACCCTAAGTCAGCATATAGTTAGCAAAAGATTGCTGACACCCTGAGATAGACCATACCTCATGCTACCAAATAATTAGTAATTTAGAGAATTCAATAGCCAATACTACAATTCCCCATTTATTGATCCCTTCACATACAGTTCATTTGTATGTTTTGTCCTTATCTCGGCATAGTTGCAGCTTCTGATGAGACAAAAACTAGTCATTATTGGACAAAATCAAATCAAATAAATAGTTAAATATAGACTATAATTATCATGTCACAGAATCATTATGTCTTCTGTTCTGGACTGCTTCAAGGGCCCCAAAACAATACTTGTGTTATTCATCCATCACTGTAACTTTATCAATATTAAAATCTGAAGAACCCATGCTGTAAGGTTATATCGAATTCATTATCAACACCTTGGAGACAATTTACCATAAGGTTTGCGGTACAACCTATGTCACAGCTCACTTCATTATCATTTGCAATTATGCTTGAACAAATGTGTATTTGTAATTGTTGCTTAAACAATTACTACACATGATCTTCATATGAACCATTCAAATTATTTTACATTTTCCTCTTGATTATTTTTTAACAAATCAATAAATTCATAAATAGTATCGAATTACACTACTCAGCTGTGATGTTGTTAAAATTGAAATCTTTTGCTAGAGATTTTAGTTCAGTTAGAAACTGGTCAACTGTTTCTCAGGGTCAATGTTCACATATTGCTAAAAAATGCTGAGCAAAAATTATATTTGTTTTAATTGATAATGGCTTTAGAGTTTCTAAAACTTTATCATGTCACTTTCTGCAATGCATTTCTGATGAGAAAAATTTGTTTAGTTCAGATCCAACAAGCAAAGGTTCTATGAAATTGTTGAAACTCCTCAACCAAATCTATATTTTTGCAACATCAGAGGAGTTTAGATCTGTCTCAAATTGTTCAGGTCTCGAACTTCTCCCTGTTACTTAAAGTAGTTTCTTTGCTTGCAGTGCATTACCATAGATTTTGTGGTACAAAGAAACTACAATACTGTTTAGTTCTCTGCTATTTTCAACCATGTTTACATTATATTTATAATTACTGCTTAAGATTAATTATTTATATTTATTGCTTAAGAAACAACTATTATGACAACTGCTGCACAGGATGTTCATATAAACCATTCAAATTATTTCACTACAATTTCCCAGGTTCAATCTTTAGCAAGCACTTATCAGTTTTTTCTAAATTCAATTTCCTGAATATATTATTCACAGATACTGTCATAATATTCAATATTTAAATTTTAAATCAGACATTATAGAAATACTTTCTAAATGAAAAAGTAAAAAATAAATTAATGGCTGTTATGGAAATGGATAAATGACTTATTGTAAGTGCTGATGTGATCAAAATTAAGTAATAAATAAAATAAATAAATTTGCAATGTCAGACTTGTTATATACTTACCTTAAAATTTCCCTTTCTGAATATTCTCTGTAACGTCTTAAGTGAACTCTGTCAAGTCGACTGAAATAAAAGTACAATAATAAAGTGTACTTGAAATAAAGATGTTTTTTTGATATAACAAAAGGATAATAATAATAATGTTATTTAAAGAATAAAGAAACCAAGAAACCCTTTACCTGTCTTCTATGAGGACTTTCTCATATTCCTCAGCCACTGCTTCTGATATTCCTAAAAGTTCCTAAGAAAAAAAAAAATCTTTGAGATTTATTTCAATCCAATTAACTTTTGGTAGGGGGGGGGGGGGTGCTTAACATTTTCTGAATTTATCTATACATTAAATACATATATATTCTAGTATGGATAGAATGACAATCATACATCAACAATTGTGCATTTGTTAAATAGTGAATTAGAATATCTTTCAAATATTACATGTTTAATAATTTTTATATTTTATTGAATAGATAAAAGTAAATACTAAATTGAAATCATGATTATTATTTTGTTTTATACTACAAAATAATTTACAAAAATAAATAATTTTTATTCATTTTTTTTTTTTTTTTTTTACATAAATCAATGTTATCATAGCTGCTTGGTGAAGATGAAAGTATAAATTTTGTCCGAAAATTATCCAGCCATTCTTAATATCTAAAGAACCAGTTGCACAGTCTTCATGTGATTTGGCAACCAATGAGGAAATTTTACTGCATATGCATGCACAGACACCTTCTTGTGGAGTAACACTGTCAGCAGTGAGACCACATTGAGTGATCTCATGAAATATATGATTGTTGTATTCACAACAAATTTGCATCACAAAAACTATTCAAAAAACACTGAAGGATAATTCAATTAGCTTAGATACAAACTTGGTATCAATATTCTAAATTTGGCTAGAATTCTACTGAAAACAATCCATTTTTTGGAAGATCTTCGAGAAGCAGAGGACTGAAAAATGTTGAATGCATGTGAGCTGCAATCAAATGAGTGATTAACATTATGAAAATTAAAGGATAATCTGTGGAAGGTGATTCATGAACTGTCTGGAATATATCCAGCCATTTTGAATATTTTAGCTTCACTTCCTTTACATGTTGTGCAGGGTTTTTGGCAAAACATTGCATCATCCAGGTCTGTATGCCCTGTCCTGCTCCATGCCTCTTAGTGTCCAGATATGGCTCGCTGTAAATTTTTCCAAAGCTAAAAATCACCATTGAAATGAAAATTTTAGATCATGGACAAGAATAAGGACAATATAACGAAGCAGGTGATGACAATTCTGAAAGAGGACATTGGCTACTGTTTTGAAAAGATGAAGGCAGTGCCACTGATCCAGGTAGGCTATTGTTTCATTAATATTAAATGGCTAGATCATTTCCAGACAAATTTTGTATATGAAGAAGACAGTAAAACTTTTAACCAACTTCTTAAAAAAAAGGAATTAAATTCTTTCAATAAGATGTTCCATTTATTCTACCTGTGAAATTTCATGAAAATGATCTAGTTGTTTTAGGATTTTAGAAAGAATAAATTTCTAATATATCAAGGAATCACTTTCTAGCCACTTTGATTATATAACAAAATATATGTTAATGAAAATATTGTCTGGTTACTGAATGTGCTAATAAAAGACTGATTTTGATAAATTGCTCATTTAATATTTGAAACAGTTTTTGGTTCCGCTTTTGAACCTCAACAATAATTTGTTTATAAATTTTAATGTTCTCTTTCCTTTAAGGAACTGACTAGAAGAGTAAAATTTGACTAAACCCATAACCATTAGTACTCACTTCAGCATATGGACCCGCACAGGCACATCCACCTCTTGACTGTATTCCAAAGACATCATTCAAAATAGCAGTAACAAAATTGTGATGAAGGAAACGTCCGGTAATGGGATGGTAGATGAGAAAGGAAAATATTGGTAAAGATGGAGGAGTTTGATGGCCAAGAAGCACTAAATTTTTGCATTTCTTCCAACAGTCATATGCTATTCTGTATATAGAAAGAAAAATTTTTTTTAAATTTTTTTCATTAAAATTAATTTATTACATTAATTTGATTTGATTGATTGATTGATTTATTTTTTATGGTTTATTAACTTTTTGCAGGATATTTAAAGACAGAAAATATTTTTAGCTTGTATGAATTTTTGGAATAATAATGAATTACTGATATAAATCCTACTAATTAATCCATAACTGGGAGGAGAATAGGTGGGTTCATACCTTTCCCAAGGGTTGTGTGCAAGTGAATATAACAAACTTGACTGGAATTGAAACACATCTTTCAGATTTCCAATTCTGAGCCATTATCTATCACACCATCTGCACATACACGCTTACAGCACCTGGTATTTCCAAGTGATCAACCATCTAGGTACTGACCAGGCTTAACATTGCTTAACTTCAGTAATTGTATGAGAACTGGTGTTTCAATGTGATATGGCCATAAGCCCTGATTACATTAAGATAATTATACTCTTATGCTCTGAAGTCCTTGAGTTTAATTAAAACACATTAAACTATTAATCAACTGAAAAAACAAAGAATTTAAGAATGAGAATTTATAAGGAAAAACTTCAATTTCCAACATGAAATTAATTTTTTATTATAAGTTAGAAGAAGGAAATACTTCTCTTGTTCTATATTACTTGTTAGGGTTTGAAGACATTATGCAAATGTAGCAACTTATAAGACAGAGAATAATTTTATTATCTTTGATTTGTATAGCAATTAAAATTATATCCCATTATATTAAAAGCTTTAAAATGAGAGGGTGTTTGTCATGAAGTGATGTTAACTGACTAGGTTTGCAAGCTACAGAAGTATATTATGTCATGTAATAAAAAGACTAGGCTGAGATTTATATGTTCTTCATTATTTTTTTTATTTTTTTTTTACTTTGGGTGTACAGAAAATAAACCTTGGTATTAAAGCCATTACTGAAGAGACATGAAGACACATATAATTATTTAAATAATCTACCATGCAGTTTTTACAAAGGAGAGGGATAAATGGAAGCTGCACAAATTCAATAGAAAAATCAAAGAGTCCAGACTTGTCAAGAAATAATTCAAAAAGTAATTTTTATAGAAAACTTACCTGCACATTTCTGTATCTTTCTCTAAAATTAGATCAGTGCCAATTGCCTGTTTCAGCTGTATCACAAGTCCAGCACGAATGGAACCAATGATATCTGGGGTGCCACCCTCTTCTCTCATTTCAGGTTCTTGCAGGTAACGATGTCCTTCTCGACGGACCTGTGTGCATAATTAGATAATTTTATCAATATAAACCGATTCATAAGTTTTCCTGTTTAAAACATTTGATATTATTATAACATCTTCTGATAGAATTCTGCCTTTATCTCACCAATGACTTTCACTTGTGATCATCTCAATTTGTTTTTTAATTCTCCCTCCCGCCAAGTTTTAATTCCCTTTTCTTTCTTTACTCACTATTGTCCATACAGACAATAGCCTAGTAGATTAAAGTATTTGTTTGTGAATCCAGTGACATAGTAATTGTGAGTTCATTCCCTTGGCTGGGCAGTGCATATTTGGACTCAGTGAAAATGGAGCAAGCAATAACTGATCAGTAGTAAAACTAAGAACTAGACAAGATATTCCTAGACATGGACAGTGGGACAAAAATAATCTACTCCAATAGATTAAATAACAGGTTCAATTCAAAATTCCCTGTAGGTTACCTAGATTGACATACACCTGATGAAGGCTGAAGGGCACAACAGCTGTAACATAGTAATAACAATGTGACGACCATAGTCTGCATTTAGACAATTAGTCAGAGAATGATTGAAAATCAGTTGAGACTTGGGTTTTCATGTTATTTCTTTCACCACTTTAGAAACTTTTGTTCAAGGTATAGTGAATATGGCCTCAGTTTTTAATAAGGAAGAGATGGCTTAGAAATACCTAGCTATGTCACTCTTAATTGAACCACTGTAAGTGTTCAATCAATTTTTTAAAACTTGTAGAGCTATGTGACAACCTCCTCCTCAAGAAGTAGATGGTAACTGGCTTGATCCCTGAAACTATTTTGGTCATATAATTTTATACAGAATGCATCTTTTAAAACTTGCCTTTTTCTGGGTTCTCTGCAGATTTTCTATAGTTTAAAATGTCTACTTCATAGATATTTACACCAACATAATTCCAAACAAGGTAATGAACAGGACAGCTAAAGAGCCAACATCCATTTTGTTTTACCTAAATATTGATTAGAAAATTCTATTTTTCTGACATTCTAATTTTAAGAGTATCATTTTAAAGTGTCAGTTGACAAACATCCTCTTTGACATAGTAACTATTATTTAAAATAAGTTTTAATTTTTCACCTTTTTATACATGCAACTTTATTTGTGCATAAACATTTCTCTAGCTTAATTATATAAACAGCACAAACATTTTTCCATTGCTGGTTTGTAAAAGTTCAAGTTAACGATCTAGAGATAGTTCCTACTGTACCATATTACTCATTAATTCTGCTTTTAATAAGTTTTTATGAACTTTCAAGTCTTTATCCTTATTTCAAAGATATAATTATGTTGCAGAGGTTTTAACAGATTTGTTTAAAATTTTTATCTTAAATTATACATAACCGGCAAGTTAATTCAATTTGTAATAAATAATATATCTAGGCTTATAAAGTATCTCTGTTCTTTATATTTAAAAATAGAAGAAAAATATAATAGTTCTAAATACATGTAAAATAGTTTTTCTTAAAATACTTACAAAGAAAATTGTTCCTCCACCACAACCTTCTGGTGTTGGGTTTCTAAACAAAGATTTCTTAGCAATTAATACACCTAAAAAGACAATGAAAACAATCAGTTACAGAAATGAAAAAAAAAAAGGTATATTACTGACTGTTGACACTATTTTTTCTTCATTTACTGTAACAAAAAAAATCATTTGTAATGCATTTACATTATGTATATAACTATTCTGTGATAAAGGTTACTTAAACAGCTATTTGGAAAATCATGAATAAAATGATTAAAAACTATCACCTGGTGTGGAAATGCCTCCAATGAACTTGTGAGGAGAGAAATACACAGCATCTTTGTAAACATAACATTGATCATGACTGGAAAAAGAAAAGAATACTTTTGAATATAAAAATGAATATCAATGTGTGTGTAGCAAGATATCTTTTAATAAATGACTTATATACTCTACAATCCAATTCTTGGTTCAAACTATCCAGAGATTTAGTTTTTTTACAATTAGGATAATCAAAATTATTTTTTTTAAAATGAAGAACACTGATGCTTAAATACAATATTATTGATTGCATTAGCATTTATCAACAATTTTATTGCTCATTTGCTATTTTTGTTCAGTTGTCATACTAGAAAAAACAAAAGTACTGCCTATATTAAGAAATATCCAAACTTTTGTTCTTAGTGCAATGAAAAGATACATCATTAAAACATGCTACTTGACTATTTCTATTATGACATCCTTACACACACACACACACAAATATATGTGTATTTCAGCAATAATAGCACATGTTAAATGAGCAATAAATAGAAAATTATCTAATGAGATAAATGTGCTAGATTTTAACCTTCTCATTTCTTTTACATATTCATGACAGCTACCAATCTGAGATAGTAAATGAAAAGATATGTTGTCCTTGCAGCACTAACCACCAACTACAACAACTTGGAAATAGCCAGCTTCTTGAAAGTGGCTGGGGCCTTCATATTAAAGGCCAGGTATGAACTTCAGGCATCTGGTGGAGACATCATCTATAGCCAAAAGAAAGAAACATTCTAAGTGGTCAGATGTCCTAGGGACAGCCAACTTTATTCAATGGGGTCAATTTAGCAAGAAGCAGAAGTAGACATTTCTAAAAGATTCAAATAATAAATTCAATGAATCTGGAAGGTGGAGAAAAGTCTATAGATGTAGATCAAGTCAGTGATTTTGATGTAAATGAACCAATCATTGAATCTAAAGACAAAAATAATGATATAGTGATATATGTTGTTCAATTTGATGATGCTAAAACAAAAGTACTTGACAATTGGAAACAAAATATTTTCACCAAATTAGAAAATACTAATCAGACATGCTGAGTGTGTAGCTTAAAATCGACACCTAATGGAATCATAATAAAAGCAAGATTAGTTGTAAGGGAATTTAAAGAACTCACTGATGATATTCAAACAGATTTAACAATTTGTACTGAGCCTTTGTGACTGTTTCAGCTCAATGTCAGTTGAAATTACATTCTATAGACATCAAAACTGCATTTCTGCAAGGACAAACTACAGATAGAAAAAGTCCATATTAAACTACCAACAGAAGCAAATTGTAATGGGATATGGTAACTCAACAAGAGTGTCTATAGATTAAGTGGTTTGCTCTTTCCACTGGTATAATAAAGTCAAATCAATCATAATTGAAAATAATGGTGTTATGTCACAAATGGATCCCACCAAAATTGATTCTTTAATATTGCTCTTAGTTTGTGTGACTGACTACAAATCTTTTTAGGGGAGTGGTGAATTCATCTAAATCTGACTGCAGATTAAAATAACTAGAATTCAATGGTTAATTTGATATTAAGAAGGATGCTCCAACATGAGTGCTAAAAAAAAAAAAGAAGTCAACAATTAGGATATTAAGAATTATAATCCAGTAATTGCTTATTCTTAGTTACTTTAAACATTTAAAGAGTTCATTCTATGTTTTTTAGTCAATGAGAATAAAAAATTAGGTGTTTGTGAACTTTCTACTAAATAAACAGTAAATTTTCATACATCACTTCATAAATGAACTTTATAAAAGGAGTGTTTTTTTTCTGTTTCAGTCAATATTTTGAAATTGCCAAGGGAACATATGTTATGAATTAATGTCCTTTGATAACTTTTGTTTGCACTTTTAATCTTTAACAGAGAAAACCTTTCTGCATCCAATGAGTGTAAACCTTGTCCAAACATTTGTGGATTTGCACTTTTGATTATACTTCTAGCCATTATCAATATTAAGGGAAAATTGGATGTTATTTATTTTTTAATTCTCTTTCACTCACACAGGGGGGGGAGAGACTATGTGGACATAGGAATTAACACTGCATGTGGTTGATTCCTATATCCATACTGTCTATATAAATGCTCTACTGCTGATATTGAGCACTCTTCTATAAATATAGCAAATTTTAAAAAGTATAAGTGAAGAATCAGCATTTACAGATTTGTCCTGTTTTCTATTACAATAGAAAGAAGGGTTTTGCTGAATAAGACTGTTTAATACAACAGATTTTGGAGTTATCAAATACAATGAAAACTAATACAGGAAATAACTAACAAATATACAACAGAAAATTGTTGTTACAAAAGCATTCTGTAAAACAGAACTTTATAAAGCAGTTGATTATACCCAAAGTAAGAAATGTTTGTTATGGTGTACTGTAGCCTTTATAAATTTCTAATGGGCCTAAAACACAAGCATAACTTCAGCCAATAGAAGACTTACAAAAGACTTACCTGTCAATAATAGGATTCATGTCAATGTTAACATAAGGTGCAGCTGTGGCATAATCCCAAAATGCCAATGCACCATATTTATGCAGGCAAATTGTAACTGCATCAACATCTGTAAGGATTCCTGTTATGTTTGAGGCTGCGGTGAAACAACCAATCATCTGTTTACATTTACCTGCCCACAACTGAAAATAAAAATAAAATAAAAGCAGTGATATTTAATTCTTTTTCTAACTTATTGAGCATATTTTCTGCTAAAATGATTAAAACAAATAATACTTCAGATTTGAATAATGTCAGTGTGCTACATGTTATAATAATGATAGACACATAGTTGTGTTCAGTACTATCATTTCTTCTCATCACAATATTATTAAGCAGAGATAATAAAATACTTTCCAGTTGGTACCCTAACCATTTTACATGTTATTTTCTTCATCCTCTTTTTTTTCTTTTCTCAGTCTTTGTACTATTCTTTACTCTATAAAATTTAAATACAAAATTTAAAAAAGAAAGAGAAAAAAATATTGGTATTTTTAGCACAAATTAAAAATACCAGAATATATCCTATCTTCAAGCTTCTTTATCCAATATATTTCAAATCTTATATATATATATATATATATATATATATATATATATATATATATATATATATATATAAATTGGCATCAGATATATTTCAAATATGGATCAGAAGAATAAAGAGAAAAATATTCTGGTACTTGTAATACAAAAATTAAAAATAGCAGAATCTTAAATTGTCCTACATTTTTGTTTTTGAAAATTGTATTGAGCACTCTTTATTGTTCCTTTTGGCAAATATCACTTTTGTCATAGATTGAATTTATATATATATATATATATATATATATATATATATATATATATTTTCAAGCATTTTCATTAAATAACATAAACATATTATGTCTATTTATTTTTTAATAATCTGTTCAAGTTCTCTAATTATCTTCTTGATGTTAAGTTGAAATTCATCAAGGAAGGCGCTGTAGTTCTTGTTAACCCATATATCTCAGAGGAGATCATCCTCAGGAGTGAATTACAAAGACAAAATTAAAATTTACAATTAAAACTTACAATTACATTAAGTTCGTCTTTGTAATTCACACCGGAGGATGATCTCGGAGGCGATTGAAAGTAATTAGGTTAACAAGAACTACAGAGCTTTCCTTGATGAATTTCAACTAAACACCAAAAGAACTAGAATGGATTATTGTAAAAATAGACATAATCTTATATATAAAGTACAGTGTATGTATGTATGTATGTGTGTGTGTTTGTGCATGTGTGTGTGTCCAAGCAACTCCTCTGCTCCCTCTGGTCTGATTTCAATGATTCATAGCTCGTTCTAAAGCCCTAGAAAAGTTAGGTGCAGAGAACAGATTCAGGGTTGCCATATTATGCAAGATTAATATATTATACTAGCCATTATCATTGCTTTCATGGTTCAAGGAGAGTAACTCTTATTTTCCTTTTGTATCCAAAATTGCAGTGCACATTTTATTATAAACTAGCGTTAAGCTAAATCCTGTGGAGAACTCTTGGTTTGGCTATCATCACAATAGCTAGGGTGGAGTAGATGCAATAAGAATCAATAAATTACAGAAGAACTCAAAATTGATTGCTGCATTTAAGTATTGAATTAATGTTTGAGCTTACCTTTTAAAAGTTCAATGATAATTCTTCTGCCTCCACTTAATTTAAAAACAATTTGATGTATGTAGATCCTGTACAAACAATTACTTTTATTTCATGGGTGACAGAACAGAGGACAATTTATAAGATAAAATTAATATAGTGTAAAGATGTGAAAACAGAAATTAGAATTAGTCCTACATTCAACATTTGAAGAGTTAAAGAAACTAATAGCTAAAAACCTGTATTATGGAATTTATATGAAAAAAATGTATAATTGGAGCTCAATTATCCCACAAATCTACTTTATATTAGGTATTTACCAGACCCCCCCACCCCCGGAGTCAGATTGTGACACAAGATTGGTTTAATGTGGGGAACCCGAATGCGTACACTCGGATGAAGGACAAAAATTTGCCAAGCCACTGCAACCATCGGTTGTGAAGGCTTCAGTGTGAGCACCGATCCCTCTCTCTGGTGCAATAAGAGGGTGCAGTCTCAGGCATCTGCTCCCCAGGGCAGGGCTCCTCACAGTGTGATTTTCTATAGTTGCGCCTCTGTCTTTTGACAGAGCTGCAATTGAGTTGCACTCTGCCCAAAGACAGAGACACAACTGAGAGATGATAAATGTGTGAACTCTACTTTATAGTAATTTGTAATTTACTCAACAACCATCCTCCAAGAAGTTACGTTGTGACACAAGGCTGAATGCATACACCCAGGCTAGGAATAAAAATTCCCAGAGCCCCAAAACTGTTGGTTGCACTGGCATCGGTGTGAGCAGCGTCCCCTCTTTCTGATGCAATGAGGGCATGGCCTTGGGAAGCTGTTCTCCAGGGCTGGGCATCTCTCAGTATAATTTTCCTCAGTTGTCTTTTGATGAAGTCACCCCTGAGCGCACTCTGTCCAAAGATAGAGATGCAACTGAGAGATAATAAATAAACATATTCAAACTACTTTATAGTAATTTATAATTACTCAACCCCACATGAGGTCAGGTTGTGACACGAGGTGGGTTTAATGTGGGGAGCTCAAGTGCATACATCCAGACGAGGAACAAAAATTTTCCAAGCCCCTGCAACTGTCGGTTGTGCTGGCCTCAGTGTCAGCAGTGATCCCTGTCTCTGGTGCAATGGAACTGTTCCCCAGGGCTGGGCGCCTCTCAGTATAATTTTTCTCAGTTATGACTGTCCTTTAACAGAGCTGCCCGAGCACACACTGTCCCAAAACAGAAATGTAACTGAGGGATGATAAATACGTGTTACAAACTACTCGAATGTAATTTACACATGGTATTTATTCTGTCTCCCCACTAAGATGACACACGGTCAGTTTTTAAGGTGAGGAGCCCGAGTGCATACACCCGGGCTAGGATCAAAAATTGCCTGCAACCCCTGCAACCGTTGGTTGTGCTGGCCTCAGTGCAAAAACTGATACCTCTCTCTGGTGCAGTAAGAGGGTGCGACCTAAGGCAGCTGTTTCCCAGGGCTGGGTACTTCTCAGTATAATTTTTCTCATTTGCAACTCTGTCCTTTCATGGAGCTGCCTCTGAGCACACTCTGCCCAAAGTCAGAAATGCAACTGAGAGATGAAAATTAGCTGTCTTACAAACTAGGTATTTATTCTGTCTCCCCACTAAGACGAGTTGTGACAGAAGGTCAGTTTTTAAGGTGGGGAACAAAAATTGTCCACAGCCCCCACAACCATTGGTTGCGCTGTCCTTGGTGTGAGAACCGATCCCTCTCTGTGGTGCAATGAGAGGGCGCGGCCTTGGGCAGCTGTTCCCCAGGGCTGAGCACCTCTCAGTATAATTTTCCTCAGTTGCAACTTTGTCCTTTGAAGGAGCCACCCTTGAGTGCACTCTGCCCAAAGAGAGACACAACTGAGAGATGATAAATAGATGTGTTACAAACTACTTGAGAGAGCAGTTTACACACTAGGTATTTACTCTGTCTCTCCACTAAGATGAGTTGTGACACAAGGTCAGTTTTTAAGGTGGGGACCTGACCAGGGAACCTGTGTGCGTACACCCAGGCTAGGAACAAAAATCGCTCGCAGTCCTTGCAACCCTGTGCCTGGTACGTGAGATTTACTTGACCTCCCACTGAGTCAGGTTGTGACACAAGGTGGGAACCTGAGTGTTTTCACTTGGGCCGCTGGTCTAAGCTGGTCATAGCTTGTCCAGGCTGGTCAGAGCTGGTCTAAGCTAGTCATAGCCATGATACCACCAGCACAGGGACGGAGCCCTGTGCCAGGTAAATATCAGAGCATGTAAATCACTCGAGATAGCGGTTTACATACTAAAGCTCAATACCTGTATTATATATTATCTACTTCTAGGCAATATCACACTTGAGGTTTAACTAAATTACATATTGATTTTAAAAAAATTTATTTCATTAATTAACAGTCCTTTATTACTGTTCTTTTATTTGAGGATTGTTTTGATTTTCATATCAAAAATAGTTCGGTTTAGGAATATCATCTTATATAGTGCAGAAAAGTTTTTGAAATTTGCATTTTACTTGGCCTTCAACACGTTGACATGTATTTGTAAAACTTTCCTTAACTATAAGTCAATTTATGAATGAAATGTTCATTTAAAATTTTTGTTTCAAAGATTTCAAGTAGTGAATATATCTTACTTTGTGAAGTGATAGTGAGCATGAGAAGCCTGATAGTATGTTTAGATTATTTAATGAAATATGCTTGAATATAGATATGCTGCCCATATGTGTGCGTGTGTGTGTGTGTGTGGAGTTCTAATTTCAATTTTGGCCTGGCAAATGATTACAAAGAAGTAAGCTTACCTGAAGTTGACTTTCCAAGTGAGAAATGTCAACCAAACCATTTGAAGTTTCTCTGATTGAAATAATCTGGCAATAAAAAAAGCAAATAGAGGATTTACAATTTACAAAAATAAACAAAGTAGAACCAAACTTGTTTCAATATGACAGAATGTGATGAATGTTAATTAAGTAAAGGTAGATGTAATTGTATAAAAAAAACTCTAAATTGAATATACAGGATAAATTATTGATTTTAAAAAAATGGATTGGAAGAATATGATTTGCTTGAATTAGATCGAAATGAGTTAATTCCATTTATTTTTAAAAAATAAAATTTAAATACATCAGGTACAATATATCCCAAATTTTAATTACATGCACTATAATAGTAATTTCTACTTATGGTAACTTTTATAAAAGCTGCTATATTTTGCATGAATATTATGACAACTAATAAAACTAAGATTTTATTATTCCTACAATTTTCAAATTTTTTTTCATTATAAACGTGAATTTTGAGATTTATTGTTTGTGACATGAAAAATTTCACGTTTACTATTAAAAAAAAAAAAACCAATATTCAGACAACTTTACATTCAAATAACATACCTCAGCACCAATTTCTCTCCATGGTAATAGATTTGAATGGTGTTCAAATGGACCAGCAAAAATAATCTTAAAAAAAGAGCAATTCACAAATTAGTGAAAAAAAAAAAAATATATAAATGTCTATTTGTGTCAATTTTCAGGAGAAAAATAACCAGAAGGAAGCAATTTATATAAATAGCTGGAAGAACAATAGGGAAGAATGGATCAGAATTCTAATAACAATATTTTTCAACCTATTAATACATACAGTATTAACAAGTAGCAGAATTTAGTCATTAAATTTTGTTAATTTTTTGCCACAATTATTTTTGATACTATAGATGACAAATATTTATAGTGACAGTAAAAAGGAAGGGGGACAAATTTTGATCAGGAAGCAAAGAGTGAGGTAAAAGGCCCAGATGAAATTTCAAGTATGACGGAGGAATTGCCTGTACTCCTTAGGCGGTGATGGTGAGAGGCACCCACATGAGATGGAAAGAGTTGGGCAGATCAATATTCTGCCACCACCACCCTTTGGAGAAGGGATCTTCCCAAATTTGGTCAGGCAAGCAATTTCCCAACCACCTCATGCCCCACGCCAGGTTTGCATGAAGGTCCATAAATATAGACGAGCGAAGCGAGAAGACAGTATGTGGCACTGAGAGAAGGAGCCAGATTTCTTCTTCAACCTGAACAGGTCTTTTTTAATCGACCAAGTTTTGTTGTCAATTTTTGCTGACTTTTTAAAAACGTTTTCCCCACCCAGAAAACAGACTTTTATTTAAAAGAAAAAAATTAAACAGCAGAAATAGGGAAATACCAAAACAAAATCTTAAACTAATACACAAAACAAATTTAACAAGATAAACAAAAAAAAAATAAAACAAAAAGATAGACAAAAGCCAGTTTTATGAAAACAGTTTGATATAAAAAATAAAAAGTTACTTAAAAATATATACAAATTAAAGCAAAATCTTTCTACAAAGAGAAGGAAAACAAATTTAACAATGTAAAAATGAGAGAACAAAAAGGACACACGAGAAAATGTTTGACATGTAAACTAAATTAATAAATTTACTCGAACAACAAAATTAAATAAAAAAAATGCAAAAAGGTTTCCTGTATTTTTTATAAATTAAAGCAGTAAAATAAACTATTGAAAAAATACTACAAAAGGAAAATTAAAAAAAAAAAGAGACATGTAGAATAATAAAATCTTACCAAACAGAAATCGTCAATGTAACATGAAAATAAAATAAATAAAATAATAAATATTATTATATTTCACATCTTTTTCCTGGACCAGCCAGCCAGCCAAGTGCATACATTTGGCAGTTTTTAATAAAATCATAATATGGCCCCATTATTATATGATGCCACAATGAAAAGAAGTTTACTCCGTGATACTATAAATGCATATTTGGATGATAGCATTATAGCATAACTATTAGAAACTAAATAGTATCCTGTATCCTAGCTCAAACCTTCTTGAAGTGTAGGTCACAATTCCCTTGGTGTGGGTGGGAGTACAATTGAGTTTATTTTTAATTTTATATTCTAGCAGATATAATATATGAGATTTTTTTCAATTTTTTTAAGATAAATTCTTTGTATATTTTTGGTTTTCATATATTTTATATCAACAATGTGACTTATATTAACAGCATTGATTTTGAATTTTATTTTTTTAAACTCAATAGCTGCTACTGATTCTTATTTATTTGAATTCTTAATGGAAAAAGCAACTAAATTATTTTTGCAAAAAAAAAAAAAAAAATACAAAAGAAAACTACATATTTATTTATTCACATATATGTGAATAATTTCATTTTATTCCAAGTTGCCAAGTTTATGAATGGAAAAATCACACAATTTAGTTCACCTGAAAGAATAAATAAATACATATTTTAAGGCTTTGTCTCAGAAGTGGTATTCCCTTTGAAGAAAAATCACATAATTTTCGAAAGTAGGAAATTTTTATGCAGATAGTCTTCATGTAGCAAAATTTATCAATGGTTAATTTTACCTATAAATGTGTAAGGTCCCTCGAAAAGAGAAGGGCTCAAATTTCTTTTACAAAACTGGGGTGTTGGTGGGTGGGGGTACGATTGTTACAAATCTCTTAACAAAAAGAGGTTGCAATTCAGAAAGTTTGGAGAGGCACTGTCCTAGCTAATATTATACAATTATTTAAAATAAATAAATTGTAATTGAAACTATTTTCATATAATGACAGATTAGATTAAATAACACCAAAAACACAATATACATACAGGGGGTTCTTTAAGATGAAGACTAAAAATAAGTTTGTGAATGGCTGCTGTAGTCCCACTTCCAGCAAAAATGACTGCATCATGTTCACTAGCATTGGTGGCATTGCGAATGATGTCCCTGAAATAAATCATTGGAGTTAAAGGGATTAATTAAAACTTCCATCTATTGTAACCAACATAACAGGGTAAAGTAAATGACAATAACAACAGAAATTAAGTTTAGCCTATTCATTTTTCTAATAATCTTTAAAAAGAATTTTAAGAATTATTAAGTGTGTGCAAAAACTTCCAGAACTCTTTTTTGAAAACTAGAGACTGAATTTATCTGAATTTTTGGGATGAGGAATTATTATTTTCCACTATTTAAATGTTAATGACAACAGTCTGCAGGTAAATAATGTAAATAAAGACTGAGTACATATTAGTTGTTTATAATATCATGAGAAAGATTGATTAAGTAAATACATTCATTACAATGATTACATATATAGTGATATAAAAAATTCTGGTAGTAAGAGAAAAAATGAAACAATAATCGGTTACAGTTTAGTATATTTTGCATATGAACCTTGTATACAAGGGTGGGTTGAAATGTTCATTGATTATGAAGGAATGATGCTAGAGCTATGAAATTTTGCATGCATTAATTTCAACTATTCTTATTAATAAGTACATTGTTTATTTTCAGGTAAAATGATATTTGTTCAAAGAAGACTGTTCATCCCGCTGGTCAAAAAAGTCATCAACAGCAAATATGACATCATCATCATCATGAAGATACTGATTCCCAGCCAAGTGTTTTTTCATGTTGGGAAACGGATGATATTCAAATTGATAAAATAGGGAGGCTTATCAACCAGTTCAAAGCCACTGTCACACACAGCAGCCATTGAAACCAAGGATTTCTGTGCTGGAGAATTTTGCTGATGAAACAAGACCCCTTTTGTTAGTTTTCTTGGGCATTTTGCCTTGATAGCCTTTTTTAACTGCCTTAGCAAGTTGGCATAGTACCTTTCATTGATGGCGTGGCCCCTTTTGAAGATAGTCAATAAACACAATGCCTTTTGCATCCCAACAATTTGAGGCCATTACCTTTTCTGCAGATGAAATGACCTTGGCCTTCTCTGGATCAGGTGAGGAAGGGCATTGCCACTGCATGGATTGTCTCTGGCTCAAAGTAATGAACCCAACCAACCATTTCAGATTTGCCTGTGATGTGGTCAGCCTTGTATGCTTTTGATCATGTGTCAGACGACGTGGCACCCACCAAGCAGAAACCTTTATTACGTCAAGTTCATTGTGCAGAATATTCTCAACTCACAGGATATGCTAATAGCATTAGCTATTTGATTTATAGTCAATCGCCTGTTATCAACCAACATGTAGTAAACACAATCAATTTTTTCTTTGGTGGTGGCAGTTGCAGGATGTTCAAACCGTGGGTCATCTTCAAGACTCTCCCTTCCCTCCTAAATTCAGCTGCTCACTTTTGCACTGTTGATAAAGCTGGAACATCATCCCCTATTGTAGCAACTATGCCAGCATGAATGTACTTGGGGACTAAATCCTTTTTCTGCAGGTACTTGATAACCCCATGATGCCAAATTTTGTCCATTTTCAAGAGAAGTTGATACTAGTTACATTTGAAGTATTCTTTGAACAGTCAGATGTCAGTTTACCTGAAAGGGAACAATGCAGTTATTAATAAGAGTTAAAATTAATGCATGCAAGATTTCACGGCCCTAGCATCATTCCTTCAGAGTCAGCCTATGAACTTTTTAGCCCATCCTTGTACACAGTAAAAGGGTCACATTTTCTTATTGTTGCCCCCAAAATTTATAACCAAGCCATGTCCCTGTTCTACTTTAGTCAATTTTTGATATTGAAGCATTCAATTTTTTCTGGTGGAAGGAATATATTTCATGAATATCTTTCTAGAATGTGGACAATCCTGTCTCTCCACATCTTTTGTTGTTATTAGCAATAGTTGCATTGTTACAGCCATCTTTTTCTTTAAACTTATCAAATAGGTGTCTTGTTGCTTTTCATGCCATGTGAGTGTTAAATTCTTCAAGTCTTCTTTCCTCATTGTGTTTCAGAAATTTCAACTCTTTCTGATTCTTGGTGCAATTTGTTTGTAGCTCTTATTCTTAAAAATTTCTCTCATAGTATTCTCAACATTCACTGTTCACTATTTACATTGATCAAACTATCATCCTCATCTTTGTTGCCATATTTATCACAATGTTTCGGCTGTTGTACACTCTGGCCTTCTTCAGGTGGTTGGAATGTCGAACTGAATCCTTTATTCCACTCACTGGGGTAGACTGTTCTAGTTCCATGTGCCATGTTTAATGGATGTCAGTTATCAGTTATCTCCTGTTAATTCCCTTCTCCAAGTTATCCACCACCTTAACTAGGTATTGAACTCACACTTTAGGTCCTTTGAAACTCCGCCCACTTTGTGGAATAGATGCCCCCATCCTATCCAACCAGATGGTGAGGTTGGATGTGGTGAGTTTGTTCACCAAGGTGCCCATGGAGGAGGCACTCTCAGTAGTCAGAGACAGATTGGTCTCTGACTCATCCCTAGGAGATGGGACCAGTATTCCAATAGATAATCTGATGGAGATGTTGACTTTCTGTACATGAACAACACGCTTATATCGACAGGATGAGGGCTTAGCAATGGGCTCGCCATTATCACCAGCAATGGAAAATATATACATGGAATACTTTCAGGAAATGGCATTAGAATCTATATCTCTAAGGCCAACTCTATGGTTAAGATATGTAGATGACACTTTCATACTCTGGCCACACCAGGAAGATGTCCAGGTTCTACTGGACCATGTGAACTCAATAAGACCCTTGATACAGTTCACGATGGAGAAAGAGAGTAACAACACACTCCCATTCCTGGATGTTCTAATATCTCGAACAGAGCATGGATTGAAGACATCCGTATACTGCAAACCAACATTCACCAGATAGTACCTCAATTTCAACTCCCACCAACCATCCATACAGCGTAAAAAAAGGGATCGGCCGTTGCTTACAACACCGAGTAAAGTCATAAGTGGCGACCCAGAGACATTAGATAAAGAATTGGTCAATATAAGCAGTACCCTACAACATAACAACTACCCTGGGTACATGGCAGCAACCCCAATAAACTGGGATAGGCAAGTACAAGAGGAGGACAACACTCAGAAAACAGTCTGCCTGCCTTATGTGAAGAGATTATTGGAGAAAATACAAAGGATCTGCAGTCCATATAACATCAGGACAACAAGCTGGATGACACTTCGCAGATACCTCTCCCGAGTAAGACCCCACCCACATCCCATAGAGGAGAACATGACTAAAGACTGTGTGTACGCCATCCTGTGTAGCTGCAGAAAGAAATACAAAGGGAAGACAGGCCACCCCCTTAAGGTTAGGCTTCAAGGACACCAAAAGCTGTAACACTAGGGGAAGTGGAAAAATCAGGCATGGCTGACCACATATGGAGAGAAAAGGGAAATCACTGCCCTCTGTGGGATCAGGTTGAAATCATAGACAAAGAACATCATTGGAAAATTTGTAAACCTAAGAAATCAGCACATATGCTAGGCCACAAAAATCTCCTGAGCTGACCAAGCATAGAAATGAATACAATATGGGAACCAGTAATAAGGAATGCCAGAGAAAAACAATAATAACAGCGAAAATTACAATATGATCTTTGGTAAAAAAACATGCAATGATAACAGCAATAATTGCAATATGAGCACTGGTAAAAATGGTTGCTGAAGACATTAGGTTTATAATACCCAGAAATTCATACACAGATGTCTTCAAGGATACATGGCACAATGGATAAAGGCGTTAGTTAGATCTAGTGACAGGACCCAAAGAGTGAGTTCAATACCTGGTTATGGTGGTAGAAAACTTGGAGAAGTGAATTAATAGGAGATAACTGAGATCCATTAGACATGGAACTAGAACAGTCTACACCAGTGTGCAAAATAAATGGTTCAGTTCGACATTCCAACCAGGCCGGAGCATGATAAATATGGCAACAAAGGTGAGGATGATAGTCCGAACTATGTAAATAGTGTATATAATACCTCAATATAGACAGATTCATCATTGTTGTTTCAAGTTTTTCTTCATTTGTAACAAGATTAGAAATTACATAACAGTTCTTTTAAGGATATTTTTTTATTCCTTAATTCTGAGAAGCATCTTTCACTATTCCTATATGTCACACTTTCCACTAGCTCTTACTATACTACCCAGATAGACAAACTCGCTTGATTTTGATGTCCCTGATATGCAACTCACACCTTAGATTGTCTCTTTTGCTGACAAGCATGCATTTCATTATCTTACATTTATAATGTACAAGAGTAAGTGTCATTGCTGACACCGTGGTTTGAAACTAGATTGACAGTGAGTAACATGGGCGATTCCATTATTAAGTAGATAACGTGATCATAAAGGAAGTGAATAAATAGGAAATAGCATGATGACTATATGATCACTGTTCACTCTTCTTGTCTATCCACTATGACTATACTTTCATTCTTTCTACTCTACTACTATATGGATTATGATTCTCTTCTGATCATTATACTATTTGGCAATTACTACTTGAACAAGTATTACTAGTGTGGATATTATTGGAAGGTGTTACTACTAGTACCGGCATGTACAAAGTCTCGAATATAACAAGCATTTTTGGAAGTGATAACGAGCTTTCGTTTGACATAGCAAAAATGACAAGTAAAGCCATCGGAGATCACAAAATTTTTTCTCAACTATCTTGTTTAATAGCGCTTTCAATTTTTCATCTAAATCTACCATACACATGTACAAAGTCTCGAATATAACAAGCATTTTTGGAAGTGATAACGAGCTTTCGTTTGACATAGCAAAAATGACAAGTAAAGCCATCGGAGATCACAAAATTTTTTCTCAACTATCTTGTTTAATAGCGCTTTCAATTTTTCATCTAAATCTACCATACACATGTACAAAGTCTCGAATATAACAAGCATTTTTGGAAGTGATAACGAGCTTTCGTTTGACATAGCAAAAATGACAAGTAAAGCCATCGGAGATCACAAAATTTTTTCTCAACTATCTTGTTTAATAGCGCTTTCAATTTTTCATCTAAATCTACCATACACATGTACAAAGTCTCGAATATAACAAGCATTTTTGGAAGTGATAACGAGCTTTCGTTTGACATAGCAAAAATGACAAGTAAAGCCATCGGAGATCACAAAATTTTTTCTCAACTATCTTGTTTAATAGCGCTTTCAATTTTTCATCTAAATCTACCATAAACACAATGTTTCCTGCTTATTGTATACTAGATTAAAAGCTGCCCTATTGGGCAGTATTTAAGCTAGCTCCTGCGGAGGGCTCTTAATTGGGCCTTCATCACAATAGGTAGGAAGGAGTAGATGAAATATAAACTACAGAAGAACTCAAAATTGATCATTGCATTTAAGTATTGCATTAATATTTAAACTTACCTTTTAAAAGTTCAATGATAATTCTTCTGCTGCCACTTAATTTAAAGACAATTTCATGTGCATAGATCCCTTTCTGTACAGACAATTATTTTTATTTCATAGGTGACTTTTGTTAGATTTCACAATTAATTTTGATCATTCCCAAATTTATTTCTAAGCTATAAAAAATTCTTATGATATAAAAAATTCACCACAAAAAAATAGCAAACAAAAATTACTGAAAACAATTGCAGTAATGAAAACTTGCGAATCCAAAATTTCAGGATTGTGGGTCTGGAGTAAAGTTGAAAACATAGACAATTTTATTTTGAAACACTATAATTTGAGAACAGTAATTTTTTTCATTTGAACATGAGCTATTGAAAGTTAAAGAGTTGTGTCTCTAATTGTTTTTATCAGTAGAAGCCAAGATGGCAAAATCCGAAAACAATCACAATAATGAAAACTTGGGAATCCAAAATATCAGGATTTCGTGTCCAGATCTGTCCTGGAATATTTTTAATTTGCTCATGGAGTTGGCCTGATTCCAAAATGGAATATATGTTGGGCTCTGGAGGTAAAGTTGAAAAAGTGTGACACAGTGACATTCACATTTATTATATTGATTATTAAGATTGTGTCTGCTGATAATAAATCATATTTAGTTTACAAATTGACCTAAAATTTGTTTTAGTTATTTTAAACACTTACTCTACAAATCAGGTAACAAAAGATTCTCAGTAATCAGAAATAAATGCAAGCATTATTGACAGAAGCGGATTATATAGATGGATATTATATGTATAATATGAAAATAGATATACTTCTGAGATTTTTAAGTGTTTAGACCATACACAAAATAATTGAGTCTAGGAATTAGACAGATGTAAAAATATAAATTATAGTTTGAACAAACTGAAACATGTTTTTATAATAGAGTAAATAGAAGTTCATAATAATACAAGCAAAAACTAAAAAGAAGCAATTTCAAATATCAAACACTGGAAATGCTACAAAAGGATCTGACTGAAAAAAATTTTTTTTTTTTTTTACCCACCTTGCTTCATGTCTATACAAAGTTGTCTGCAATGATGTTACACTCGTGGTAGTGTGAGTGTTGCCATAATCTGGCAGGACTTGTTCCCGTACATAATCTTCAATGAAGGATAAAGCCCTGAAATGATGTTTTTAAAATACTTTAAATAAAATGTCAATGATTAAGTATAAAATTGCTTTTCTAGAATTTTTGCCACAATATTGTGGTTTAAAATGAAATGGCAAAATAAAAAAATTCTTACCTTCTCAGGAAACATAACAAGCATCTTAAGAAATGTAAGTCCAACAGATGACGACAAACAGAGCAGAATAAAAAAATTTACTTAGCTTAGACTCAAATGAGGAAACTCTTGTGCACAAAAAATACCAACTGAGCAGCATGCAAAAGAAATAACGAACCTGAACATTCTACTAGTTTTATTCTATTTTTCAACCTATCGTTTCAACCTTTAAGTTTTTGTAAAGGTTTATTAATCCTTTTCTTTCATGTGGAGTATTAAAAAGCATCATGTTCTACTATGCAGTAATTTCTGTTAGCTAGAAATATTTTATTACTAATTTTATTTCTGGTTTTAAAATATAAAGTAACTGACTAAGTTGATCATGAAGAAACTTAAAGAATGTTACTAAAAATTATAAAGAAATATATTTAATCAATATAACTATTCATGCATTATCAAAATAAAAAAATACAAGATTGTTATAAAAAACATATCACCAAATATATATTGATAAAATATACCAAAAAACAGTGTGTGTGTGTGTATATATATATATATATGTATGTACACACACATACACGTGTATTTGGGCAGCAACCTTTCTTTTAAACATTTTTCATTGAAAACGGACAACAAGGAAGATTTAATTAATCTTTTATTGAGTTTTTCCAGCAATCTAACATTTTTCTGTTTTTCAGGGGCTAAAGAATATAGAAATTGTCGATAATTATAATTGTTCCAATTGCTTCATATATATATATATATATATATATATATATATATATATATATATATTAATGCATGTTTCATTAAGTAATATAGACAAGTTTTGTCTATTTATTTTAAGCAAATTCCTTTCATATTGTCTGATAAGCTTAATAACATTATCATTGAAAGATGAATGAAAATCACCATATTGATACATGTTTTTTAAACCTAAGCTTTCAGCTTACATAAGTCATCATCAGAGATGACAAGTGCATTACAATAAATTAATTGATACACAGACATAGCAAGAAAGAGACTTCAGTAGTACAAACTAATAGTAGTTTCCATAGTATATTAGGATTAATTTTAAGTGGTGGTAAAGATGAGTTACTGTATATATTTTTTATAATTATGTCAATAGTTTTGCTAACAGGGACATTGGTAAATAAGTTTTCAACATCAAACGAAGCTATAATTTCATTGTTGGATTTTCACTTTGTTAGTTTACTTTACCCCCACTTAAAATTAATCCTAATATATTACGGAAATTATTAGCTAGTACTAAGATCATAATAATAATATATATATATATATATATATATATATATATATATATACGTGATGGTGTCTACATGGGTTCAGCACTGGGTTTGACATTTAGCAATTTCTACATGTCGAACCTTGAAAATAAGATATTTACAGATTTAAAAAAAAAAAATCATCCATCTACTTAAGATATGTTGATGATATCCTTATGTTAGTTAAAAATACAGATGAAATATTTCAAATCCAAAAAAGTTTCCAAAGTAATTCTGTCCTTAAATTCACGTATGAACTCAATACTAATAATAAAATTCCCTTCCTTAACATATTGATAAACACAAATAACAAATTTACTATTTCGCCATATAAAAAAACTACCAGCATAATTCATGTACACTTAACTACAAGAGTGAATGTCCATATTATTACAAGGTAGCAATTATAAAAAATCTAATACATCATGCAGAAACTAATTCATCCACAAAACAGATTTTTACAGTGAACTAAAGAATATAAAACAAACACTTATTAATAATAGCTTTCCAAACTATATAGTTGATGAACAAATAAGATGCTTTCTTAGAAGTCTCAATACTAAGCAAATAGAACATAATACTGCTTCAACTAATTTCAAACATATTAATCTCCTATATCGTAATCAAATGCATACAAATTATAAACAAGATGAAAATATACTAAAAAAATTGGTAAATACTAATATATCTACAACAGATCCTACCAGAAAAATTAAGTTAATCATATACTACACTAAATCTTGTATATCCAACTCAATTATTCGCAATGATTCAACACCCCCACCACCACCACCACCCGATCTGTTGACGATTTGCAAAAAACTAACATAGTATACAAATTTAAGTGCCCTCTGGGAGATTGTATCTCCAACGGATTAAATAATATTTATGTTGGTCACACCACAAACTCACTTTCACGATGCTTGACTCTACATTTGAATGACAATTCTAACATTTTTAGGCATTTAAAACAACATGCCTTGCTACATACACAATTCTGGAAAATCCTTGTTGAAAACACAACTATACTTAAACATGAAAACAATAAACAAAAACTAAAATTCTTGAAGCTCTATACAAAAAACAGTTGAAACCTAACCTGAACAAAATAAACTATGAAAATTCCACAAATATACTTAAATGCCTATAATTGATAACAGAAGCCATACTTCTTGTTTTCACTCTTGTGTGATCATGTGTGATATCATGGGCTGCGGTGCGATTTTCGCTTCCAGTGGCTCGTATGCATGAGTTTGTCATTGCTTGGAAATCTTCCATGCAAATAAAACAGACAATCATTGTTGCTATGTCCATGTATCGATTAATTTATTGTAATGTACTTGTCATCTCTGATGATGGCTTATGTAAGCCGAAAGCTTAGATAGGATTAAAAAACATGTATCAATATGGTGATTTTCTTTCATCTTTCAATGATAATGTTATTAAGCTTATCAGACGATATGAAAGGAATTTGCTTAAAATAAATATACAAAACTTGTTTATATTATTTAATTAAACATGCATTAATGAAAAAATGCTGCCAAAATACACACAATATTTAGTTAGTTAGTGAGTTTTTCCTTATGCTATATTTATGTGTTAAAGTGCTCAATATCAGGGCCAGTGATGCATTGTGGGTAGTCTATTGCATTGTTCTAACAGTTGTGTTTCAAATTATTTTAGGGGTTATTGGGCAGAAATAATGGTGGATCTGGATGCAGAGTTTTGTCTATTTATAGTGTTGTTCAACTTTTTTTTATTTATTATTTTATTGTTAGTTGTTGTTATTATGTTTACTTGTGTTTTGTATGTTTGTGGCGTGTTAATTTGTTTATTTTACTTATTTATTGGTTTGGATTAATTTATTTTACTTACTTTTGTTTATTTATTTTTGTTTATCCTTGTACATTTTTATTTTTCTAAGTAATGTAGTAAAAATTTGTTTTTATGTTTGCATTTTGAGATGAGCTCTGATCATTTATTTAGCAGTTTGTGTTGATCTGGGAAGGTAATTTTAGCTATTTTCTCCTTCAGACAGAGTTTACAGTTTTTGGATTTATTGTTGTAGCCTGATGCTGTTTTTCTTATTTTCCATGATATTTTTGGTGTGATTTGGTTTTTGTTTTTAATCTCCCAGATATGTTTAGAAAGCATTGTGCTGTTCACATATTTACTATTTGTAAAGAATGTTTTGTGTGCATAGTTTCTTTGTTTTCAGACCCCTTCAGTTACTCCTATGTATATTTTTTCATTGTTATCTGCTGATTTTACAGTTGCTTGATATATTACATTGTTCTGAAAGCAATTGCCGTTTAAGGGACATTTATTCTTTGTTCTGCAGTCACATTTGGGTTTGATTAGTGCAGGTGGTCTGTTGGTTGTTTTACAGTTGTGCTTTATTATTTGTATTATGTTCTTGGTATAATTGTAGCTAATTTTTACTGGTTTTTGTTGAATATCTTGTAGAGAGTGCTTGATGGGGAGAAGTCTTTGTGTATGAACTTCATGAATGTTTTTCTTATGTTTGTTTTTACATTTTTGTTGCACAGTGGGTGAACCATATGTTTCTTTACCTGTTGGCTTTTTTGTGCTGTGTGTTGTGTATGTGAGTGTTGCCAGGAATCCACTATCTTTTAGGGCCTCTTCATAGTCTTTCTTGACTTTGTTGAAGATAGTTTCACTGGAAGAATTGTCAGAAAGCCTGTGTTAAATTGATTGTGGGATCTGCTTGATTATTGATGGCATGTGGTTGAAAAATGTGGGCAGATACATTGATTTGCCATTAAATGTTTTGCATGGTTCATATGTACCTTTTCATAGGTTGAAGGTGACACCTAGAAAATTTACTTCTTTTAGATTAGTTTTTATGTCTACGTTGAATCCCATATTTTTGAGAATTTTCGTGAATGTTTTTCTGTTCTTTTCTGTGTTGTTGTTTGTTACAGTTTCTTAAGATTGTGAAACTGTCATTCCTGTAGATGCCGGTGTCATTTTTATCAATTATTTTACTTAGTTTGTGTACCAAATGTATACCTATAAGCTTGCAGGTCTCTGTAATGTCAAAGGTCCCTTCCTTCTTTATCTATGGGTCTTCATTGTCAAATAATAGTGATTTTCAGGACTGTTTAATGATTTTTTGTTTGTATTTATTTTTAATATACGAGGGCCTTATCCAGCATGGGTTCTGTTATAGAAGGGTAGAACTCTTTTATATCTAGTTGTATAAATCAGCAATTATGTTTGCTTTTTAGGTTACGGGACCATATATTTATATGTAAGAGTGCGTATAAAATTTTAGATAGAGTATATCTGTAAAAAGGACACTATGAATAAAGACCAAAGGAAAACTTATCTTAACCAATGCATTTTGTATATATATATATATATACTAGCCGAGGTGTGCATGCCTGCAATTGTATATTTGCATCCCTGTCAAGAAAAGTCCGCCTGCATCATCCATTGGTAAACTAAGCTACTCTCCCGCCATCTTTTTTACAGTATATCCTTCGGAAGTGTTAGTTCTTAATTAAGGAACTCCATCAATAAAACCTTCTTGTGTGGTTGTTGCTTAAATTATTTCAATGTTTTAGGTATTCAGTAAATTTCCTATGCCTGTAATAACTTTCAGATAGGATGGCATTATTTACATTATTCGGACTATTGTCCTCATCTTTGTCGCCATATTTGTCACAACGTTTCGGCCGTTGTACGCTCCGGCCTTCTTCAGGTGGTTGGAATTTCGAACCGAACCCTTTATTTCGATCGCTGGGGTAGACTGTTCTAGTTCCACGAGCCATGTTTGATGGGTGTCAGTTATCAGTTATCTCCTGGTAATTTTCCCTCTGAAAGTTCTCCACTGCCTGAACCGGGTATTGAACTCACACTCTTTGGGTCTGTTACTGGATCTAACCAACGCCTTTATCCACCGTACCATGTGTCCTTGAGGACATCTGGGTATGAATTTCTGAGTATTATAAACCTAATTTTTCAGCAACCATTTTTTACCAGTACTCATATTGCAATTTTGCTGTTATCATTGCATGTTTTACCAGATCTCGTATTGCAACTTTTTGTTATCATTGCTGTTCTCTGGCACTCCTTATTACTGGTTCCCATATTGTATTTATTTCTATGCTTGGCCGACTCAGGAGATTTTTGTGGCCTAGCATATGTGCTGATTCCTTAAGTTTACGAATTTTCCAATGGTGTTCCCTGTCTATGATCTCAACCTGATCCCACAGGGTCGGTGATCTCCCTTCTCTCTCCATATGTGGTCAGCCACGCCTGATTTTTCTACTTCCCCTCGCATTACAGCTTTCTGGTGTTCTTGAAGCCTTACCTTGAGGGGGCGGCCTGTTTCTCCTTTATATTCCTTTCCGCAGCTGCACGGGATAGCGTACACACAGTCTTTAGTCCCGTTCTCCTCTATGGGGGGGGGGGTCTCACTCGAGAGAGATATCTGTGAAGTGTTGTCACGCTTTTGAAGGTTGTCCTGATGTTATATGGACCGCAGATCCTTTGCATTTTCTCTGATAACCCCTTCACATAAGGCAGGCAGACTGTTTTCTGAGTGTTGTTGTCCTCCTCCTCCTCTTGTACCCGCCTATCCCAGTTTTGGGGGGCTGGTGCCATGTACCCAGGGTAGTTGTTACGTTGTAGGGTACTACTTATACTGACCAATTCCTTATCTAATGTCTCTGGGTCGTCACGTATGACTTTTGCTCGGTGTTGTAAGCAACGGACGATCCCTTTCTTTACGCTGTATGGATGGTGGGAGTTGAAATTGAGGTACTGTCCAGTGAATGTTGGTTTACGGTATACAGATGTCTTGAACCCATGCTCTGTTCGAGATATTGGTACATCCAGGAATGGGAGTGTGTTGTTACTCTCTTTCTCCATTGTGAACTGTATCGATGGTCTTATTGAGTTCACATGGTCCAGTAGAACCTGGACATCTTCCTGGTGTGGCCAGAGTATGAAGGTGTCATCTACGTACCTTAACCATATAGTTGGCTTGAGAGATATGGATTCTAATGCCATTTCTCCAAAGTATTCCATGTATATATTCGCCATTGCTGGTGATAATGGCGAGCCCATTGCTAAGCCCTCATCCTGTCGATATATGTGTGGGCCCAATCCGAAGTGTGTTGTTTGTGTACAGAAAGTCAACATCTCCATCAGATTATCTATTGCAATACTGGTCCGTTCTTCTAGGGAAGTGTCAGAGGTCAATCTATCTCTGACTACCGAGAGTACCTCCTCCGTGGGTACCTTGGTGAACAAACTCACCACGTCCAAGCTCACCATCTGGTTGGATAGGATGGGAGCATCTTTGATTATTTCCACGAAGTGGGCTGAGTTTCGGACATATGAAGGAGACTTTCCGATCAATGGGTCAATTATATCTACAAGGAAGCGACTCAGAGGGTGGCACACCGAGCCTTGGCAACTTACAATCGGCCTGAGCGGAATACCGTCTTTGTGAATCTTAGGGAGACCGTATATGTGAGGTAGCTTGGTGTAACGCTGCGATAACTGCCTATACATTTTGGGTGTGAAGTGATCCTTGTTCTTGACTAGGATCTGTGACAGCTTGCGTTCCGTTTTCATAGTAGGATCCTTTTTCACTTTGCTGTAGCTACCATTGCTAATGAGGTCTTCCAGTTTTCTTGTATACTCTGATTTGTCCATCACTACAGTCGCATTACCTTTGTCAGCCGGTAGTATGATGATGTTTTCGTTCCTCTGTAGGGATCCAATCGCCAGTCTCTCCAGTTTTGTTATGTTAGACCTGGGCAGCTTGGCTCTCTCCAAGGTCTGTCTCACTTTCCATCATCATGGCGATGGAAAGTGAGACAGACCTTGGAGAGAGCCAAGCTGCCCAGGTCTAACATAACAAAACTGGAGAGACTGGCGATTGGATCCCTACAGAGGAACGAAAACATCATCATACTACCGGCTGACAAAGGTAATGCGACTGTAGTGATGGACAAATCAGAGTATACAAGAAAACTGGAAGACCTCATTAGCAATGGTAGCTACAGCAAAGTGAAAAAGGATCCTACTATGAAAACGGAACGCAAGCTGTCACAGATCCTAGTCAAGAACAAGGATCACTTCACACCCAAAATGTATAGGCAGTTATCGCAGCGTTACACCAAGCTACCTCACATATACGGTCTCCCTAAGATTCACAAAGACGGTATTCCGCTCAGGCCGATTGTAAGTTGCCAAGGCTCGGTGTGCCACCCTCTGAGTCGCTTCCTTGTAGATATAATTGACCCATTGATCGGAAAGTCTCCTTCATATGTCCGAAACTCAGCCCACTTCGTGGAAATAATCAAAGATGCTCCCATCCTATCCAACCAGATGGTGAGCTTGGACGTGGTGAGTTTGTTCACCAAGGTACCCACGGAGGAGGTACTCTCGGTAGTCAGAGATAGATTGACCTCTGACACTTCCCTAGAAGAACGGACCAGTATTGCAATAGATAATCTGATGGAGATGTTGACTTTCTGTACACAAACAACACACTTCGGATTGAGCCCAAACATATATCGACAGGTTGAGGGCTTAGCAATGGGCTCGCCATTATCACCAGCAATGGCGAATATATACATGGAATACTTTGGAGAAATGGCATTAGAATCCATATCTCTCAAGCCAACTATATGGTTAAGGTACGTAGATGACACCTTCATACTCTGGCCACACCAGGAAGATGTCCAGGTTCTACTGGACCATGTGAACTCAATAAGACCATCGATACAGTTCACAATGGAGAAAGAGAGTAACAACACACTCCCATTCCTGGATGTACTAATATCTCGAACAGAGCATGGGTTCAAGACATCTGTATACCGTAAACCAACATTCACTGGACAGTACCTCAATTTCAACTCCCACCATCCATACAGCGTAAAGAAAGGGATCGTCCGTTGCTTACAACACCGAGCAAAAGTCATAAGTGGCGACCCAGAGACATTAGATAAGGAATTGGTCAGTATAAGTAGTACCCTACAACGTAACAACTACCCTGGGTACATGGCACCAGCCCCCCAAAACTGGGATAGGCGGGTACAAGAGGAGGAGGAGGACAACAACACTCAGAAAACAGTCTGCCTGCCTTATGTGAAGGGGTTATCAGAGAAAATACAAAGGATCTGCGGTCCATATAACATCAGGACAACCTTCAAAAGCGTGACAACACTTCGCAGATATCTCTCTCGAGTGAGACCCCCCCCATAGAGGAGAACGGGACTAAAGACTGTGTGTACGCTATCCCGTACAGCTGCGGAAAGGAATATAAAGGAGAAACAGGCCGCCCCCTCAAGGTAAGGCTTCAAGAACACCAGAAAGCTGTAATGCGAGGGGAAGTAGAAAAATCAGGCGTGGCTGACCACATATGGAGAGAGAAGGGAGATCACCGACCCTGTGGGATCAGGTTGAGATCATAGACAGGGAACACCATTGGAAAATTCGTAAACTTAAGGAATCAGCACATATGCTAGGCCACAAAAATCTCCTGAGTCGGCCAAGCATAGAAATAAATACAATATGGGAACCAGTAATAAGGAGTGCCAGAGAACAGCAATGATAACAAAAAGTTGCAATACGAGATCTGGTAAAACATGCAATGATAACAGCAAAATTGCAATATGAGTACTGGTAAAAAATGGTTGCTGAAAAATTAGGTTTATAATACTCAGAAATTCATACCCAGATGTCCTCAAGGACACATGGTACGGTGGATAAAGGCGTTGGTTAGATCCAGTAACAGACCCAAAGAGTGTGAGTTCAATACCCGGTTCAGGCAGTGGAGAACTTTCAGAGGGAAAATTACCAGGAGATAACTGATAACTGACACCCATCAAACATGGCTCGTGGAACTAGAACAGTCTACCCCAGCGATCGAAATAAAGGGTTCGGTTCGAAATTCCAACCACCTGAAGAAGGCCGGAGCGTACAACGGCCGAAACGTTGTGACAAATATGGCGACAAAGATGAGGACAATAGTCCGAATAATGTAAATACTGTACATAATACCTCATCTCAGAAATATAGACAGACTCTGTAGGATGGCATTGTTCACAAATCTAATAATGAAACAAAAACAAGGATGAAGTGTCAGAGCTTGATTCAACTGCAAGAGCAAACACATGAATGCCCCTCTCCTTCTTTGCACGTTTACTGTAAAGCTGGGCTTAATAAGAGTTTCTTTGGGAATTTTTCCCTTTTAACACTTGTATAATTCTTTTCAAATAATCTTTGCATTAAAGGTTGTTCAAATGCCAATTTAGGATGGAATCTTATGAAGAAACTATCGGCTAAATGGCAAAAGCCAATTTTGCACCTAGTTTGTCACAGATTTCGTCCACTTAACTGAAATAATCTAAACCAACATTCACCCAAGACAATTTGTGCATAATATGTAATCTACATGGCAAATGTGGAAAGCACTGGATGAAAAATGAGGAAGTTATTTAAGTTTTTATTTTAAGTAGTACTAAAAACCCAATTTTTTGCAATTTTTTCTGTGAAGTCAATGTTGCATGAAAACTCTCAAGCACTTTACATAAACCTTGTTACATGAGCTATATTTTGCAATTAAGTGCAAAGAATATCAGCTCATCCAGTAAAAATTTTCTTTGTGTGTAACTTTGCCTTGGTTTTTGCAAAAGTCATACTCACTTTCAATGTTATCGATTTTTCTGCCAAAGCCAGGGGACCCTGGTGATTGAACAGTTGGTTTTGACCTACCCTGGTAAATTTGCCACATGTGTGTACAATTTCAGCGCTATAACGCTGTGGGGGCATCCTGACCCCTGTGCTACGTGACAATGCCATCCTGTCCTCGGTTGCCAGTGTGTCCATGATTAAATCTTGCAACTAACCATGAAGTTGCTCACTTTGATCCAAGCCTCTCACTGTCCCACATTGTTTTGATCACAAGGCAATCAAGGATTGAATCATCGCCAGATATCGCTGGATTGGTGTTGTTCAGGCGGGAAGATGTTATAAGACAAAAAATAAAGAAAGTTGTGCAAATCAACAAGGTTTATATAACTGAGGTTTATACAGGAACACCTTTTTGTATAAGAATCTACAAGCATGCAGGCTAATGACCATTCCGTTGTAGTCTAATTTTGTGACACTGTATTCTTTGTTTCCAAGTTGGAGTCAAGGTTTCAAACTTTAAGTCAGAGACTTCTTCAGACAGCAAATTATGGAATTCTGACGAAGCACTTGTCTCCCTCACTCTCTCTTTCTGTCGTTATATAGAGACTTTCAATTCTTCCACTTTACAATTTCATCAGGGCACTCTGCTCAATTTATCTAATAGTTTGGAACAAGGCATGAGTCAAGAGTTCTCTGTGGCAGCAAACCACATAGGGATCAATGAAGCGATCACCTCCTCTTGGTGTAATGGAAGTGTGTCTCTGCCTCACTGCTGCTTTCTCTGTCTTCTCTATTCTCACTCTCATTCCTCTCTCGTCTAATGCTTTTATGGACCCTCACCCAACATTGGTGTGGGTCCAACGCAATCTGGAGTTCCAGGATTTTTCAAATATTGAGTCAGAACTTTCTGCTGATAGTGTTCGGGGAAGCAATTTGCATGTCCAAATATGGGGGTAGGGGCTCCTCCTGTGAGAGTGGCAGTAGCAACATGTCGATCCACCATCTTGTTCTCCCCCCTTTTCTTGCTTGCACCTCACACCAGTACCTTTAAGTGGGCGTATTCATTTACCTCTCACTTCCTCATATCAGCTCTTCATCTTGATGCCATCCAGGGAATAGGTGTTTCATCTGACCCTGACACAAAACAGATGTTACTTTTAACGTCATTGTATAATTACTATCTGCATTTTTTTTTATTCCTAATTATCACATTTGGTTTGTAACTATTCCTCTTTTTCTCACTTGACTAAAATATTCCGGCCTGAGAAAATCTTGTCCCTTTAGCGACAAACACATCTTCCACCCCTATCAACAAGTGGTATAGAATCATTTCTTTACCTTTTTCTTCATCTACTTGTAGCCATAAAATTATTATCTGTGACTAGCTTGGTGGTCTCTGTTCAAAATTTCACTCCCCTCACATCATCCCTTGGGTTTCACTTTAACCAGATGCCTAAGTGGATTTCAGCGCTACTTTCTAGTGAGATCATTATTCACAAAATGAGAAACAAAATAAAAGTATATTTTCTTTTGTTTTTCGTATATCCTTCAATCTATCTATTATCTTCTTCATACTCATGAAATGAGAAAACAAGATAATATATTTTCTCTTGTTTTTGGTATGTCCTTCAATCTATCTACTACCTTCTTCATCTTTGTGTTCACTTTCGATTTAAGCTTCTTTTTTCTAATTATTAGCATTCTTGCAGTGCCAAGAAATGTGGATGTGCATAAATAGCATACACACAGACAGCTTCTGTTTTATAGATATAGATATGCCTTGAACAATAAGAAAATGTTAAAAATATTAAAATTTCAGACACACTGGGTTGTATATTAATTTTTTTTGTTTTACTATTTAAATTAGGTTCCCCAACTAGTTTCGGCCAATCAAGAGAAGAACCCCCCCCCTCCAAAAAAAAAAAACTCTGTTTCTCAGTAGCAGTGAACTCAGTTATGTGCCATGTGTGATACACATTTAGGTGATCATTTATCTTTCGATACATGACTGACAAGGCATATTTTTTCCCACAGTAGGTTGCCATTTCTTTTTGCAGTAGACCAATTGCCATCCAAGGCTATAAAACCCGATCTGTCCTGCTATTTACCCATAGCTAGGAGGAGAAGAGGATTCATACCTTTCCCAAGGGTATTAGCACATAAGTGAATGTAATGAATTTGATTGGAATTTGAACTCGGCTCTCCAATTACTCAATCCAAGACGCTGTCCATTACTTCACCATGCTTAGTGAACTACAGGAGTGAATGACTGTCTCTGAAGAAAGTGAACTTTGTAGTTTTTGTTTTTTTTTAGTTTTAATTTTGGTCAGTCCTTGTATTGGTTAAATGGCCTCTTTAAAGTTTTTTTTTTTTTAAATAGAGGCTGGGAGATTCATGAGTCTCAGATTTTCTTCCTTAGTCATTGTGACAGCTTTATTGGTTGCTGGGAAGGGGATGTGTGTGTTAAGTGTATGTTATCTTTTAGTTTGTGTGTGTATATGATGTGCATATGTGTATATATTTGTGTGAGTGTGTGTATGTGGGAAACCTCTGCAAGCATGTTTGCCTAGTGTGGTGGAGAAATGTGGGTAGGGGTTAATTTATAGGATGATATATTAATTCTGTGTTGTTTAGTCTGTGGTTAAGTCTGGACAAAATGTTTGGAGGCGGAAAATCCATTTGTGTTTCTCTAGTATTTTTCTAAGGTTATCTTTTGTGTATTTCTATTTCTTCAATAACAGTGAATTTTGCATGGCTATTATAATCATGTTTTTCTAGGTAGAATTATTAATTCTGTAGTGAAAGGGCCATTCAGATTTTCCTACATATTATTTCTGGTATAGTGCACAATATATATATATATATATAAATAAAAACTTTGGTAAGAAATTAAAAATAACGCCTTTCTTTTAAGCCAATTTCATAAAAATCAGTTTCCAAAAGGTACAAAAATCATGAGGAAAAAAAGAATGAAGAAAATCTTAACCAACCTTCCAGATGCAACATAATCCAAATAAAGCACTGAAAATAAAAAAGAGAAAAATAATTTATCTTTTAAATTTCATATCTCACGTGTAAAAACCTTATGAAAAGTTCTTTTATGTTTACTTATTAGTTAAATTTTTATTCAATAATCATTTTATTTGAATAATCACTTTTTAATTAATTAAGTTTTTTTGTTTTGAACACCTTTATGGATATAACTTGGCAGGATGGTGTAATTTTGATTACTCACAATTGGGACATGGGAGACTAGAACACAGCATTAACACAAAAAGTTAGAAAATGTAGAACCAAAAATCAAAAGGCTGAATATTAACATTCTGGGAGAATGTGAAACAAGATGAAAAGAGAAAGGGTATTTTATAATCAATGATCACAGAATCATATATGCAGGAAGAGAGAGAGAAGAGCATTTTGAAGTACAATAGTTCCTCAATTTTCTGGGATTCAATTATCTAGGCATCAAATGAAGAGAAAAATTGAAATCATCCAAATATTTTTCAATTATCCACACTAAATCCATTCTAATATTTCATCTAAGACAAGGAAAACATTGAAATGGTGGAGGGTGATTAATGATATTGTCTATGTTGAAGCTCAACAATTTCAATGCTCAATTTCAAACACCGAAGCAATGATTGTTTGACAAATGTTTTGGTTGCACTTTCAACCAGAAGCTACCCTTACAAGTACATCTACTCAAATCCAGCTTTGGGAATTAGCAGCAGAAAAGGCCAGCTAGAAACAAACAAAAATTAACACATTTTTTCATAAAAATATACTGGACAAAACCATGAACAAAGTATTTGAAAATGTTATTTGATGATATAAATGTCAAATTTCTTGCAGGAAATAACTTTTTTCTTCATTCTCTTTTGATAATTTCGATTTTGAATTAAGCATATTTTTTCAGTTCCTGTTCCAAAAGCTCTGGATAATCGAGGAAGCCCTGGTGAAACTGAAAGGCCATTCAATGTGGTAATCATATGCATCCACATCAGAACGTACCAAAGAAGAAATAGAGAAGTTTTACAAAACACTGGAAAATGTCAATTAAATTACATTTTAACAAAAAAGTATTTTCTTTTAGTTTTATTGAAGTAGAAATAATACATTGTATAAGAAAGTGATATTAATTACAATAAAATAATTTTGCTAAAATAAGTTGAGATATGTAAAAAGCGATAATCTTAGAATAATTTATACATACTTTTTAAATAACAATTATAGATAAAATAATCTATCAATATGTGGAATAAATTAAATACTTCAGTGGAGAAAAAATATTGTTTAAAAAGTTCAAAAAAGAATGTATTGGTTCACTGTCATGTATCAGGCTAATGTATGTAAAAGTGAATGATGAGAAAAAATGTATTGTGTGCTTATCTATAGCAATCCATGGTGGAACCGACTCTGCTAATATTTATTGAAATGTAACTGTTATCTATAAATAGTTACAAGAGAATTTACTATGTATTTAGTAATACATCCCAGCTTCCATCTCAAGATATGAAAATTCTAATGTTCATTATTGACAGATAAAAAATGTTATAAGATATGATGTATGAACAATCACAGGGATAGACTACCCTGATGCTCCTAGAATTGGCATTATTCTGGCATTTATTAAATTTCTGTTTTGTATCTGATGGGTTGTTTGTAATGCAACAACTTCTTACAATTCTGCCAGCTTCTGAGTGTGACATAATTGAAGGGGTCTGCTCAATTGTGAATGACACAGTTGGTTCTTCATAGTTGAATTCATCAAATATGAGTGCTGATTTTTCTTTCTCTCTTGATGGGCATATGTGTTGTCTATTTCTTCTATGTTTGTCCAGATGTGGTTGTGACATTTTAAATTTTGTTTTGTTTCCAGGTAAAGTTATTTGATACGTTTTTTCTTTCTTGTGTGGTTTGTGGGCAGGTTAAATTATTCTGACACCATGTTATGTATCATGATAATATTGTTCTATTCAAAACCACTATGAGTAAAAGTGAATGTTGTGTGCTTATCTGTAACAACCTGTGGTGGAACTAACGTTGACTGATAGTAGTTGCAGGTACTATGCTTTATTGAAATAGTTACAAGTGTTTGGTTTGGTTAGATTTTGTCTAACAGTGTGTCAACCCTGATGGGTCATTTTACGCCAACCAAGCAAATCCATATTATATACACACATATTTTGTGGGGCTCAGTTTGGTAGCTACAATTTGTTTTAAATATATTGTTTAATCTGTTAATTTGAACTGTTTAAATCATACAAAAACAATTTTTAAAGAAATTTTAAAATTCCTATTTCTTTTAGAAACCATATTATTTGGCTAGGAGTAACATCTTAAAACAATGTTTTTATATTTGTGACATTATAGTATTTACTACGTTTAAACTGAGATTTTTACACTCAATCAGAATGTGCTTAACCATCAATCTATGATTGCAATGGGTGCATCAAGGTACATCTTCAGCTCTTAGCAGGTGTACACAAGTTAGTTTTGTTGTATTCCCAATACAAACTAGTTAGCACAGTGTCCTCTCTTTGCCTTTTTAGTAGTTAATAGTTACAAGGGAACTGACTCTTAATACATCACATTAACCCAATGATTTAACTGTGTAGTTTTGCCAGAATTGTAACTTTGGTTTTGTTTTCTCATAAAATAAATTTTATTTATCTATTTATTGATTTTTGTTTTATAAATTTTATTGGTAATGAAATTATTTTTCTACAATTTACATCTAATTTGGATGAAATTGTTCAAATAGCTTGCTTTAAAATGAATCTTTTTCACTGGATTTCATCCTTTCTCGCTAGTTTTGTTTTGTCATTTTGTTATTAAAATCTGTGTAATTTAAGTTTAATTGGACTGGCAATAAAAAAATATCTTGGTATAGAAAATATTTGATATGGATTTCAATGTTATTGTAGTTTTTATATTTTAATTCTCTAACACGATTTTTTTCTCCAACATGATGTATTAGTAAATGATGCATAAAAAACAAAACTTACAAGGTTTTTATTTCACATTGTAGTTGTGCAGAAAAAATAAGCAAGTTTTATTTTGAAGTAAAAATGTGAAAAAATAGTTTGAACAGCATTCACAAATGTTGGATTTTTTTATAAATATTTATCGAAAAAATCTTTGATGCCTAAAAAATGATAAACTTTAAAAATGTATGATTAGAATTAGGAGACCAAGTAAAACACTTTCCTTAAGTAAGGAGAGCAAAGGGGCTTTATGTTATGTTGCACTGTAATTTTTTTTTTTTACTAAATATCACTCGATACAAGGCTCGAAAGACACTCCAATTAGAGGATTACAGTTGAAATGGTAATGATGAATGAGGTGTGTGAAAATGAGTGTAAGAGAAAACCGATAGGAAGTGAAGATTAAGAAGAGGATAGGTAATGATTCATTGACTTGGCGAGTTCAAGATTCAGGAAAGCACCCACATGAGAGTCTATTCCACAAGAAGCAAAAAGTGGTGTTAAAATGAAAATTTACCGGAAATGTTTCCTGCTAAAAGTAAAAAAAAATTTTTTTAAATAACAATAAATAATAAATAAAAGGACTTTTTTTTTTTTTTTTTTTTTTTTTACTTCGTTTCTGTGAAGTTAGAGGACTAAGTGAACCAACTAAAAAAAGTAAAAACTAATTTCTGTGCACTTACTTCACGGGGATTAAATTTCAGTTTTTTTACTTAATTTATAAATTTTGAAACTTATTGATCACAAATATTAACTTATATTTTAGTTTTTACTTACGGAAAATAGCTGGAATAAATTGTTTTATTTCGGAGACATGACTATTCAAATCTAAAAAACAGCTCAGAATATGGGGTTAATTAAAAAAAAAAACTTTTAAAGGAAGATAATTCAGTCTGTTGTGCAGAAATCATTTGAGAGCGGTAAAAACTTAGCAAAATCCAAAGTTAGCATCCAAATTGACAAATGAATTATTATTTTTTTGTTAAAATTACTTAACCTTATTAAAAATGTAGCTATTATTGGACTGCTTATCAAACTGGTTAGTTACACTTGCATATTGGTGCGTTTTCAAGTGAAAATTAAATAGTAGTAATTTTTAAATTTAAAAAAAAAACTTGTTTTCAAACTTTTTCATTCCATAAAAAGTTGTATTATCAATTGCAAGATGAAGTAAAAATGAACCTTAAAAGTTAGTTCAATTAAGTTATTCAGTAAAATTGACATCATCATCAAAATAACAACTGAAAACACGTGACAAGTTTACGTGGCACCAGCAGCAGAGAGTATTCCATGAGCATATCGAAGAGAAATGGATCATCGTGCGAAGAGATTTTTTTAACTAACTCAGACTGAATGTGAACTCGTTTGTTTTTGCATTACCGGTAAATTTCTTTTTAAGCCCCGCGCTAAATATCTATTAAATTTTTCTAAAATCGTCATATTTCCGTGTAAATGAACATGCTGAACTCGAATTAACAATTATGATAAAACTTTCATAATTGTTAATTCGAGTTCAGAATGTTCATTATCATAAAAAACCTACCGTTTTTGAGTTATCGACAAGAAAAAATGGGATTTTATCTCGGTCATTCTTCCGCTATTACTGGCATTGTTTTTTGCTAATTCAATGCGGTTATTTTCCTTCGCGCAAGCGTAAATTTTGGCCTATTTATTTACTTTTTACAGAATTTCGTCGCAGAAATCACAAGGCACTCTTGTAAAGCAATGTATTTTTTTTTTTTTGATAAGTGTAGTTTTATTTATAACATAAAACTTTAAACGAATAAAAGAACAAATGAAATAATAAAACCTTTTTTTTAAATTAATTAAAACAAACAAAAATAAAACGAATTCGAGTTCAGCATGTACATTTTACATGGAAATATGACGATTTTGGAAAATTTTTATAGATATTTTTAGCGCGGAGCTTAAAAAGAAAATTTACTAATTTTAATTTGAAATTTTTACTGTTTTTATTTAAGGTCGGTAAATGAAAACAACCATATTTATAATTTAATTAATTCAAACACACCTTTAAAAAAAAAAAATGTATTTTTAACTAACAAAACTAGTTAAAATATTTTTTTAGTTATGAACATTTAATTATCCATGTACGTATTTGTTGTGTATTTCACACATCTTTTTTTAATCTGGCGTCTATAGAGAATGATTTTTTAACTAAAACTCACATGATAATCAATTTCAAAGAAAAGAAAAAATTTTCAAACCTTTTCTTAACCCGTACGGTCCACAAAATGTATTTGAATCAAGGCTTTCTCGTATGTATTTCAGGAGATCGGAGTTTGTCTTCTCTACAGGCATGATTATTAGTGTGTTGATAAAATCAGAATGTTTTTTTTTCGGTGAAACAGTAAAATGTCCCTTACAAAATAATAAAATAATAAAACCATACACTCGATATTAAAAGAGGTTGTCGTCAAATGAGTTTAATAAACTTAATGCTTTAGTTTACGCGCATATGTTGTTAATGTTAACATATCGTCGTATGTGTAAGATTAAGAAGAAGTGTAAATTTCAACCAACAGTAATGCTGTTTAGTTAATGAATGTCAAATATTTCCTTGTATGGAATTGGCTAACATTACCATTCGTCAAGATTTTCATTGGTTCAAAAACAATATTTATTTTACTTAATGTTAAGCTGATTTTGAATATTGTGCTTTGAGATGGAAATTTTATCTATAGGTCCTTGTTTTTTTTTTTAATGAAAACTTCCATCAAGAAAAAAAATAAAGGCTTCAACACCTGACCACTGGTTTAAAAGAAGCAACTTTGAGGATAGGGTGGTTAATAATAAAAGACAAAAAATAAAGTCATCACTATTTCATTTGAAATGTAAACATACATTTTATTTTTAAGTTTAAAAAAATTAAATTTCAAGTAAAAAATATTTAATTCCTAAGGAACATTTATTTATCATAACTTTTTCTTAATTAAATTTCTTGTAATGTCAATTAATTTTAAAAACAAAGCAAAAATTAAAAAAAAAATGAAAAATTTAGAGGATCAATGTGTCCAAATTTTCCTGTTGATGCTTTTCCAAATTTTCCATTCATATTTCTCATTCACACAAATCACTGCTGTTTGTAAAGTAATTGTAAGAAACATAAAACAAATCAATGATGAGGAACTGTAACATTGCAATTGTTTTTTTTTACTTTTGGGGTTGTAAAATAGTGTCTCTCTCCCATTATGTATTAGAAATATTTTTAGTTACTTTCATTATTTATATTTTAAAGCAAGATCTATACAGTTTTAAATTTTTATAAACATTTTTGTAGTCATAGATTTCAAATATCCATGAACTGGACAAATTTACTGCTTTTTCAATATTTTATATTATTGTTATCTGAGTCACAGGTATATTGACTTTACTTATTTTGGTTTAACCAAAAAATGTATTCTTTTATTCCTTCATTTACTATTAGTTTGAACAGATCTTGGTGTTAACTTGTTTATAAACCTTTTTCTGAATTTTTTTATACAAATATCTCAAAGTTTTTCAGTTAAATTTTATTTACTACCATATATGTGTATTATTAGAAAATGAACAAATATTTTGGTTGTAGGAAACAAATTTCATCATAAAAGAGAAAAATTGAAAAGTAAAACTGGTTGAAGAAAAGTTTACTCAACTGCATTTGGAGATGATTTCATTTATTTAATTTACAACAATGACAATAATCTCCTTGATAGTATAATAACACTAGGGAAGTTTTGATTATTTTAAATTAGCTTGCTTAGGTTTTTTTCTGCTTACTGTCATTCTCTCCTTTTATTATTAATGCTTAAATTATTTTAAAATTTCAAAAAGTCAAAAATTGTTACTTTTTGTCCTCAAAACAATACGATATTTTGTAATGAATGAGCTAAAAAAGCTGATTGTTGTTTTTAAACTGAATTTATATTTTCTGTATAAATTAATTAGCCTTGGTGAGGAATAAAAATTGAGTTGCTTTGAATACATGTCAATGACAAAAATAATTTTCATTTTTCACTAACAATAATCTTTAAGTAATTTATACTGTGAGTCAGGTAAATTAAAGCTAATTCTACTTCCTCGGTAGCTTATCTGAGGTTCGATATTTATTGTATAAAAAATGCAATTAGTGCACAAGAGCATATCTGAGGTTCTAATGTCCCTGATATATCCAGTTACATTTATAATTCTTTTGTGCTTCCATATAATTGAAATTCAGCCTCGTTTTGACAACTTCCTGTTTACAATAGTAATGGCTTCACTTAGTGTTTGAGGCTGAGTGTGTCAAACGATTCTGATTTGAGAACTTCAAGATGTCTAACGCTGTTTGTTCTCATTGTGGCTGCAGCGATATAGATTATGATCCAGCCCGCGGGGATGCTGTTTGTACCAACTGTGGATCAGTATTAGACGATCAGATTATTGTTTCTGAAATCCAATTTGCCGAACATGCGGGTGGAGGCTCGTCTATTATCGGCCAATTCGTGTCGGCTGATGAAACTCGTGGTCATTCCATGGGAGGAAATTTTCATATTGGGGTTGGTAAAGAATCTAGGGCTATTACACTTGAAAATGGACGCCGAAAGATTCAGCAACTTGGCGCCCAACTCCATCTCAACCAACATTGTATGGACACTGCAGTCAACTTCTACAAGATGGCCGTTGTGAAACGTCTCACACGTGGTAGAAAATCCTCTCACGTTATCGCTGCTTGTTTATATTTGGTGTGTCGAACAGAAGGCACTCCGCATATGCTTCTTGACTTCAGTGACATCCTTCAGACAAACGTCTATGTTTTAGGTAAAGTCTACAGTCAGCTTGCTCGCGAACTCTGTATCATTGCCCCAGCCATAGACCCCTGTTTATATATCGCTCGCTTTGCCCACAAACTCCAACTGGGAGATAAAGAACACGACGTTTCGATGACAGCGATGAGACTTGTTCAGCGTATGAAAAGAGATTGGATGCACACGGGGCGTCGTCCCTCCGGCCTTTGTGGTGCGGCACTCTTAGTGGCTTGTAGAGTGCACGGTTTTAATCGGACTGTCAAAAACTTGATCCGTGTTGTTAAAGTATGCGAATCGACAATACGGAAGAGATTGACCGAGTTTGAGGAGACGCCTTCCAGTCAACTTACGATCGATGAGTTTTCTAAGATTGATCTTGAGCAAGAAATGGATCCCCCATCATTCAGTGCTGGCAATAAGAAACGTAAGGTTAAACTGGGATGTAAACTTGATGAGAACTCAAAACTCAGTGAACTCACTTTTGAAGTGTCTAGCATACAACGTGAGATAGAAAAGGCACTGGAAGCAAGAAAACCCAGAGGTATCTATGCTGCATATGCAAAAATGTCTGCATGCACTGATGAGAATGTCACATCAGAAAGTGCTAGTATTCATGACCTTTCCTCAGAGGTGCCAGACAACACTGATTTGGAAAAAGAACAGCAATTAAATTCTGAAGATGCTGCATCTATTGCAGACAATCAGGATGACTATGAAGATAGCAGCAGCCCTTCATTTCAAGAGGCCAGAGTTGAAAAGCAATTATGCAGTTTGGTTCTTCCAGAGGTAAACTTAAAGGGACCAGCTCCGACCTCAGCAAGTTTAGGAATCCGGGATTGCATTACAGAATGTTTTACTGAAGATATTGAGCGGACATCAGAAGGTGATGGGGAATTGGATTTAACTGGCATTGATGACAGTGAATTGGAAAGGTTCATTTTGAGTGAGAATGAGGTACGAATAAAAACTAAGATTTGGATGGCTGCAAATGCAGACTATCTTCAGGAACAAAAAGAAAAAGAGGAGCGCGAAGCAAAGGAGAAAGAAGAGGCAGCTTCAAAGCCTGAAAAAAAAAAGAAAAAAACTTACAAGCGTAAATCACATGTTCAAGCCAGTACAGCTGGAGAAGCCATTCGGACAATGTTGCAAGAGAAGAAAATCTCCAGTAAAATAAATTATGAAGTACTCAAAGACTTGTGCCAGCCACAGGATAAACAGCCTTCAAGTCCAGTCACCCCTGCACCCACACAGAAAAATGAGAGCTTAGGAATGTTACGGCTAAAACGGCCAAGTATTGTAAGTCAGCCCAAACCATTATCTGAAGCGGAACCTCATGAAAAGAAACAGAGGCTTGAGCCACTGCCTAATTCAGAAGTTGTCATTGAGTCTGGCCCTGTGCAATATGAAAGTGGTCCAATTCAGTATATTGATGATGGGGAGCTGGAAGAGGATGAGGAAGAAGTTGAGCATCTTAGTGCTGCTCAGCTGATGGGACATGGCCAGCCACTTTATGGTGAATATGAGGACCCTTATGATATATATGAATAATTTAATTTGTATATCATCCTCTTCTTTTATCCACACATATTTTTTAAAACATGCAAAACCTGATTGTTGCCACCACCATTTTTTCAGTTAATACAGCATTATTTAATCATACCAAGAAAATATTTTTGTGTCTTTCTGTGGAAATTCTCTGTTTAAAAGAAAAGAAAAAAGGAACAAAGTAATCATTCCAAATATCACTATTTTGAAGGCTTTCATCTCTTTTCATCTTAGATATTCCTATCAAAATATGAAAACCAGCTTTTATATAAAAGCCTCCAACAGTTGATAAAAATTTGTATAAATTTAAGTTTACTTTTTTCTAATATAGTTTTAATTTTGATCTATTCATATTTTTCATCTGTGTTGTAGATTTTTTCCTTCTATGTTTCAACATTTTTATGAACTTATTTATTTTGAAAGCAATTCACAATTATGTTGACTATAATTTTTTGGCATTCTTATATTGATGAGACAAAGCTGTATTTTTATTTGTAAACAAAGAAATGAAGGAATAATTTTTTTTTCTGCAGTATACAAATATTTTTAAATGTGGGTTTATGCTATCTAATCCAGATTAGTATTAATTTTAAAAGCTTGTAAACATTGTAGCATATATATTTAACAGTCTGTAAAGGATGAAGGTAACTTCAAAAACGGAATCAATATTTGGTTAAACAAGTGCAGTTGAGTTTAATATTTATTCACAACACCCTAAGAACATTATGATTGCTTGTAACTTGTTATTTATATAAGAATGTAAATAATAAGAAATAAAGAAAATGGAATAAAGGATATTGAGAGATAGAGACAAAAATTACAAATAAATCATAAATTGAAATGTAAAAAGAGAGTTAATAAATAGTAGACAGAAAGGACACTTTCTGGTCAATCATTCAATCTTGAATAAACAAGTTCTTTACAAGATAACCAATCCCTTATATATACAGAGAGAACCACTTTCAGCTGGTTGAAAGATCAAAAGACTGGACTCTAAAGTGATATTTTTAAATGTTTAAGTGATTGGGAAGAGCTAGAGAGGGAAATAAAAACAAAATGGACCTGCATCTATAATACATTTTTTCTCTTAAAGCTTAGCTTGTCTGAGAGTGATTTTATAAATAAAATCTCTTGTAGAATAACTTTTTAAGACACTAAATAAGTATTTTTGTTTCTGTGAAGGGAACTAAAAATGAACTCATAGTAATGAGTTTAACTTTCCATAAAAAAGAAAATGATCAGAAAAATTAGGAATTTTCTTAAAAACAAAACATTCAAATTTATGATAGCAAAAATACATTAGCTGTTGTTTGTACAGCTTTTAGAACTTCATCTTGAATATGCAGAAATATGTCATATCTGAAATCAAATAATAGTTGTAGTTATATTGCATAATGCTGAGAGAATTATTTTCTTTTTGTATTGACTTTAAAATAATCTGAATTGTAGAATTAAGTACAAGTGTTTTTATATGAAAAATATCTTTTAGAAACTTTAAAAGTATTTTCAACTGAGATATGCCAGTTGATTAATTCTTTCATCACTTGCATTTAATGAAAAGAAAATCTTGCATCTGGTCTCTTATTATTTTAAAAGTATACATTATGAAAACAAATGTAAATTGGTGTTCAATATTACTTTAAAAGCTTCAAAAGAAATGTTATTACTCAATCTAAAACTGTAACTCTAGCTCAAACTTTTGTCCTTGTATCTACTCATCTATCCTTAACTTTAAAACTGAAATGATTTTAAATCCAGTGCTAATAAAAGGAATGTAAAGTCTATTATGATGTAATTTTATGGTGACTACTATTATTACCATGTATATATTATCATTATAAGGCAAATATTCTTATTATTTTCACCAGTAGCATGATAATTTAGAACAAACTCCAAATTATTACTGTCAGTTTTTCTTTTCTCTTTAGCTATTTTTTCTTTCTCTAATCTTTTAATTGGCTAAAATTTTAAAATATATTGTAAAGAATTTCCAGTTTATGACAAAGAAAAGTCAAGTGTGTAGTTTCTGCTTACTTTACACTTCAGATTATTTATGCTTTGTAATTCTTGTCACTATTTCTTTGTTTTCTTTATTTTCTAATTATTCACACATGTGCTCCAGGAAATAAACTTTCAATTCTAATGTTTTTATAATTATGTAAATTATTAGCAAAATAAATTGCACTGTATAATCTAATATTGATTTACTAATATGATTTTGGAGCGTTACTTTTCATTGTTTTAAGGTTTAACAAATGTTTTTAATTTAGATTTTTCAACCCATTTTCTTTATAAAGATACATTCTGTGATTTTGAGATGTCATTATCCATTCTCTAATTTTCCTATCATTTGTAAATTATCTATTAAAACATAAGTAATGTTGTTTCAATATCATTAAGTAGAATTTTTTATTTTACTCTTGACATTAAATAGGTATTTATTCTAACAGACATTAGTGATTTATTTGACATTATCTTATTACTTGACATTATTATTAATACTCATATTTAACTGACAAATTCAAACTGTATGGGTGCTGAAATTGCTGATATTAAATCATGTATTTAAGCCTTAATAAATGGCTGTTATTCTATTATTAGTCAATTGAATTTAATATTTCTACTAAAACTGAATGGTATTTAATGAATGAATGATTCCTTTAGAGAATAGGGGGTTAACTAATCAGAACTAAAATTCATTGGCCTTAAAATCATATTTTAAATTAAAATGACCCAGCAGTTAATGTTATTGATTGTCTTTTATTAAATACTGACAGTTGATTGGCAGCCTAACGGATTCCAGTTTAATGTTTACATTATTTGCATTATTGTAAATCTGTTTTGTTTCAAGTTTATTTTATAGATAAAAAAAATGTAAGAATGTTAAAAACTAAAAACAATTTAAAAATGACTGTATGAGATATTACCACTTTATGGAAGTGCGTGTGTGTGTGTTGGGGTTGGTAATGAACAAATTATGAAAATAGTTTTCAAAAATTTATACATATCTTCAAAAGGGCTATCAGTAAAACTATCCTTGGCTATGAGCGACTGCATACCCAGAATAGGTAGTTCTCATTGTTGTTGGCCATCATGCCTTCAATGAGTCATTGGTATTGTGGGACCACTGGTTGATTTTCCTCTCAACAATTCCACGTACATAGTAGTCCAGTAGTAGCCCTAATTGCTCACAAAAATCAGAACCATCATGTGAATCACCATGGAATCTGCACAGAGCCACCTGTTTTCATTCACCTAGCTATTTTCAAGAATCTTGCCATCTTCAAGCTGCTGTGCTTGGTGTATCTTTTCATTTTTCTGTGTCAGTTTGGAAGCTACCATATTAATGTTCTTGATATATTTGGAAGAGAAATACAAATGTTATGATTTGGTACGTGCCATAAAACATTACATTAGGTCATCTTCCACCTATAGCCCACAAAGATATGTTCTCAAATACCTAGTACTCTGTGTAGATATGTGCAATTACTCAGATATAAAAAATAAAACTTCACACATCAACAGTTTGGCCAATTTTGCTTTCATTGCTGTGAAACTTGGATTGTCCTTGTTAAGCCACATATATACATTATTTTAACTTGATTTTTGTATGACTTATTTTATTTTTTGTATTACACTCTGAAACGTTTTCTTAATATTTAAAAAACATTATATTTTTTTTTTTCAATGGTAAAGTAAAAAACATTTTCATTAAAATGAAAAATCATTTAACATCCCATATTTCTAATGTGCTAAATAGAAATGAGAAATAATCATATAAGGTTATATTACTGTTAAATTCTATTCAAAATATTAGAAATTAACATTATCTTCAGTGTCATTTACCATATTTAGGAAAATTTATCAAAATACATTTTTAATATTTTTCTGATACCACAAATATTATTGTTTTAAGTTTTATGCATTTTTATTTTCAGTGAAATCGAGTTTAAAAAAATTATAAAAATTATTGTATTTTTATTATAAATATCTACCAGAATCTTTTGTTTCAGATGAATTATCAAAAATATAATAATGTTTATGTCTACCTCGCTTCAAATTACTTTTTCAACTCAATTTGTCATCATTGTTCATTTTCTTTTCTGTTTGTATACAGCCTATATTTCATGTCATTTTTTAATGTTTTTATGATGGGTTTTTTCAGGTCACATTCAAGATGTGAAGTTTAATACATGCAAAAGAAATTGAAATTAATTGATAATAAAAGAGAAAAAGACATAAAAATTATTATTATTTGTCATTAAAAATTATGTAATGATTTTCAAGCACTGAAATAAGCCAATCTAAGAATTAGTAACATTTTTATTAGAACTTTCAAGAAAAAACTTCTCACTAGTCAGTGAAATTATTTGGAAGTTAGTTTCCTAAATACCTCATCGACCGCCAGATTAGTCTATTTCTTTCAAACTTACTTTTGTAACTAATAACGATACTGAAGATACAGACAAAAACAATAACATCTACAAAAGCCAAATACACGTCAACTATAAGCTAGATTAATTTTCATATAGGAAGAAATACACTACCCCAATTAACCCAAACAAGAAAATTAAATTATCTATTACAAAAAATTTAAAACAGCTAACCTTGTCATAAAAAGTAATAATACACCTGCAAAATCAAAACTACAAAGAACCAACATGATTTACAAGTTCAAATGCCTCTTAAGGAACTGTTTTCCTGATCAAACCAAACTCATAAATAATTATATTGCTTACACTACTACATGCTTATCCAGATGACTTACATTACACCTACCGGCCATGGCTCCACTAGGACTCATTTAAACACATAAACACTTACCAGTCTGAAACATACTAGTAGAAAATACAAGCATAACTTCATCCACATTTTAAAAAATGTATTAAAATAATGAAAGCTCTAATAATAAAAAAGTAAAAGCCAACACTCAATTACATTAACTATGAACATGGCCACAATGTCCTGACCGTGTTTGGAAAATAAAACATTCCTATAACGCTAGATACATACATAACACAACCCATACATTCAGTTAAAAGTAAAAATAAAATCATCCTTGATAATGGATAAAAGTATAGGTGAAAGTGCTCAGACATGTAGAAATTTTGAACAGTTTTTACACAATTTGTGTCCTGAAAAGAAAACACTTGTATATACACAAGAAAATAAAAAGCTTAATCGCAGTACCTTGTCAGTCGTCTTTAACAAAACGCATTTGTGTTTGTATATATATATATATATATATATATATATATACCTTGTTTTATATATATATATATATATATATATATATATATATATACCTTGTTTTATATATATATATATATGTGTGTGTGTGTGTCATTTGCAGACAGTACTGTTTTGCTGTATCACAGCTCCTCAGTGTGACTAGACATCTGAAAGCCTCAAGCTAGGGCCAAAATCCAACCAATTTGGTGTCAGTTGAAGTTTCTACTCCTAAGCCATCAGCATTGGCAGAGAGAAACTTCTAATTCTAGCGTATTTTTTTTTTTTTACAGATGTAAACAAATGCCAGTCAGAGTGCTTGATTTCATTTTACTGAAGAGCTTTGCATTTTAGCATATGCAGTTGCTGCTTGTAGAATTAGGCTGTCTCTCAAGAGTGCTCAATTGAAATATATTTTCAAGAGCTTAATTATGTTGTTCACAGACAGTACTCTTTCGCTGTATCACAGCTCCTCAGTGTGACTAGATATCAGAAAACCTCAAGACAGGATAGTATATATATATATATATATATATGATCTAAAAGAGTTATCATTAACCATATATGTGAATGATTACGTACGCATACAGGTGTGCAAATAACTAATCAATAGTGTAGACAAAAATTACTCAGTTAAACAGTGCTTTAAAGTATATATTAATAATTACACAGACCTACATTTACAGTATGACTCAGTTTCATGGTTTTGCCATTCATCAGGTACAAAAAGTTATGAACTGTTCAATATGTTTGTTTTTTTTTTTAATTCTGGGCCTCATGGGAGCATTGCTAAATTGTGTGTAGATTCAAAGTTCAAGATTATTATAAATAGAATATAGTATTGGGGTATATATTCAAAATATACAGTGTTGGTAGGTAGATATCAAAATATAAACTAAGTTATTAATAGTAAGTTTAAAGGAATAATGATCTGTTAATATATATTGAGTCAATGGATAATATATTGTAATATGAACTGAAAAAGTTGGTAGTTACCAAATAAAAAGTGTGGGTAGGCAAAAAAGAATATAAGGTATGGAAAAGTAGAAAATATAAACAATAAAAAAAAAAGGAACGCTCAGCTATAATCATTAAATGCTAGGATGATGCAAGGGAGGTAATTGAATATAAAAAAATATTAGAGGCAGGTCAGTGGGGGTATTACAGCAGATGTTAGGTTAATTACTCTAATCAGCATCAAAATATTTGAAAAAAGAGTTCCTTTTGTGAATGTATGTGGTCATAAGTTCACTTTGCTTGTTCAGCAGATTATGATTATTGATGTATTTGAGAATAGTTTGTTTTTCTCAGAGACACAGAATACATTTTTCTTTGTTGAGAGTAAAGGTTTGGTTTTAGCAATGAGATCACAATTTACTACAGATGTGTAGTTATCTGTCCAGAATTAAAAAAAAAAACAAGAACTGTATTGAACAGTTCATAACTTGTTACCTGGTGAAATGGAAAGCCATGAAACTGAGTCATACTGTAAACATAGGTATATGTGTAATTATATATATAATAGGATTGCAGTCAAACATGAAACAGACTGTTGCAACTGTGTTGAGCTTAGTGTCCACTTTTATATTACATATACTATATCTCTAATATTGAGCACTTTTATTCATAAATATAGCAAAACTTAGAACTATATTTTTATCTACTCACTATAATATGTATGCATAAGCTGCCATCAATAAATGTATAGTTTGACACAATTATTAGTTTAACTTTGATCAGAAATTTTCACTGCATTATGTTTGACCTATGTAACTTCATTGATCACATGCATCAAACATTATAGCACTGGGTTTAGTTTATGAACAAGGAAAGAAATTGTTGAAAATAAATATATCCTGTGTAAATTAAATGTTTTTTTCTCATTTGGCTACAAGGCCTATTGATGAAGTTTTGTGTGTGTATGTGTGTGTGTATCTTGTGTATTCTGCATGTTATATATATGTATACAGCATGTCACATTGTGTTAATATTAGATATACACACAAGCATGTTTAATTTCATTATATTCTGTAATGAATCAGTCATTGAACATCGAATATGTATGTTTTTATCAAGGCCAAATTCAATTAATCAAAAAGCCTGTACTAAAAAATGTGCTAACTTCCAAATGTTGCCATTTTATAAAAGAAACTAATATTTGAAAGCTTTTCCACAATTTAGAAAAGATGAAATAAAATCACATTTAGCAACATTACAAATATAAATAAATGGCAACTTACCTTTTCATATTTAAGGCTGTCATGTTAAATTGTAATTGACTACCTGATAATCAATTTTCTATATAATCAAAATTATTCAGCTCTCCTTTGATTTTATGATTTTGTTTTGATATAATGATATTTTTTGTTTTTCTTGTTGAAGCTATTTCCTTACAATTCAAAATGTTTTTGTTATGATGTTGGTTTGGGGTTTGTAGAGACAAACGACAAATAACACGTAACAATAAAAAGGGTTTTAATAGGTTGGTAAAAAGGTACAGAAATCGCCTGAGTAGTCTATAACTAGCTCAGCAGAAACGTCTCAGACTACTTGTCTCTCGACGTGCCACTATTTAAAGTCTTTGTTCACAGACAAGTTCATCTTCAAGAGGGGTGGTAGGTTTCCAACACAACAGTTTTTGAATGTCAGACCTTACTATCTTTATTTTTTATCTATGTGTCTCTCTAACAATGCTTACAATGTTGAAAAACCTGTTTTATAAATTCATTATTTAATTTTAAAAAATTAATGGCTATTTTGCTGTTCACACATTAGCCAAAAAAAGAAAGACCCCATTTTATTTATCAATATTTGTTCTGTTCCTTTTTTTCCTTCCACTCCCCCTTTTTTTTCTATACTCTAAATGATCTCAACACCAAAAATTTCTTCAGATTCTTGTAATTACCTTTTCTTATTTTATCAAGTTTTAGGACTTATGATGAAAGGTTCAGGTTTTGACTGCATAAAAATTTTCTTTTGTCAAAAAATTTCAGTCTTCTTGATACAATTAGCTTACAGATCACAAAGACAATTGTAAATATATATATATATATATATATATATATATATATATATATATTATACTCATATATATGTGTACATAAAAAATATCTAAACAATTATTAAGACACTTGCATATTTACACTTCTTTTATATCTTATTTTTATTTCTACAAGATATACACCTTTGTTTTATTTTGTTTTTTTTTTCATCCATGTGGCTTAAAATCTCTTCTAACTAGTGTTTTGAGTCTAGCTTAATTTGAAATTATCATTGAAAAGAATACATTAATTTAAAAAAAATGAAAAAGGCTGTGCCTCATCGTCACTTGGATTTTGATTGAAGAATGCTTAAAATTGTTTTTTTTTTTTTTTAAGGAATACTCTGGTAGATATTCCTTTTATTATTTGTTTGTCATTTTGAAATGAAGAAAAGCAAAATAAACTTCTATGAAATTAAATAAGATATGTGTTTATTGTATTTTTTGTGCTGGGCGAGGAGTACAACACATGAAATCATTTAACATTTTTGTATATCTATATACAGTATTATATTTTTATTACTTGTATTACCACCCATAGAATTATTTACTGATGGTTAATAAAAACTCTATTATTTAATAAAGATAATTCATTTTATTAGTATTTGAGAATAATTCAACAAGCTGTTTAGTAGGGGGGTGCTGAAAAATACAACCCACTTCCCAAAATTTGGCCAAATGACCAAAGAAATTTTTTTATAAAGGTCTGCTTGTTCATATTAAGAACTTTTCAGCACTCTCTTCTGTATACCTGATGCTAGAATTTATTAAACAAATACATCAAAACTTTCATTTTCATTTATGAATATGTCCTGGTAAAAGAAGAGTAAAAGTTAATTATGGCTGTATTTTGAAAATGACTATTTGAATCCGATATATGTGGATAAGTTTTTGTTTTTTTCTCATTGATCACCACTTCCCCACTTCACTGTAGTCCTTGACTGATGGTAACAAGGAAAAGTGGGGAGATGTGATGGTTTAAGCACTGAATTTTGCAATTTTTCATATAGAATTTGACAAGTTAAACAGCTCCCTCAATATTTTGTACTGGAAATCAAGAAAAAAAGAATTACAAAAATTCAATGTTTAATTGTCATCTTTTTTCCTTACCTACCACCTGACATATTTCATTAGAGAAATATGACTAAAGCTAAACTGGAAAATGATAGAATAATAAGGAAAGATTAAAAAAATTGCCTCTATCTTTCAGCTTCAAATGCAGTCGGTGCTAAAATACAGCTTCGTTTATTGTCCCTTCCTCCACTATTTGAGTTATGTGTATCATAATATGTATATAATTATTAGAATGAATTAAAGTTTTAATATTTTAATAAATTCTACCCACATATAGGTACATAAACAGCTGATTTAAGTTAATCATTTTCGGAAGATTTTTCTTATTTAACTTTTTTTCCCAGTGAGATTCTTGGCCTTTGGGCATGAAATCGACTGCTTGTATATCAAAGATCAAATAAACATCTGAATTCCTTATTACATAAAAATTTTTTTATTGAAAACTAGTTTCAATACTTTTTACAAAACAAACCGCACAACCATGTCTTCTTTCTTTTTATTCTACTACTGCAACAACACTGTTTAATATTTGAGTTAAATCATAATAAAAATGAGAGTGTAATTCGGGTTATTTCAAGTCATGTCAGCATTTGCTACTAAAACAGTACTTAACTAATGTGCTTGAAATAATTTTTGAAAAAAACATTCTCTGCAAGTCTGAATTTTTTTCTCTATTCCTCTTGTTGGGAATATACACACACATACATGATGTGCCAGACACACCAAATTATAATTTCTGCGATGGGGAGTTATTTACACTTTGACTATTGTCCTCATCTTTGTTGTTGCTATCACAATGATAGATGTTTTGCTCTCTGGCTTTTATCAGATGGATATCGAGCCAGGTAACCTACAGGGAATTTTTAACTGAACCCCTTATTTAATCTATGGTGATAGGTTGTTCTCATTCCTATGTCTAGTGATATCTCATCTAGTTCTTATTTAACACCATTTCCACTTAAGTACACACTAACTGTTCAAGGGATTGAACTTAAAATACCACAAAATTCCCAAACCAATGCTTTAATGCACTAATGTTCCATGGGACAACTGTGTACGAAGAACTTGGAGCCTTAAACCTAACTTGCCTGCTGATGAGTACTGCTTGTCATGTTTGACTGCACATGCTGAAGCTTCTCTTTTGTTGCTGTTGAAGACCTGCTGTCATTTATTTTTCTTTATTAGTGGCTCCCATACTTTATTTCTATGCTTGGCTTACTAAGGAGATCCTCATAGCCTAGCATATACACTGGTTCTTTAAGACATCCTAGAAAAGACTTTTGGAGAGTCTTGAAAAAGTGACTTTCTCCTCATGCATTCTCATGTGCCTCTTCATCCCAGTGTCAGACCTGTAAATTTTATCACAAAAGTCAAAACTGACCTAAGTACCTTGCAGGTCTGTCAGAAAGGACATTCACATAGTTGGCATTAGACTGACGATTTTCATGTGATCTTCGATGACTAGAATATCTGCCACAAAGCTACTCCCACAGAAAATTTCAATAAGTATTTCACAGGTGGGCTTACACTGGTTGTTTAAGTATCAATAATAAACATGTCATTTAAAAGAATTAATAATCTTTTTAAAAGCCATAAATAAAGAAAATTGATGGTTTTATGAAACAATATTCGCCAGAAACGAAGACATGTAAGTAGGAAAAATGTTAAAGGACATCTGTTATAGAGCGATTGATTTTCAATAGGTCATGGGATCAAAATCTCGTTAAAATTTTTAACGCCAGTATTTTTATCTGAGAAAATCAGACATTAATGAACTTGTCAAGGGAAAATACTCAACAATTAAGTTCCTATTATCTCCCTTAGAAATTATAACCGGATTTTATTCAGGTTTCAGTTTTTACAGAAACATTTTTTAACAGTTTAAAAAGTGATAACATCACCAGAATTCTCTTCCCTCTCTCTCTCTCTCTCTCTCTCAAACTTTGATAACAAATATTGTCAGCATTTCGTTAATTATTCGGATTGGTATTCTATTGTTGGTTGTTATTATGACGTTTTATTTTTATTTTATGTCATTCATTACTGGCGCAGTGGAGCGGCATTTAATAAGCTTAGCTTGACACAAGGCCACAAGTATAGAGAACCCAGTGAAAATAGAACTCACCACTCAGTAGTGAGCTAGTATTTTTACGAGTGCCACTCAGTTTCGTTAAAGTTTATTTTCCCAGTTTGTTCATCAGTCCCATTAAATTTCTGGTCTCCCATGCTGCACTTGCCTACTCTATCGATGCTTGTGGTTAAAAGTGAAGGCGGTAGTAACTGGACATTATGGACAGTTTTTGTCTCCTTCACTACATAAAAAGAAAAAAAAAGTTCTCTGTTGTATAAGCAAAGAGGGATGTATTAAGTGGAAAAATTTTTTTTGAAATCCTAGGTTCAGCTAAAATTTTCACCTATTATCGGCTTCCATAGTTATACGAACTTTTTTTTACGCCTTCAGTTTTGCATGCACTCCGGAAATACTTTCCAGACCTCGCATCACAAGTCTAGAAAGAAAAAGAAATACGTGGATGAAACTTTCTCGTCGTAGTCTTATATGTGGAAGTGTTTAAGATAAACAAATGTGAAAAAAACAATAACAAAAAAAAACAAGATGTATTCTCATTATGGATCTTATAGTCCAAGTGCCCAAGAAGAAACAGAAACTGAAACACCTTTGTTGATAAACACAGCAAAACAACGACAACATCATTTACCAAAGGTAAACATAGCCTTATAGTAAAAGTAATGACTGTTTTTTGTACAGTCGACAAAGTAAATGACTTTACCTCCCAAAATGAGGTAAAACAAAAACAACAACAAAAAAGAAAAAAACAAAGGAAAAACGTATTTATTTATAAATTTATTTATTTATGTTTGTTTACTTATTTTTATTCACTGTGTCTTTCTTTACTTTTTATTGTTGCTATATACAGGAATCCCTCGATTAGTGCGGGTAAAATGTGTACAAAAATGTTGAATTAAATGTCTATTAATCTGATTTTTTAGTGGTTTGCCGCATGGTATTCTTTTGTTCTTCATATAATTGGCGGTACTGAGAAATTGCCCCTTCAATTTTTCTGCAAATTTGTCGGCTTCTATCTTCATCAGGGTCTGCTTCTAAACATTTTACTTTAAATTCTTCAATGACCCTGAAAAATTCTTCTAATTTCTTCTTTGTCATTTTCTTATGATGGCGTGTAGGTACGGTTTCTTCACGTTCTTTAATGTCTTCACACGCTCTCTGAGTGTCCAAATTTGTGAGATCGTTATTAAGTTCTTCTGAATTAACTTCCAGCAATTCTTTATTTATGCCTTTAAGAGCTCTTGGATTCTGAGCTCGATAAACCAACATAGGCTTTAATTTCAAATTTCCTTTAGCATTGCTGCCCACTAATAGGGTTCTATCCTTTGCAGCTTTATATCCTGGCTGAGAACTCTCAGATTTGGCCAGAAAAGTTTTGGAAGGCATCCTTTTCCAAAATAACCCAGTCTCATCGACATTAAAAATTTGTTCATGAGAATACCCTCCTCCTTCTTCCACAATTTTCTTCAGATATATATCAGCAACTTCCCCTGTAATTTTTACATTGTGCAAGTTAGTTCTTTTCTTGAACTTCTCAAACCACCCAGCACTAGCATGGAACTCTTTTGTTTCGTTTTTGAACTTTTCCTTTTTTAAGATTGAAAAGAGATTTAAAGCCTTTTCTTTTATGAGATCAGTGCTTAAAGGAATTCTTTTCTGGTTACAGTCCGCTATCCAGATAGTTAGTAATCTTTCTAATTCAATCATGATTACATTTTGATTTCGAGTGGTGTGCACACATGATAAATTTGAAGCAGCCTTACCTTTCGTTTTGTATTCATCAGCTTTTACTAAAATTCCTCTTACCGTTGACTCGCCTAGTTGGTGTTCTAGGCCTATTTTTGATTTCGACACACCATTTTCACTCTTTCTGATGATTTCTAGTTTTTCTTCTAAAGAAATAATTTTTCGTGTTTTTTGTTTTTGTGCAACTTCACTTTTATCTTCACTAAGTCTTTTGCCCATTTTTAGGAAAGGGTAACACGCTAAATGTTTTAAAAAAGTAATAAAAAAAACATGTTTAAAGATGCAGGCGTGGCTTGAGTAGCTTCTTGGCTAATAGTAGTAGACAACTACAGTAGTGTTAAAAAAATAGACGGTTATAAATGAAATAGATAAATTTTAAGCCGTTAATAAAAATATATATTTGAATAATATTTATCTCTATTAAATTTTTTTTAATATTTTGATTTTTTTTTTATATATTTATTTTGTTTTGAAGGTCTTAAAAGGAAATTTCTGATTTTTAATTTTTTTGTTAAATAAAAATGGACGATTTTTAATTTTAGACAGGAATTTTTACATTTATTAAAAAATATTGAAATAAAAGCTGTATACTGTATGCATCAATTATGGAAAGATTATAAATAAAATTTTCAGGTTAAAACACTAATAATGATATGTTTAGAAAATTTCCAAAAACAGAAAATATACATAACAAAGTTTTTTTGATTTTTTTTGTTTTGATTTTTTTTTAAATTGAAAGTGAAAAAAAAGTTAACCAAGAGAACTTAATGATATATATGTTTAAATTATCTTTCCAAAATTATTTTAATGACAATATGATCCCAATTGATATTTTTAAAAATTTATTTGAAATAATAATTTAAATTTAAAAAGAGAAATGAAATATAGTCAAAAGTCAAAACAAACCTCTCTATTCGCTTCAAAAACCGCCTTCGCTCTATTTTGTATCGAAAAATTAGCTTAGAAATTACATTTTTGGCGGTGTTATTCCAAATATATTATAATTTCTTCTTTTATTCTTTCATTTTTAGATTCCATATATTTTCACTAGGGTTTCGGGGTGACAGTGTGTCCCAGATTTAAACAGAATTTTTTTTTTTTTTTTTAATGAACCCTAGTTCTATTTTTTGTAAATTTTCCAAACATATCATAATAATTATTTTTAACCAAAAATATATATTTATATTTAATTTATCTATTTTTCATTTTTAAATTTTAGAAAAGTTTTAATTAATCGAACTAATTACAATGGCAAACGGAAGAGTGAAGATAATGTTTTACCGCACTAATCGAGTATTATTATACAACATGCACTAACCGAATTTTGGTATAAATTTTTAGCGCACCAGGAATCGAAAACTCATCGAAGGATTTATAGATGTTTTGTTAACACTTTAAAACTTTTTAATCTTTATAGGCCAAGGCTTAAGTTTTAAATTAAAGAAACTAAAAAAAAAAACCCAAAAACTTAAAGTAAAGTTAGCGTTTTTGCATATCAACTCTGATTTACCCCCCCACCTCAATACATTTTAAAATTCTTGTACTAGCGTCATATTCTCAGTCTTACTCTTCTTTAGGCATGTCCGCTGTTTTCGCGGGAAAACAGATAGCGTAATGAAAAATGCCACAAACTTAACAAAAATAAATTTTTTTCGTCAAAATACTTATGTTATTATTAAGATGAAAGACCAAAGTATTTTTTAATTATTTTACAAAAATTTTTAATACATTACGTTCGAAATTTTGGTTAAAAGTCTTCTTTTGTTTACGTCATGTCATCGCGATGTCAGAGACAATATTGTATTTGAAAAGTCATGTATCCGAAAAGAAAATCAAGTACCTTCCGAAATACAATATTTCAACGATATTTCCATCAAAGAAACTGAATGAAATTTGACCAAAATAAGTCACAAAACTGAAAAGAAAAGTAAGTTTTTTTAAAAAAAAAATATTTTCTTTTGGATTTAAGTCATTCAACAAAAATAATAAGACAAAAAGTGTCGCCTGAAAAATTTATTCTGTTTTTTATTTCAGTAAGGAAAAATGCACAAATTATTTCAAAATCAAATTATTATGTGGGAGATACAAAATAAAAAGGTGCATATTTTTGATTCCTGTGGTCATTTATTTAGTAACTACATTTCATTTCTTCGTATAGGATGGCAATAATTCTTGTCTCTAAAAAAATACCATTTTAATCTTGTAGCTTTATTTTCCTTTTACTTTGTGTTATTGCTCCAAACAATTTCTGCATAGCAAGAATGTCCTTAGAGTTCAGAATATAAGGCTAGTTCAGAATTTCTTTAATGTTCGTCTTGTCTGGTTTTCACAGTTCTGCATGTTGAGAGTGCTCTCTCAACTGAGAAAAAATTGGTGTTATATAGCTCTCCCAGACCCACACTGACTATTGGCTAATACCTGCTTGGTATCATTCATATGCAAATAGTCAGCGCCACCTACTCTAAGTAGGTCTTCTCTCAACAGCCAATTGTGTAAGAGAACATAACCCCTGGTGCTTACAGCACCACATGCAACCAACTCTGAGTCTCTTATTGGGTTGACCCGATTCTCTGTTACACTACCCCTGATCTCCTGATCATTGCACCAACATTAGGGGCAGGCATTTCCTTCCAGTGCTCTTTCACAGAGGAGATACTTTGTCCTCATTGTTGTCACTACATGGGGTAGGTACTTTATCCTCATTATTGTCACCACATGAGGGAGGTACTTCATCCTCATTTTTGTTGCTATCTGACTCCACCACGGCAGGTGGCATGTTGAAAACCCGGGAATCTACTTCCAACTCACCATCACTTGTGAATGAATTATTAGCATCGCTTATGGCAGAGCATTGGTCCCATGCTGGTTGGAGGTCTTTAACATGATGCAGCACACCTTCAATCAGCACAGATTATGGACTGATGATCCCAGTGATCTTCCTGGTTATAACTTTGGATGTATGTCAGTTCTGACACACCACATCTCCAACTTTATGTGTCCTAGGCTCTGTCAATGGTGTTAGTGTAGGTACAGCATCAATGCTCCCATGGCAGCTTTCTATTATCCCATTTCTGGATGGCACATGCCCAAACCAAAAGTGCAGCTAGACATCCCATTCCCCCATGAATGCCTTGAATAACCTGCTGGGGAACACAGTATCATTTCTTCTAGACCAAGGTCACACTGATGACTGTCAAGCAAATCCAACAAGCACCATCTGAAGGTTCTGTCATTGAGAGATAGCCAATTCCGAACCAATTGCCAGGTAAGTGAAAAGTCAGTGTTGTTGAGGTAATCTGCTGCTGGAGCCCAAGACTAAAAAGAGTGTAACTCAGCTGCTGAGAAGTTGAACTGGTTGCAGAGATGATCTTTCATGGTCCCCTTTACTACTTTCTGATACAAAACTCTTTTAGGCCAAGAAAGGTCATGGACTGAGGAATGACCCTCAAGGCCACGCTACATTCAAGGAGGAAACTTGATTTATCCTGGGGCTTATGACAGCATTCAGCCCTAGAAATGTGAAGAGTGACAGTAAGGTGAGTGAAAGTGGCCCTCACACTCCCCTTCAAGTCCTCTGTTAATGTGCAGCATAGGAAAGCCAACCTTGAGCACCCCATGACATGGATGTTGGGCACAGACATATTTGTCAACATGATTGCAACCACCTCACAAGAGGGAGGAGAGCAAGTGCTTGATCACCTTCTTACATTCCCTACAGAGAGGAAGTACAGACAACCAGTAAAGGATGTGAAGAAAGACATAAGTGGTGTTGCAGACACCCCGGAGGGTGGGGGGGCATGATGGCCCGGGCTCTCTCGAGTCATATATGAACGATGTCACAGGGAGCCCGCCACATTTTTACTTTGTGATCTGACCAGGTGAAATAATATGGACAACAGAACGAAGATGTGTACGATTTACGCAGGGTTTATTACATGAAGGAGAATAGGATGAATATTTGTAATGCCGGCGGTTGGATGTTGCTGATTCGGACGCTCCGGTTGAGGGTTAATGTGTGGATGCTCCAGTCGGGTCGACGGTTGATGAAGTGCGGTTGGTCCGGTTGTGTCGACGCTTGACGATTGTTGATGAGTGTGGTTGCTCCGGTTGTGTCGACGGGGTTGCAGGTTGTTGATGAGTGCGGTTGCTTCGGTCGTGTCGACGGTTGGAGGGTGATGATTTCGATTGCTCCGGTCGTGTCGGAAAACCTTCCGTAAATAATTACTAACAATAGTGTGTACAGGAAAGGTTGGTTTGTCGTCTTAGGTGGGCTTTTGCTGGTTGTCAGGTTTGGGTAGCACTGTTGGTCGACTGGTCTGGTTATTGCTGCTGGTCGGCTACGGGTCTGCCGGGTCGAGTCCAATCAAAACCTCCTGTAATAATTACTAACAATAGTGTGTACAGGGAAAGGTTGCGGATGACGTGTGGGCGGCCAGTAGGAGTGGCATGCCGAGAGAAGTGTAGAGAGAGAGTGTGTGTGTGTGTGTGTCCCAACTCATGTTCGGAGTGCCCCACGACAGAAAATGGCATTACTGAAATGTCAAGAATCTCTAAAAAAAATGAGTGGCGATTTCTATGCGAAACTATCGGTGTAAAAACGCTTGGAGGTGTATTACGATTAGGTTCGTAACAACCGGGAACGAAAGAGGTAATCAGTTCATCTCCAAACGAAATTACAAGCGTGCAGGGATCATGGTGGAAAGGTCAAGGTTGAAAAATGCCGTTCTCTACCGCCTTTAGTGAGCAGCCAAAAGCGGCTGTGATAGTGGCACATGCCTCAGCCCTACCCTTCAAGGACAACTGCCTTCAGAGACAAGTTGTGACCATTGCTTCAACCTTTGCCTGTACTTCTGACCAATTTTTCTCCAGTTGGAGTCCAGGCCCGAACCACATTCAAAAAATGCAGACAGGCCTGTCAGTCCAACTAATGGGCCTCAGAAGATAAACCTCCTTCCAGTCACCTAACTGCAATCTGGAAGACTTGTCATAGTTAATCTTAGCCTCCATAACCTTTTTGTACTATTCAAATACCTTCAGTACTACCTCAATGTCACTGCAGGATGACACAAAAGTGGACATGTCATCAGCATACGTGGAAACCCTGGTTTGAGCCCCACCAAGGACAGCAATTCCATGTAGGGCTAGACTGGTGAACTGACCAAGACAGTGCAAAAGCACTCAACATCTTTCCATTTACCTGTATCACAGTACTGGAGGAATGATACAGCAGACTAATCCACCAGCAAAAGTTAGATTTGAATCTGGCGGCCTGCAGGACAGTAGCTAGGTGCTGATGGTTGACCCTAAATGCCTTGGACTGATACAAATTGATCAGCATGGCTTGATTGTCATCTTTTACACCCTCTAGGATTGTGCAGATTAGATGCAGGGTGCTCTGAATTGTTCAACCCTTTACAACAGGACAGCAGGCAGGTACTGATGGTTGACCCTAATAAATGTCTTGGACTGATCCAAATTGATCAGTGTGGCTTGATTGTCATCTTTTACATTCTCTAGGATTGTGCAGATCAGATGCGAGGTGCTCTGAATTGTTCGACCCTTTACAACACAAGGTCCCAACAGAATCTTGGCAATTGACTGCAAATGCTCCATTAGGATCTTGGCCAAAATCTTTAACTCTGTTGTTAATGTTGTACTTATTGCCCTTGCCTTTTGGTTGTTGTTTAGTGCCTCTACATGGTGACTTCTATAAAATGTTGGCAGCCATATTGAAAATGTTTCATTTTGGTTGTCAATATTCAGACGAACAGGAGGATTACCTTATTGCAGGTGCAATTGTTTTCATTGAGGACTAACAGAGTAGTAGCAGAGCGTAGTTGATCTGCAACAAAAATTAAGCAAATTTCCCTTTCTATTTTTCTGTTACTTTTAAAGTTTTGTGACTCTAAGACTTATAATTTATGTAAGAATGGATAATTCTAATACATGTTCTTTAAAATGGCCTCCAAGGCTAGACAATGAATCTGCCTATGAACAATGGGATAAAGCCTACATATTTGGAGCAGGTTGACAGACCTTCCAAAACCAAAACAGGCTTTGGCCATTTACCTATCTTTAAGTGGAAAGGCCAGAGCTGCTTCTTCTGAGATAGTGAAGATTTGGAAACAGAGACAGGTGTGGACACTATCATCCAAAAATTGGATGAATTATTTCTGCTAGATAAAAGGAGATGGCAATTTGTTGCCTTTAATAATTTTTACAATTTGTGTAGAGCAGCAGAAACAGAAATAAAGGATTTTCTGATTGATTTTGACCACACCTACTTTACACAGGAAAACATGGCTCTTCCAGACCCAGTAATGGCATTTATGCTCTTTTCATCTGTAAATCTTCCTGAGAAGGATGCACATTTAATAATGTCAGCATTGAAGGAAGTGTCTTTCAAAAATATGAAGGGAACCATTTAACATATTTTTGGCCATTCACTTACTCCTTCAAATATTGATAAATGTGCCCCTCAGCCTGAGATAAAAATGGAAAGTCAGGACACCCTTTTTACAGAAAGATTCAGACATCGATGGGGTCGACCATATACTTGTTCCACCCAGGATGGTCGCACTTCAACCAGGCAACTTCCTATACAGTCACATGGCCACAAATTAAATCCTGTGGGTAACACTGGGCAGTTTTTATGTCTATAGAGTTGTAAGTCCATCCTGAGGATGAATATGATGGCTAAGACAATACAAAAATCTTCCTTGGAACAAGTGGGGGAATCTGTACAAATAGTTTTGGCTTCTTTATCCTGAAATCCCTGAGTAACCATTCTTCCTTTTTTCCTTGAATTTTTGCTTAAAAGTAAATATATTTCACATTTAACAACTGTTATGGTGACCTACCTACATGGGAATGAACTCTTTCTCCTTAATAAATACCAACCTGCAAGACTTCCTAGGAGACAGTCGAGATGCACTGTAATCTGACAGTTTGGATGGACATTTCTATCTGCTGACTAATAACACACTTACTTTGTATATATCTGTTATTTCAATGCACTTGTTCAACCTACCTTTTTCTTTCTGTGTCTTTCGATAACATCAGTAGTGATTTCTGACCTCATATTTCCAATCAAACAGGGAATAATCAATTTCTTTGCAGATCCTACTGTAGCACCATCACCAAAAGAAAACATAGAAGCAGAGGTTTGTTCCACAATTAAAGGCCGCTCATAATCACTTAATGAATTTTGTGTCCAAAATAGCATGACCCTTCCCATCGTTCACCAGGGACTGCAACCTTGTACTATTAGTATGACTCACAAACAAGAACAATAGAACATTTTCTGATGTGTTCCTTTGCAGACCTTGATCACTGTTCTCATATGCATAAGAGTATTCACATGCCTAATGAAATTTTGAGTCGCATATAACACATCTTTAAACCTGCCCACTAGCAGAGTTATGGATTTGTAATCCTGGCTAATACTCTTGCTTTGTTTCAACGGTGTGATCACACCCCTGGAAATTTGGTTGGGGATGTACTCCTGGTGGAACCAGTTGTTGAACATGACAGTCAAAATCGGAACAAAGATGAGTGACACCCTCAAGTGCAATTCATAGGACAGATCATCAAATCCTGGTGACTTGCCACGGCTGACCTTCTTCAATACAAAGTCGACTTTGCCCTCCATGATCTCCCCTTCACAGCTAGCTGCTTCAGTCAATGAAAGCTGAGGAAAGTCAGCCAAATAGCTGTGAAGCTCTTTGTTACAGAGACCAGGCTCCTTGGTAAACCACCTCTCAAAATGCCTTGCATATGCCATCAGCCAACTTCAGAGTACCACCCCTCCAGTGTATTAACCTTCTGAATGTATCGATTGGACCCTCGACAGATCTCTTTGTGCAATTCTGCACCCATGTTCACAGTTTTGGTAGACATCTTGTTTAACTTATGCCTAATTACCTGACTCTGGTAGTGCTCGTTAGCCACTCTCTGCAGAGCCTCTCTAGCTAGGCCTATCTCTATGGAATCTCCCCAGGAATGGCCCTAACTGATGGAAAAATGAGATGTACTCCATCAGGTTGTTGGGTGCATAAACTGCAACAATCTGAAATTAACTACTTTTCACAGCAATATCAGCCACGATTAACCAGCCCCCAACATCAATATGGACAAAGTCCACCCTCACATCCAGGGTAGCATAACCAGCAAGGAAGCACATCTGGCCAGTCAGTTCCCATATGCTGAAAGGACAACAAAGTCGCTAGACAGCACACGAGCATTGAGCTTGCAAACAAAGTGCATCTCCTTGATTGCTGCAACATCCACCCAAACAACAAGAGATCATGAATCAGGCAGGCAGCTTTACTTCGATCCATGAAGCCATTCACAATCAAGCTAGCTATCTTGATAGACATTTTTTAAAGCTGGAAAAAACAAAAACTCTCTTCACAGACTGGACTAAATCTGTGGGGGTTAGGACCCCAATGCATTGTCCTAAGCTCCCTGTTCCCATCTCTGACATCATACATCCATCTAGGACAATATCACTGATGTCTGTGGGATACGTTAATTTTAACATCCTATACAACGAGTGATGGAGTATAACCGGAATCCTCCCTGCGCAGAATTTTGGAAATTTTTTTAAAATCTGAGGTTCCCACCTCAACCATCCTGATTCCCAGAAAAGTGTCCTTTGCCTCTGAAAGGAGGTACCAAACTTTCAGGTCTCTCCCTGTATCCCTTATCCAGGATATTATACCGGAGGCTTTGAGAAATTTTCTTGGGTCTTGCTGCTGAAGGGGCTACTGCTGCTGTTCTAGTTGGAGCTCCTGTTGCTGGTTGCTGGTTTTGTTGGGGCTCCTGCTGCTGCTTCTACTGGCATTCCTGCTCCAGTTGGAACTGCTGCTGCTGCTGCACACTTTGCTGCTGCTGTTGATCCTGATTCAGAACCGGCTTTTGTAACCCTTGTCTTCCTGGTCCCCATGTACTCAGTCTACAGACTTTGTTGTGAGGATATTCCCAGCCAGAGATTTGGCTGCATCTTCAGTTGCCAGCAGGACGTCTTACATGGCGTTACTTCTTCTGGCCAATACTTGACCTCAATATTGAGAGTTTTTAGGGCCTCCTTCATGCCTGCCCTGTTGAAATCAATTAATTTTCATGATTTAACGTCCGTGGTCAATAGCGAGATGGTTCTCCAAAAAGGAGGGTGCTGGTAACAGTTTTGCTGCCTGTGATAAATTTTTCATATTAATCTTTTAGGCCACTATAATAATCCAGCCGTTTCTTGTTTGGTCTATCCGCTGCCTATGCCAATGGCTTACTGCACTGGGTGTTGGGTCTTGTTGGGAATCCACCATAATGGTGGTGTTCCCACGTCACTGCATACAATAAAACAATTCAACAGCAAGTATACACATGCCGAAGACAAAAATAGATACACAATCACAACAATGACAAATGTAGACAAAGTGTAACACTTACTTTTGAACAATATAACTTGAAATCAACTGACATGAAAACCTTCTGCACATTGAGAGTGCTCTCTCGACTGAGAAAAAAACTGGTGGTACAGACAAACCTCTCATCTACGTACCTCACCACCATCATTGGACTTCAGATGCAACGGAAAATATCTGTGAGTAAAATAAAAAATATCTGCAGGAAAAAAAACTCCCAAATCACCAGTAATGTATTTCAAAATTTGCAGGCTTAGCAGAATAAGTCATATTAGTTCTCAAAGTGACCACTTGGCTGCGGTGGTGGGCCTTTCAATTGTAAACAAAGATGGAAAGTACGATACATTAGCATGTGCGTGAGAAAGTAGCTGTGAGAAATATATTATTTTTGTTATTTTGATTAATATATCTATATTAAGTATATGTTTATTTATGCCATATATACATGTTTATGGTATTTACATTATGATCATAACTACTGGTAGTTACTATAGTGGTTTTATAACTCAAAAATAATCCCTTTCTATCTACAGACAATCAGCTTTAACCGAACACCCCTCCCCCCCCCTATTAATCCGTTGATGAGAGGTTTGTCTGTATATAACTCTCCCAGTCCCAGACCCACACTGACTACACACTGCCTGGTATCGTTCATATGCAAATAGTCAGCGCCACCTACGCTAAGTAGGTCTTCTCTCAACAGCCAGTTGTGGAAGAGGATGTAACTCCTGGTGCCCCACATGCAACCAACTCTGAGTCTCTTATCGGGTTGACTCGGTTCTCTGTTGCATTTTACTTAAAATTCATCATGAATTTTTTGGTGTCATTTTTACAATATCCATTAACCAAATGTTTGGGTAGCACTTCTCTGAATACTAACAAATGCATCTTGCTGCTTCTTTCTTTCCTGCGTGTTAGAAATCTTCATCTGTAGTTTCAGTCTTTAAGAATTCAGACAAATCATCTGGTGGTCCTATCAACCTATAAGGTTTTGTCAGCAATGTATTTCAAAATTTGTGGGCTTAGCAGAATAAGTCATATTAGTTCTCAAAGTGACCATTTGGCTGCAGTGGTGGGCCTTTCAATTGTAAACAAAGATGGAAAGTACGATACATTAGCATGTGTCTGAAAAAAAGATGTTTTAAAATTTTGCTACATTTATACACATACAAAAAATTATTTAAAAAATATTTGTGTTTGATGATTTCTATTAAGCTTTTCCATTGATGATTATTAAATATAGTTTTCACTTAATAATAATATCATATAAAAGGCTGAAAGTAATACATAATTTTAAGATTTAAAACTTAAATTTTTATAATTAAAATTTACAAAAAATGAAAACCATTCATGTAAAAATTCATTTTTTATCAAAAAGAATTTTCTCTTAAGAAATAGTGTCCTTAATATATCTTATTTATAAAAGCAATTAAAAGCTTTTCAAATTAAAAAATGTCATAGTTTTATTGTATTTTTTATTTCACGATTTAGAGCAAATTTTTGGTAAATGGTGTTTCTGTTTAACAAAAACAAATTGATGATTTAAATTTTCCAAGAAGACCTGTTTTAACAAATATTAATATGAAGAGACTGAAATTTTAATTTCTCAAAATTTCATAAAATTAATTAAGTGGGGTTAACAGATATAAAAAAAAAAGAAGTTTTACCAAGACTTTCTAAGAAAGAATTTCAAAAATAATTTCATTCATTTGTTATGTCCAGAAAATTTCATTAAAATTTGACAATTTGATTTTTGCAAGATTTTCCAAAACAATGTGTTTTTAATGTCAAGAACACACTAAAAATCCCTATACTAATCTTTGGTTCAACTGTTGACACAAGAAAAACAAGAATTTTAACCAAAATTTAAAATATGCCTGTCTATTAAAAAATTTAATAAAATGATTAAGAAATACTTTGGTCTTTCCTGTTAATAATAACAACATAAACATTTTGATGATAAAATTTTGTTTTTATCAAGTTTGGAGCCTTTTTCCATCATAGTATCCTCTTTTTAGAAAATTTTTGGAGGTACCTACTTTAAATAAGAATAGTGAAGCTGAGGCTGTTGGTTTATGTATCTCAAAGATATTTGGCATACTGGTCTTCTTCACAAGTTGAAAGATTATGGTATTTATGGACAAATATTTGAACTGATTCAGTCTTTCTTATCAAATTGCAAAATGAAATGAAATGGCCACTCAGCTAGAGTGCTAATGACTAGATGTAGCGAATGCAGATGTTCCCCAGGGTGCTATCCTTGAACCTATATGGTTCCTAATTTTCATAAATGACGTTCCTGATGTCATCAGTTCTTGGCTCAGTATCTATGCTGATGACACAACTATTTACTCTTGTTTTAATAGTAAGTCTAATCAGTTTGATAAGATCAAAATGGCAGCTAATCTAAAAAATGATCTACATTCTGTTGTTAAATGGGGCAAGGACTGGCTTGTTAATTTTAATGCCTCCAAAATGAAATTACTCTTTTTAATCATTTGAGAGAACCATTTTTACCTTCCATCAATATGGCTGATGCTGACCTCCAGGAGAGTAACTCCTTGCACATTCTCGGATTAATATTTTCCATTGACATGCAGTGCAAAGAGTATATTGAATCACTTGCTAAGTCTGTTGCTAGGAAAGTTGGTTCACTGTATCAAGGTAGACAGTTTTTCTCACTAGAATTTATCTTATATGTTTATAAGTCTACCATTCATCCTTGCTTTGAATATTGCTGCCATATCTGGTATGGTGCTCCTGCTATATATTTAGAGAGTCTTGATGAAATCTAAAAAAGAATCTGCAATGTTAGTGGTTCTGACCTATGATATCAGCTTCAGTCACTTTCTCATTGCCATAATGTAGCTTCCCTGTGCCTTTTCTATAAATACTTTCATAGTAATTATTCTAATTAACTTTCCTTTATGGTACCTAGGCTTTATGAATTTAAGTACAGTACTATATAGGCAGCAAAGTCTCATTTTACAGCTGAAATGACTAGATGTAACTAAGTTCTATGCTAGTATTTCTTTTCATTGTAATACCTAAATTGTCATTCCATGTTTGTTACTATATTTAAAAATATATAAAACACCTACTCATTTACATTTAATATTACAGTATTATAGGATTCAAGTATGAATAATATATGATGCTTGATTTTCTACAGCTTATTAACCCATTGCAGGTGAGTTAAAGCCAGAAAATATTTTTAGATTTTTAGACAATTTTTTTTTTTTTTGAGATAATAATGATTTAGTGATATAAGTTTGCATTAAACACCAAATAACTTTCAGGACATGGAACATCCGGACATTGAACAACTGCGGCCAGTTTGATATTATTAAACAAGATATGAACAGACTTAACATCAACATTCTAGGTGTATGTGAAACCAGATGACCAAACAACAGTGATTTTGTCAGTGACAAACACAGGATTATTTATGCAGGCGGTGAGAAGAACGACAAAGGAGTAGGACTAATACTAGTTAGTGCACTTAAGAAATGCATTTTAGGATACCACCAACTTTCCAAAAGTATTCTGGTAGTGAAGCTGAAAGGGAAACCTTTCAATGTGGCTATCATAGTAGTGTACACACCGACAGCACAAAGCAAGGAAGAGGACATTGAATCTTTCTACTCCATGCTGGACAGTGCCAAGGCTCTATGCAAATCACAGGAAGTCATCATTATTATGGGAGATCTAAATGTCAGGGAAAGGACATGGGATATAGCAGGAAGATTCGGACTACAAACTCGCAGTGAATGCAGAGGAAAATGGATCCAATGGTGCACAGCCAATGACCAGGTAATAGCCAACACATCGTTCCAAGAATATTCAAGACAACTATGGACATGGAGGAGAAACTAAAAACCAAATTGATTCTATAACCATCAACAAAAGATTCAGGAATGTAATGATTCATTGCAAAACCTACCCAAGTGCCAACTGGAAGCGATCATCGCCCTTTTATATGTAAACTAAGAGTGAAACTGTGGAAACTGAAGAAGCCTAATGTAGCACCCAAACTCCAATACAACAAACTCCTGAGCAGCTCTAACCTAAAAAAAATATATATGGACAATGTGAAATGAAGATATGAAGCACACAGTGGAAACTTGAAATGAGATGCACTAAGAAACACTTTAGTGACATTAGCAAACTATGTCATCCTAAAGGAGACAAGACAAAGAAGAAAAAATGAATGGATAATTGATAAGATTCTTGAAATGATGGAAAGAAGACAGAAAACTATCTGTTTTTGGAACGGAGTACAGAAAATTACATAATGAAATAAGGGCCAAATGCAGGCAAGCTAAAGAAAAGTGGCTAAACAAAAACTGTGCAGAAATAGAAAGATTGAGTACTACCAACAAAAGAGATATGCACAAATAAAGCAACTAACAGGACAGAAGACATGCTCATCAACAGGATGCTTAAAATCAAAGGATGGAACACTCATATTAGAGAAGGAAAAAAATTCTTCAATGCTGGAGTGAGTATATTGGAGAACTCTTCCATAATGAAAGAGAACAACCAGCAATACACAGAACTATCAACAGACCTGGAATTCTGAAAACTGAAGTAAAAGTAGCACTGGCCAAATTGAACAGAAACAAGGCAGCAGGGCCAGACAGAATTATAATGGAAATGCTGACAGCCTTAGATGATTTTGGTATAGACAAGATCAGTGAAATAACAAATGAAATCTACAACAGCAGAGATTACCAGAAGACTTCAGCAGATCTATTTTCATAGCAATGCCTAAGAAACCAGGCGCAAACATGTGAACTCCACCAAGCAATAAGCCTAATGAGCCACATGACAACTCATCATCCGTATTCTGATGAAAAGAGTGTGCAGCAGAATCAGGCCAGAGATAGGACGAGAACAGTGTGTGTTTGTTAAAAATACCAGAACAAGGAACGCGATATTCATGCCCAGAATGTTATCAGTTAGAGTGATACAAATGCAGTATGACATGTATCTATTCTTCATAGACTATCCAAAGGCCTTCGACAAAGTACGCCACATGGATCTGCTGGAACTGCTCAGCAACCTTGATATATTCGGGAAAGATATCAGAATAATCAAGAACCTATACTGGCAGCAAACGGCATGTATGTGCATAGAGAACAAGTTCAGCGAATATACAAAAATAGAAAGGGGTGTAAGGCAAAGATGTGTTTTCTCACCCGACCTGTTCAACCTATATAGTGAGGCAATTCTCAGAGAATTGGAAACCCTACCGGGATTTAGCATTGGTGGCCACAATCTTAACAACATAAGAAATGCAGATGACACAGTACTGATAGCAGACATGGAAAAGAAATTACAAAATCTCCTACAGAAGGTAGCAACGGAGAGTGTGAAGATGGGACTAAGCTTAAACTACAAGAAAACAATGCATGGTCATCAGTAAAAGGATGAGCCCGAAATGCGATTTGCAGGTCGGGAACACTAGAATCAAGCAGATGAGGAAGTTTAAATATTTGGGAAGCGTTCTGACGGAGGATCGTAAATGTAACACTGAGATCCATAGACATATTGGGATGGCCAAGGACCCATTCCAAAAGCTGGGCAGAGTATTGCAAGACAGGAGGATTTCTTTGGTAAAGAAGAAAAGAATACTGAGCTGTTACGTGACATCTGTTCTTCTTTATGGCAGCGAATGTTGGATGATTTCTTCAAAAATGAAGAAGAGACTCAAGATGTGATTCTACAGAGGGATGCTAAAGATATCATGGACTGAGTGTGTGAGCAACGATGAGGTCTTAGCGAGGATGCAAACAAAGAGGAGACTTATACTTAACATCAGGAAGAGGCAGCTGAAGTTCCTGGTATACATAATGAGGAAGGAGTTCCTGGAGAATCTGATACTCACAGGTAAAATAGATGGAGAGAGAGAGAGAGACAAGGAAAAACAACGCATGACATACATAGTGGCCTTAAGCAAGTGGATGACATACATGGTCTGGGGGAGGTGGCAGAGGGAAGGAACTTGTTGAGAGCTGCAAGAGATAGAGGGAGGTGGAGAGCCATGATCATCTACGTCCTGAAAGGACAAGGCACATTGAAAGAAAGATATAAGTTTTACTAATTAACCCATATTTGGGGAGAGAAGAGGTGGATTCATGCCTTTCTCAAGGTATTTGCATGTAAGTGAATATAATGAACTGAACTTGAATTGGAACTCAGCTCTCTGATCGATTATCCATTAAACCACCCATACATCTAAGCTTACAGTACTTGTTATATTTATTTGTTATACCCATCTATGTACTGACCAGGCTCGACATTGTTTAACTTTGGTGGTCATACGAGAACTGGTGTTTCAAGGTGATATGGCCATAAGCCTATATGGTGTTTGGGTAAACATTCATCATATCATGTCACAAATCCCATAACCCATTATAAGGGTATCACATGTACTGCAGCCAAAGCAGAAGTGGTGTGTGTTGGGCAAGAGAGCCTTGTTAGAGCACATCCTTCTCCAAGCTGATTTTGACTTCAGCACTTTGCTTCTCACAGACTGGTTGCCACTTAAAGACAAGAAAGACCAGTCTGTACTGCTATTTAACGCATAGCTAGAGGAAGATAGATTCATGCCTTTAAGACTTTAGCATGAAATGAACAAAACAGAATTGGGAAGTGGGAATTGATCTCAGTATGCCGAATTCACTTCCTATGCTGATAAGTTATACTATCCATGCCTCCTGAGAAAACATTAGCCTACTAGATGCTTCAACTTTTCATATAAGATCTAGGAAATATTTTAAAAGGGGTGTCTTATATATGATCAAGTATAGTATTTCTTTTAACTTTGGTATCAAACCTCACCAACTTGTTACCATGGATCTCTCAGCTATTTATACTGTTTTGCAATTAAACCATACCCACAAGTGCCCAAAGTGGTTGACATAGATTTCAATGCAACAGATGTTCAGTTGAGCAGATGATTGGCAAGAGCTGGAAAAGTTGAAACATTAAAGAAAAACAATAATGAATAATTATCTTATTCTTATAACATATAATTATCTATGTTAATGTATTTTGCATGAAAGAAAGAAAAAGATTTAACTGTTGACTCATGGTGCAGTCTAACAGTGTTTTAATTAGATGACCATATTTAATGCTATATAAGATCCTGTCATACACACTTGACTTTAGCAAGGAATATTAAGAAAGAAAATTGTTAGATGGTGCATTGAATGTTACTATGACTTCATCCATTATTTCAACCAATTCAGAAAAATCATTTTTGTGCATTATAAATTTATAAAATTTTAATATTAAGTATTGTAGGTCTTATATGCCATCAAATAAGTATTCTTTTAGTTTTCAACTATATTATGGAGTTTGGTAAATTCTTTGATTCCCACCCACAGTTCAAGGCTTCTGTTTGGCAAGAAGACAATTTGGACAAACCATTTCTGACATCTCTATTATTTGAAAAATACAGAGGTTTTAGGTAACATTTGTTTTTACTTGAAGCAACAGAAAAATAACACTAAAATTACATCAATATATTTTCAGTTTAGTTTTCATTTTCAGAATAGTATTAGGGGTGAATAGTATATGAGAAAAGTTTTCATTTAATCTTTAAAATTATTCACTTGTATTTCTGTAAATGTTTGGTGATAAATTGACAATATTTATCTTCTTTTCAGGGTTTGAATATTGTAGCCTTTCTAATGTGTGGAATTTGGTTAATATGTACAGACTTTTGTATAGATGAGCATTTCTTCATGAATTCAATAACTTTTCTATTTAGTAATCAACCAGACAAATTTAGACAGGCAAAAGATGAATAGTCCAATGAAAAGTGTGTATAGATAGAAAGATGTGCTCCTTGACAGGATGCATAAAATCCAAAGTGGGAACACTCATAATAGAGAGAAAGCAAACATACTTGAAAGATGGAATTAATAATTGGGAAACCTGCAATACACAAAAACGTAGAAGGACCTGAAATATTAAAGTCTGAGTTAAGATTGATAATGGCCAAGATGAACAGGACCAGATATGGGGGTAGAGATGTTACAGAAATAATAAATTAAATATATGGCAGTGACACCATACTGGAAGACTTTAGCAGTTCCATCTTTGTATGCTGCCTAAGAAGCCAGATGCAAGTCAATGCGAGCTCCATCGGACAATCAGCTTAATGAACCACATGACTAAGCATACTATCTGAATCCTGATGAATAAGTTGTGAAGCAGAATTAGACCAGAAATAAGACTAAAACTGTGAGTATTAAAGACATTGGATCAAGAAATACAATATTTATGCTCAGAATGATATTAGAATGAGCAATACAAATCCAGAAGAATATATACCTATGCTTTATTAACTAAGCAAAAGCATTTGATAAGTTATGACATAAAGATCTATTTCAACTGCTTAATTTATTTGGAAAATATATTAAAATAATCCAGAATATTTACTGGGAGCAAACTATCTGCATAGGAAAAGAAAATTAATTGAGAAAGTACACAAAAAATAGAAAGGGGTGTAAGACAAAGATGCATATACTTACCAGATTTATTTAACCTTTACAACAAGGTGATCCTAAGAGAAGGAAAAGTTCTACCAGGATTTATTGGTGGGCACAATCTTAACAATTTCAAATAGATGAAATCATGTTGATGACTGATACAGAAAGAAAAATGTAGAATCTCCTAGACAAGACAGTAAAGGAAAGCAGGAATAACAGACTAACCATCAATTGTAAGAAGACAGAATGTATCAAGAATGTCAGCAAGAAAAACAGCCCCAGATTCAAACTACAAATTGGAGATGTCAAAATCAAACAAGTAGAGAAATTTAAGTTTCTGGGTAGTGTTTTAACAGACAACAGAGAATGTGACACCAAAATCCAAACGTAAATTGGAATAGCAAAAGATGCTTTCCAAAAGCTAAACAAAATATTAAGAAACAGGAAAATTTTGTTAGAAACAAAGAGTGCAGAATTACTGTGTAACATCATTTCTTCTATATGACATTGAATGCTAGACAATTTCCTCACGGATGGAAGAGAAGAATTGATGCAATAGAGATGTTTAAACTTCTGGAAGACATAATGAGGAAAAAGGGTTTGGAGAATTTGACATTCAAAGAGCATATTGAAGGCAAGAGGGGTAAAGGGAAACTGAGTAACCTACCTAACAAGTTTGTGTAAATGGATGGCAGAACAGAGAGTGGGAGTGATTGTAATAAGACTGTGCTAAGAGCTACAAAGGATAGGAAGTTGTGGAGGGCTATGTAGCCACATACTAATGGGACTTGGCACACAAAAGAACAACAACAAGAATCAATCAGAATTAAAATAACTGAAAACTGAGGACCAATGAAATTGGTTTTCATTTTCAATATTTCTATTTTGCATTTCTTAATATGTAGATGAATTAGAAAGAAGTTTATTTTTTCTTTTATTTCTGTTTTGTAAAGCATTTTTTCTTTTACTAAGATGCAAGTCTAATGTTCTACCAGTTCAATGTAACTGAATAATTTTGAAAACTGGATTTTGAAATATTTTTAAAAAATTATACTAAAAACATAATAATGAAAAAATATATAAAAATTATTTTTTTTAAATGTATAAAAATCTTAGCATTTTTTTCTAATAAAATACTTCAGGAATTATACTTCATATTTTATGAGAAATACCCTCAACCTTTCAAGTATTTGATATTGCTCACACACATTTATTAATGATCATTGTTAGAAATTCACTAAGTTTTAAAAAATAATTACATTTGAAAATTTACAAAAACTTTTATACAATCTCTTCGAAATTCTCTCTTTTTTTTTTAAAGAATTATGAATTACTTGCAAAGATATTTCTATTATAAATTATTATAGCAATATATTCTTCATAAAAAGTTATTTTGTTTTTATTTTTGTACTCTTTTAATGAAGTACAAATTTTGTACTCTGAATTTTTGTTTGTTTTCCAGGTGGATAATGGATCAAACCAAAGAAACTACTCTAATCAGATAAGCATTGGTGTTCTTGGGACGGGAGACTTTGCTCGTGCCATCACAAAGCGACTCATTCTCTCTGGTTATGAAGTTTTCCTGGGCAGCCGTTTTCCCCATGAAAGAGACCTGAAAACAATTGATGAGATCTTTGCTGATGCCAAGATAGTTACACATGAAGAGTGTCTCACTAACCCCAAAATTAAAATTTTCATTCTTGCCATGAACTATTTACACTATGCCTCAGTTATTAAACATTATGAAAATTTTGTAAAAGGCAAAATCATTGTTGATGTTTCAAACCGAGATGTACCTAGCAAAACAGAGTCCAATGCTGAAAATCTTGCCAATATGTTCCCAGAATGTCATGTCGTGAAAGCATTTAATACATTGTCAGCATATGCTATTGAAAGTGATATATTTGGTGGAAGTCGACGTGTTCTGATTGCATCTGACAGCTCATTGGCATATACAGCAATTTCAGATCTTTCTTGTGATATGGGTTTTACTCCAGTCAATATAGGGGGTCTTCGGAATTCACGGAAACTGGAAACATACCAATTAACTCTTATGTCTGGGTGGGGCAATCCAACATTATTTTCACTAGGCGTATTCTTTTTTTGGTTTGCAGCTTGTGCTGTGGAGTTTGGTATATTCTTTGGCACCCACCCACAATTTAAGACTCCATACAGTGGCCTTCCACTGGGGGGATTGAACAAGCCAATCTGTTTAACAGCTATAACTTTGCTTGCTCTGTCTTATCTTCCTAGCTGCTTTGCAGCTATTCTTCAAATCTGTTATGGAACCAAGTATAAACGCTTTCCCAAATGGGTTGACTGCTGGATGAGATCTCGTAAAATGCTTGGTTTGTATTCCTTATTTTTCAGTTGTTGGCATGTATTAATCAGTGCCATCTATCTCTCACCAGCCACTATGCCAGAATGGTATCAAACAACTAAAATCCACTTGCCAGACAACACCACTGGCTTTTCCTTCCATGTCTCCTCCCGAATGAACTGGATTGGGGAATCAACAATTAGTGTTGGAGTTCTGGCCCTGATACTTATGAGCCTTGTTGGTCTCACATCTCTGCCATCCATTGGGGAGATTTTAAACTGGCAGGAATGGCGTTTCTTTCAGTCTAGACTTGGTCATTTAACCTTATTGCTAGTTGTGGGTCATGTACTTATCATGTCCATCCCCATGTGGATCCAATTTCCAAGAATGGTTGTTACTTCAAACAATTTTTATTGCTTACTCTTGCCAGCTCTTGTGTTCCTCCTGAAAATGGTTCTATTGATACCCTGTATTGACAATTATGTAACCAAGATTCGACAGGGATGGGAGAGACGGAAAATTAATGTAATTGCTCGTAATGGATATATGCAAATTTAGCAGAAGGAAAAGCAGATAAAAAATTGGTTTAATTACTAAAATGATGTCTTTAAGTTAAACATACAGTAATAGAAGAATCTTTCAAACTAGAATAACTTTTATCATGCTGTTTTAAATATTTGTTTGGAGCAATTTGACAAAATGAAACAATCCAATCTAAATGTCTCAGAACCTCTCTAACTTTTAATTATACAAATTTAAAAATGCCCTGTTATCATGTCCAGTTTTATTTAAATTAAAAACTTTAGATTTTTCCTTTTACCAATCATTTTATGTAGCTATGTACTTTATTATATATACAATAATTATTTCTGGGATGCATCTTAAATTATTTGAAATCAGAGATGAAGTATTTTCTTTATTCATTTTTTGGCTATTTTTTTTTATCTTATAGTTGGTTTCTTATCTAAATTTTCTATAATTGTTAAAGTAGCATGAAGTAAGAATCAAGAAGTAGCTTCCAACAAGGCTTCAACTTGCATCCTATATTCATAGAGAGCATCTTAATTAATTTGGCTACAGAAACATATTGCAAGAGAAGGCACAATCCTACAATTATATTAACACTTTTCTAATCCAGCTCTTCATGCCATGCACTTTATTTTTATCATCTAGTAATAATTTTAAATTCTTTTGAATTATGAGATGATATATTTTCATTGTTAAATTTTAACTAGTCTTTCTTCATGGTGAATACCTTCCAACCATTAAAGTATATATGTAGAAAGTTATGATAAGGAGCAACAATAAGATGAAGAAAAGACAAAGACATCTTTCCTCTTTCATTCCATTTACCTGAATTATCAGTTTTATGATATTTTTTCAGTAAAAACAAAAAAGTTAATGAAACAAACTCTTTATTAAAGTTTTGAACTGATTAGAATATATTTCTTCGTGTAACCAACACAATCTGTGCCTTAAATGAAAAATAATTATCTTTTAGTAGCTTGTTGATAACAAATGTTACAAATAAAGAAAGAAAATACTTTACTTTTACCAAAACTACAAACAAATATTGAACCAATTTAATAAAACAAAATATATTGGATTTTTATTAATTATATGGCTACTGAAAAACGATTTGTTTTCCTTATATGACTACTGAAAAAAAAAATTACCATGACACAGTTATAAAAAAATATTTTAATTTTTTTACAACTAAAATAATTTATATTGCTACTGAAAAATATCCCAAGTTGGAATAATGCATAAGTTATGAAAACTGATATTATTACAACGGCTACTATATTAATTAAAAATACATAATGTCATTTAAATTATCCTGAATTATTTTCTGCTTGCATTAATCAAAATAAACCAAATTCATTTAATTTAAAATGATCAGTAGATTCAAAAATCTGCTAAAATTCCCTTAAGCTTTTCTATAACATTGTGACAAGTTGATTGTTCTCATCATTCAATTTTAATTTATTAAATAATAACACCTGTGTATTTTGATTTCAAGAAGTCTTAGAGAATCAAATATAGAATGCTGAGAGATGATAGTGTAGAGGACCGGTGAGGGTAATATGTGAAGATGTAAAGAGATGAGGAGATATCTCTGGGTTAAGATTTCCTGCTGGCCAGTCCAGCTACATGAGAATTTCGGACATTATATTAAGTCCGAAGAAGACAAAAGAAACAAACAAGACCGATACATATATGCAAACAAATATATATTAATAACAAATTACAATGACATGAAAAGTTACATAGTGTTTGTATGGAGAAGTTATGTGTGTGTGTTGAGTGTCCGTACAAACGCGTATATTGTTTTTAGCGTGTTCCCCGAATATGGGAAACGCTGTTTGTGTGAGAGGTCACATATTGGTGTAAATGAGAAAGAGAAAGTTTTATACCTCGCCTCCGTACGAGGTAACGGCTCAAGGCCTGAGTTAAAAAAGAATTTTAGCTCATCTCCCTGCGAGATGGCCGCCCGAGGCGTAAGTCGGAAAAGAGCGATAGAGAGAAGGGTCAGCCAGTATTTATTGTCAGGGGAGAGAGACCCCTGTTGAAGGATTAAGGAAATGAGGGGGAGCTAACTCCGACAATAGCAATACATTTATTTTACAAATTTATTCATTAGAGAAAGTAATCTCCTTTTCTTTGAATTTATTTTACTTAATAATTGACTTAACAACAGAAATATTGATATTTCTACTATAATAAATATATAATGCAATTTGGAATACTTTTATTTTGACATGTTTCATTAATCAGTCATCAAAAAACAGATTTTATTCGAACAAAATCTACATTAGTGAGACAGAACATGATTAACATTAATCATATGAACACTTGATTTCTTTTTTACATATTTTTATTAAATTCTATATACATTTGTTTTAAGGTTCTGTCTTGCTAATGTAGATTTTGATGAAATAAAATTTATTTTTCTCATGATACTCATTGATTGGTATCAAATATCAGAATAAAAGATTCCAAATAGTCTTTTTCAAAAATGAAAATGCTTGGTTTCTCTTTGTGCATATATGCAATATCAATGTAATTACCAAATATATGTTTTTAATGCTTTTATTGTGTTGTTGTTTTTTGTACTAATACTCATAAAAACCAGAATTTTGTTTCAAATAAATATAAAAATTTAAAGTGAGTTAAAACATCATTATGACACTCTTGTATCATTTATATAATTATAATGATTTTTCTGTAATGATAAGATATCAGGGTGCCTCAGTAATTGTTAGCAAATTTATTTTACAAACCATTATTACTGTAATGAATCTGATCCTCACCTGTGACTTTTACCACACAAAGTTAACAGTAATTAAAAATACTTTAATTTAGTACAAAAAATCTATACTTGAATTGAAAAAAAATTATCTGGATAATTCATTATTTCTCAGCAAGTAGAGTAAGAAAGTCTGAATTTAGTTATATTAATATCTTGAATTTATTATTAGAGGAAGCATTACTAATTGTTCATTTTTAAACTAGCATTTCTTTCCTTTTGCAGTTATCATGCTAAGTCAGGTTTCCCAAGAACAGATGTAGGATTGAGTAATAGAGGATCAAATTGTTGGAGACAAAGAAATTTCCTACTGTTCATCATATTATTGTGTAGTAAGAGGACCGATCTTTGCTACACTAAAATGTTGAACATTGACTCTTCCATTGACTATGTAAGTAGTTGCAAGAGAGACACAGCGAGTCATGCAGTAGTCATAAAGAATGTTGCACTAACTACAATGTTCACTAGTACTGTAACATTAATCTTCATTGGTTCTTTCACTAATCTTTTGTTCCCTTTTCAATATTATTAACCTGAACTATGAGTTGATAGGAGCATTATAACACACACACATATATATCAGGAATAAAGGAAATGTCTACAACACATGAGTAAGCAGCCAGCCATCAAATGTGTATATATATATATATATATATATATATATATTAAAACAAGGTATGTGTTTCCTGTTGATTCCAACAAAGCCTTAAAACTTAATATATATTATAGTAAATTTAAAACCTCTAACCTGATAATGAGTAATAACCATTCTCCAGTTGCTGCGGTTGTTGATAGAACCAATGTTGTGTATGAGTTTAAATGTCCCATGGAAGAATGCTCTTCTAATCCACATACATATATTGGATTTACAACCACTCGGCTCTCCAGAAGATTAACTCTGCATCTAAATAATTCTAGCTCCATTAAACAACATATTAAGTCACATACTGTTTCCCTTATGCAATCTGATATACGTAAAATACTTATAGAAAATACTAAAATTATAGATAAACATACAGACATTAGACGCCTTAAAATCTTAGAAGCATTACATATTAAAAGCAAAAGACCACTTATTAATCGTATAGATTACAATATTTCTGGTAACATATTACAATGTTTATAATATATTTAAATTTTATAACATATTCTTCAATCTTTTGGCTTGTATAATAAAAATCTTTTTCATGCTGTCACATGATAAAAATCTTCGCCCTGCACGTGATAACATCATCGCGTCTTTTGAATTTAAAAGGATTTTAACGTTTATTTAGTTTGTAAAAAAGTAGCAACATGATCACGCTACAAGATAATTGGCAAATGTTTGTTTAAAAAAATTTTGACTAAAAATATTGACCCTGAAGATGAACAATGATGTTCGAAAGCGCTAGGTAATCGTACAGACAATACTTATTTCGAAATCATTTTCAAATAAAAAGTCTCATTAGAGAATATGAGAAAATTCAAAAGAAAATATGCAAGACTATGTTGTCTTTAACATTCAATACTACATGTTTAAAAGAAAAGTTGCTGCCAAATTACACATATATATAGGTATATACACACACATATATATATATATATATATATATATATATATATATTCTTTTCCAAGAAATTAACTTCTACAGAATCCAGGTACAGCACTTTTGGACGTGAACTTCTTGCAGCTTATTCAGCTGTCTGTTACTTTCTACTTACTGACAGACCACAAGCTCTTGTTGGGGGCTTTTCAGTCAAACTCCAACAAGTATACCCCACGTGAAACCAGACATTTGGATTATCTGCTACAATTCACATCAGATATCCATTTCATCAAGGGAACATACCTGCAGACACCATGTCTTGTGGCATCAATGCTTTTGTGCTGGACCTGTGCTTGGAATATCAACCATTCATGGAAGCACAGGAAAAGGATCAGCAACTACAGTATCTTCTACGAGAGAACCACACATCCTTGACATTGTCAAAAATGTGACACCAGCACCGAACGATTGTTCCCATTCATGTCCAAGTCAATGCAGAAGACATTATTCTCCTGCATGCACAATTTGTCCCACCCAGGGGCTAATGCCTCAGTATGGTTAATCACAGATAGATTTGTTTGGCCATGCATGAAAACTAACATTCAGCAATGGTCAAAAACCTGTGTGCCGTGTTAGAGGACCAAAGTGGGGAGACATACCTGTGCACCTCCTGGATCCTTTCCATCCCTTGATGAGAGGTTTGCACATGTGCATGTGGACATCACAGGACTACTCCCCTCATGTGGGGGACAGACATATCTATGTGTTGATCATTTCTCCTGTTTGTGTGAGTCTCTTTCCATGTCGGACATTACTGCACATACCATGGCAAAGACTTTTGTTTCAGGGTGGGTGTCTTATTCTGTAATTACTGCAGACAAAAGGTGGCAATTTGAGTCAGATCTGTTCAAAAAGCTGATGAGGACCTTGGAGAGTAAGAGAATCAAAACCACTGCTTATCATCCTGAGGCAAATGGCTTAGTTGAACGATTCATCATATACTCAAGTCAGCCTTAAGGGTCATGATAGATCAGGCAAATTGGCTGGAGTATCTACCGTTGGTTCTTCTGAGACTCCGCACTGCAGTTAAAGACAATCTAAAATGTTCATCTGCTGAGATAGTGTGTGGCATCACACTCAGACACCCAGGACAGTTTTTCCTGCACACCCCACAAAAAGTTTTGAACATGATATCGTTCGTCGATTGGCTTACTATGAGAATGGCGAACTTGACCTATAAGTCTTCTGCACAGGTTCAGAGGCCGATATATGTGCCTAAACTTCTGCAGACATGCACACATTTTTGTGTGGGACTTGGCTAAGTCCCATACATTGCAGCCATCCGACAGAGGACCTTTCAAAGTTCTCAAGAGACACTCAAAATATTTTATGGTGAGCATTAATGATGCTGTGTATTTAGCAATATGAGCAATTTGCTGCTTGAGATATTTTTTGTTTGTTATAATTTAAAACATAATCAAAACCATTTGAGTTGATGTTTTTCATTTTCGTCAGTTATGGCAGTTGAGAGATTTGCATAGATTGCCTTTTTTTCTTTTTAGGATCTTTGTCACAGATTCTGTCATAAGTTTTTCTATCCTCCTAGCCAATATCAATGATCACTCTTCACATAAATCTATTCTATAATATAAAACAATGTAACTTTATGTATTTATCAGTCACACATTAGTAATTCTCCTATTTGAGATAATGAAATGTTTCACTGTTAAGTGAACATGCCTCATGTTGATATAACAATGGAATATTTCTATAGTAATAAAGGGAGAGCTAATTGTTTTTTTATTTCCTTTGTTTCTTAGCTTTCAGTAGATATTTTTTCTTTTAATAATTTAGAAAGCAAAATTATTTATTATATGCAACAGTAAAGTTAATTATATAGATAAAATCCTATATTACATGTGAAGAAAATATAACCAATGTAATTGTGAAATTATTTCATATTTTTTGACAGTATGAGTAAAAATAGTATTTGGTAAACTATGAATTGACTACCAGCATTATAAATGCCTATAACTTTTAGAAGAGTCATTAACATACCAAATATTATTTGGACAACTGAACTCCTTTGTATGTTCACTGTTGAATGTTTTAGTCTGTTCATTCTTCAACAGATAGTCCAGTGTTATCCATGAGAAAAAATTCAAAATTCTTTCTTCAAGAAAACAAAAAAAAATCAGCAATACAAGTCCAGAATACACATGTATACCTTCCTGAGGCATCCTGTTACTTTTGTTGTTAGGTGAAATTAAAAAAAATATTTAATCATGCAACTCAAAAAAGAAAGAAAAATGGTGTGTAAAAAAAGTCGAGATTTGAAAATTTCTTCTTTTTTTCTTTTTTGTAAATAATTTCTATTGCAATATTTTTTGTTTTCTCAATTTAAAATTTATATGTATCATATGAACAAAAATAAAATAACAATTTATACTTTAAAGAATTTTATATTTTTCCTATCAAGTTTTTATACTTCTAAAAAAGAAATGCATTGATACCTGTTTTATGAAACATGTTTGTTGTTAATCTTTGATAAAATAAAAACTTTTCAATAAATTTATTGTATTTTGTATAATTATTCCTCTCATTATTACCACTTATAACAGTTTCTATTCTGAGATTTTGCAGTTTTTAAGGTATGGTGGTGTACTTATCTTTCTGAAAGATCTGTAAATGTTCAGAATTCAAATATCTGATATGTAAACAATTTGCACTAATGTTATACTCCAAGCCAAATCTTGTTGCGATTCATGAACCCTTCTTTGCAGTGAAAAGCTAGAGCAGCCTGCAGGTCATCTTGAAGTCACTGACTGACGGACGTAGTGGCAGGCAGCAGTAGCGATTCTGGAACTCTGAAATAATATAATTTCTCCATGACCCTGAAAGAAAACATCAAATGGGGCAGCTGGATTGATACAAACCCAAGTTAACACACCAAGTTAATGTAAATTATTTTACATCAAAATTCAATTAAATTTATTCTTAAAGAGTAGAGTCAATTTATCCTATTACTAACTCAAAAAATGTGAGCTTGATTGAATAGCCAGACTCTGGGTATAATTGGTAACTGGATAATTTGTAGCAGATGGGTTTGGTTATTGGAGTTTTATTTTGATATCTCTAAACTAGAAATACTTTTGTATTAAACATAGTCAGAGATATCATCGCCACTAAACTGGTCTCGGCATGTGTCCTTATTTTGCCTGATCTTCACAGATGTGAATGTAATAAGAAAAAGCTAAATAAAAAAGAAAACACAGAGGGAAAAGTACTGAAGATCAAAACCAGAGATTGATCAGTTTCTTAAATTTTTAAGCTTAGAAAAGTTGGGGGCCAGAATCGCCACTGGCAAGCAGTCACGTGACAAAAAAATAAAGCCTTTTCAGCTAATTGGAAAGCACCGCAAACCAAGGACGTGCATGCCTTCTCGATCCACTAAATATACATTTAACAGTTCCTTGTCAAAAGTAGATTATTTTCATTGATTTTCTGAAATTTTCTTTGAGAAGAAACTATAGGGATCAGTCTCTTATCATTCATTTGGTGCAATGGAGCTCTGACAGCATGGTTGGACCGATCTGATACCAGATAGTAGTAAGTAACATTTGTGACAGGGTAAGGAAATGCAGTCAGTTTAGTAACTCTGTTTTAATGTTTAGGAAGGCTTTCTTTTTAGCAGCAGTGAACTGTAATGTTTTTGTGTTGGGATATTTCTTGATTAACTCTGTGAGTGATAACACAATATCTGCAATTCGCAAAATAAATTGACCCTTCGCCAAAACTGTCAAAGTGGATTCAGGGAATTCATTTATTTCCTATGTCTTCTCTGCTGTGGAGATTAAATCTTCTGAACCAGCATTGTAACACAGAAATTTCAAATTTCTCTTGAATAATTGACTCTTGTCCAGTGAAAGTTTTTATGCCATTTTCTTGAAGAATCCTAATAATTTGACTAAGATGTTTCTATAGTGTTTCCATTTTAGTTCAAAGAAAATTAGGTGATCATCCATATACATGAAAAATGTTGTCCATGAACCTTTGAAATGTTGATGTATTTCGCAGACTAAAAAGCATGTACAAATATTCAAAAAATTCAAGTGGCATTACCATCTTTTCTATATGCTCCTCTCATATCAATGTGATAATGAGCATATGGTTGAAAGAGAAAGAACAAACAAGTATTAAAATTTCAATACCACGTATTGATCAAATTTCAGAATATATACATAGTTGTGTAAAGAGGTTATAAAATTGTTGATCTGTGGTTCTTTAGTTGCTGTTGGTAAGGGAAATGATAAGTGTAAGGGTGTTGTCAGTAAGGCTGAGAATTGACCAATTTATTGGGATGGTTGACCAAAGTCACAGTAGTGTCAGGAGAGAGGGTTGGAACAGATTAGTCAAGCCAAATAGTGTCATTGCAAGGTTAACATACACCTTTCTTCAGGGTTGAAATCAACACCAGTAAGGTGTTTAATGGGTTGGCATTCATGTGACACGGCCAAGGTGTTGTAGTTGAACTCCCTGGTAAGGTGCATTGGCAGGATTGATATAGATCACAGTGGTGTTCACAAGGGAGGCCTGGAGTAGATAGTGAAGACTGAATTGGGGTTGATGTAGGTCACAGTTGTGGTTATGATGGAACACTGGAGTGAATAGTGAAACTTGATCAAGCAGAATGTATCTATTGGATTCTGGTTAAATTGCAAATCAATGAAACGGGGTCACTGTAGTGACAATGAGGAAGGCCTGGAGTGGATAGTGAAGCTACTAATCTGACTTTGCCCATACAGAGGCTGCGAGCATAATGAGTTGGGTGAATTGTCAGCAGTTAGCTTGTTTGTTGGGTTGATCGGGTGAGTTTGTGTGAGGTCATGGTGGTGACAAGAGAGGTGATCATGGTAGTGATGATGACAGTGTGTTGGTGTTAACAAGTGGTCTCTCAGCCTGCTATCCTGTTATATATGTTGGCTTTCTTTTAAGCAAACTGGTGGCTCTTAGGGTCATCTTTTTTTAGGTGGAAATGTCTGTGATTGATTATTGTATTTTAGATTTTTGCAACGATTTATATTTGCCCAAATCCTCTCTTGCTCCAATTTTGTCATCTGTCACCATTAACTCTCTCAAGTAGAGTGAATGTCTGCTTCTTCTTTCATGAGTTAGCTCAGTAAAAATCTCAAATTTTGCCTTTTTTGAGTAGAAATAACAGTTTCTTTCAGCTTGTCATCTATGCATATATGATAAAAATATAGTTTGCTATATTTATGGGTAAAAGTTGTTCCACTAGGTTTGGGGTGGAAAGATAAATTATATGAGATAGGCCGCTGAAAAGTTGTATCAACACATAGATGACCCGAGATGTTGTAAACATAACAACTGTTTTTTTCCTGCTGGATCCATTTTACTTCCAGTGGGATCAGAAGTGTGTACAATCATCATCATAATCAAAATTATTGATGTTGTTATAAACATCCCCTTTCCTAAGGTAATTTATTTTCTTTATTAATTTATTTCTAACTTTTCCTAACCCAGTCCAAGGATAATAACTCACTCACTGTGAAATCAAACAGATATTTTGGAGTTTGTATTGTCCATCCATTCCAAGTTTTTCCAGTACTTTCTTTTGTATTATTATTTGTTTGAAGATGCTTGCAATGATCCCTTATTGGTCTATTTCTTAAAAATCTATTTTCAAAACCTGAAAATGAAATATGTTTTCTATTTCTTCATAATTCCCCTTGATTAGTTGTCACAATATACAACCTGTTGTCAGTGTTTGCTGATTTGATCATTCCTTCAGTGTCCCAATATTTTTCTTTATCTAATTTTATTCTAACTCTATCTCCTCTTTTTAGAGTTGGTAAATTTCTGGCACCAGGAAATCTGTTAAAATTCTTTTCCATTCTGGTTTTTGCGAGTTTGTCTCTGTCCTTGATTTGTGTGAAATTAGGCCATCTTGGTTATAACTTTTTTGGATGTAAAGGTAATGTGGTTCCTGTTTTCCTTCCTAAAAATTAATTCTGTGGTACTGACTCCTATGGCTTGAATTGGCATACTTTAGTATGTCATTAATTCTTGAAATGTGTCTGTTTCAAAGTTCTCTTAGATATTTTAACAGCACTTTCCACTTTTCCATTTCTTTGAGGATAATGTGGACTTGATATTATGTGAACCAGACCAGCCTTGGATAAGAAATTAAATGAAATAAAAATAGCTACTAAACAGATCTCGCACTAAATGCATGGACACATAAAGAAGGAAGAATAAAAGAAGGTGTGAGAACATATTTTCCAAGTTGATATGAATTGTCAGTTCATGAAAGTTGTCACATCTTTCTTTGAAATATTTCCAGAGCTGATGTTATACTAAAAGGTAATCTTTTGAAGCAATATCTCCCAAAAGGACTAATGAAAGTCATGAGTAGATAGCTTTCTTTACTTAATGAAATTTGGTAGAATCTGCCCAGTAGCATTCAATTTAGAAAAAAAAATGAGCTCCACTTAGTTTAGATAAAATATCATTTAAATTTCATAACATGTAATTGTTATGAAGTATAGAATTCTCTGGAATAGACATTGTCAGGTCAACAGATGGTAGCTCGACTGGCGTTTGCAGTGACATACTGCTGTTATAGCAATATCTCATTTAAATACAATGATACATCTCTCTGAACTGAAATGACCTTATGCCTTTTGTTGATCTTTGACTTCTTCAAATTATTCTTGGGAATCTAAACTGTCTTTCTTTTGTGTGTATCTTGATTTCTTCTTATAGGGAACCTAGGTCTGATGTTCATTTTTCTCTTCCAACTCCTTGTCAGATTTCTGGTCATTATTATCTATAGATTGTTCAGTTTCATTACTGGATTCATTAGTCCCCTTTTTCCCTTCATGTTCTTCACCGTCAGATTCTTTCTATATCTTCAAGTTCCATTCTGCTTCTGAATTGATCTGCATGAGCCAGTACATTTTGTCCAGTTTTCATTAGTATTGCTGTGTTGTGTCCTTTCTGTACTACAAAGTTTGCCTTCTTTGGATTAGATTCTTTGTCTTTTTTATACCATACACTTTCACTTGTTGAAAATGACATTGTTATGGGAGCTATAATCTGTCTACCCATTAATATGTAGTCTGCAGGCATATGGAATTCTCCTGTAGCTTAACAGTAATCTTGGTAAGTAACTCTATGTAAGCATTAGAAGGGAAAAATGCCTTTAGTCCCATTTTCACAGTCCACACCATTCTTTCTGAAATTCCATTTGATTGTGGGTGGTAAGGTGGTGCATCCAATACATTTTAGCTATGAGCACAAACTTTCCTTGCAAAATTTTGGCATGTTATCTGAGATCAAAGTTTTAGGCACCCATTCCTTAAAAATATGGTTCTTAATATTTGTTTTACAGTGGTGGCTTTTCTATCAGCAATCTTAATTACTTTAGGCCATCCTAAAAATGAGTCTACTAAAATTAAAAATAGCCCCATGCCTTTAATATGGGTATGTTCCATGTATACCCAAGCTCATGGTTCTTTTTCTTTAGGCCACAAGTGAATTTTGTTTTGCTGAATGTTTTTATTTCATCACATTTTGGGCACCTTTTACATAGTCTTCTGTATCTCAAGAATATCCTGGCCACCACACTTGTAATTTAACCCTCATTTGTGTTGCTGTTATACCACAATATACATCATTGTGTACACCTTTCAGTACTTCTTTTCTTAAACTTTGTGGAGGCATTATAATATCTCCATTGCATATTATGCCTTTCTCTACAGTTAATTTATGTCTTGATTCTTTGTAGGGTCTTTCTGCTATTGAACAATTGCTCCATGTGTTTATTTTTATTCTGTCTGAAATTCTACTTAACACTGGGTCTTGTATGGTTTCCATTCTGAAACAGTATAGGAGTAACACATCTGTTTCAACCTAGTGCAGTATTTTATCTTCTGAATTTTCAGATGTTTCTAATTTTTTACTGTTGGAATTTAATCTGAATAGCACATCCATATGTAGAAGTGTTCTCCTTTATGTATATGATGTTGAAATCAAAAAGCCATGAGTTTTATAGCCCATTTTAAAACTCTAGATGCGACTTTTGGTAATTCCTTTCTGGGGTTAAATATAAACTCTAAAGGTTTGTGATCTGACTTTAACAAAAATTTTCATCCTATCAAAAAGTTTTGAGCTCTTTCTACGCTCCATACTACTGCTAATGCTTCTTTCTCAATATTTGAGTAGTTAGCTTCAGCTGACATTAATTTTTCAACAGGTACATTACTGGATGATCTTTTTGAAATAAAATTGCTGCTACAGCATGTTCACTTGCATCAGCAGTCAATGTCACATCTTTTTTGGATTAAAGATTTTTGCAATCACTTTTCTTACTGATGCTTTTTTAAGATTTATTTTGACTTTGAGTCCATTTAAATTCTGTATTCTTTTTCCATAATTCTGCAAATGGTTTTATTAGATCACTGCATCTAGGTATATATCTGCTATAAAAACTGCTTAATCCCCAAAAGGATTCTAATTCTTTTTTAGTTTTTGGTGTAGATACTTTTTTTATTTATCAGTTTATTGTCTGGTGAAATTCCTTCTTTAGAAGGTTATTTTGCCACAATTTAACTCACATTTATTGTTAAATAAATTTATCATCATACAAGTAGTTTTTAATTTGTTTAAAACTTGTTCAGTTTTTTTTTTAATTCCTCTTCACTGCAAGCACCTATGCCTATATCATCTTGATATATGATTATATTTTTTACCCCCACCAATAGAACTTTTTCAATTGCCTTTTGAAAAATATAGCTTGAAGTCTTAACTCCAAATGGAAGAGAAATATATCTCAGTAAGCCTACTGGGGTATTAGTTGTAGTGACTTCTTTAAACTTTTTGTGAATTTTTATTTGGTTATATGCCAATTTTAGGTCAATCTTGGCAAAGTATTTAATTCCTGCTTGTTATATAATAAAGGTATTATATACCTTGATTATAAGCATGGTTGGATTGCAATAACTTGGACACATGTAGTCGGTTTTTAAGGGATGTTTGTTCACTGACTTTGTTGTTGCTTACAACATGTAAAAGGAAAAGGGTCACTTAGGACCTTAATAGTATTATCATAGCATTCCCTCCACCACCATTATGATAAAAGAAGAAACATGAAGAAGACAAAAGAAGGAAAAGTTCATGAAGATAGGTTTCTCTGAAGAACCAAGGAAGGCTCAATCATGATGGGTTAATGTTTTCATAGTCGACATCTGAGTCAATAAGAATTCTCTTTTGTCTTGAGTAGATGACATCGACTATGTCTAATTTTGATGCCTTTATCGGTCTCTACCAAAGAGGAACAGGGATACTTTCGCTTGTTAAGCACTTTTCCTTTCATTTCCCATTTTTTATCTGAGTGTATCTGTACTATATCACCATGTTTGAGTTCAGGTAGAGTCCAAGCTGAGGTAATTGGTGGATCTTTTTGTTTATTTCAGTGATATTCAGTATGAGGCAGGGTTGTTCAAAGATTCCTACCTATGAGTCGTGTTGCTGGTAATGGTGCATCATTAAGTGAAGTAGTTCATAGGGTAAAAATAGCTAGGTATGGGCCTTGGTCACTTTTCATTGCTTTCTTCAGATGGTGTTTAATAGTTTCCATAGTGTGCTCCACAAGACCATTGTGAGTGGAGGTGATATTGCACAAGCGTAAAGTAAAAGCAAATAAAAACCCAAGAGGTTCAAGTATGTTAAAAAATAACAATTAACTGTTATATACAGGAGTGTGTTTTTCTCCCAGCCTGTTTTCTACGGAGTGTGACACTTTTACGCTTCTTAGGCAAGTTCTAGTCTTCTAAGTCAACTGGTTTAGTTTTTATGTGCTGGCTTAGCTTTGTAAGTCAGTATAACTTGCTATTGGTAGGATAGGTGAAGTTGGAGGTCATGGAATCTCTTGGCCAGCTTCTGCGAGGCAACACTCTGGTTCCTGCTACTAGAACTGACTGACTGACTCACCCTGACTGACTGACGAACAGACCGAGGATGTTCATTTATATGGATACTGACCAAAAACCGGTGCGGGGTTAGACACAGTCTGAGGTTTTCGGTAAATCCTGATTTCTGACAAGAAACCTCTTTGTTGTCAGGCCAGAAAAATTGATTACTTCTCATTTTTGGAAAATTAATCACTTTCCATTTTGGGGGGATCCCTTCGTCAGTGAGGAGAAGTTAGAGGAGAGCTATCCTGCTAAACTCCTTCCTTCTCACATTGATACTTTGTACCAATCCTTTCAGTGAGTGTTAATAACTTCCCTGTCCTTCTCATCAAATTACCTCCGCCTATTGCCATTGCTACCACTCGACCAATGGCATCACAGCCGTGTGGGCGTGGCTAAGCTGGCCTCATTTAAATTATAACCCAGAATTTTTGTTTACAAAATTCTTTTTCCCATCGGCCAAAATTTTTATGAATCACACATTGCGACTTAAAATCTCTCAGATCTTTTGGTCACTCTGTGTCTTCTTAACCGGCACTCTTTACGAACTCCATCAATCAATTGTCAACATCTGCCATCTGGTCCCTTCATGAAGTTAGCATTTACTGGAACCCTTGGCTTCTTCAGAAATTAAATTTCTTATCTCCCAAATCGCAATTCTTCCGAGATATTTTTCTCATGCCAAAATTTTATAATCACCATATGGCTACTTAACGTGTCGGTACTGAAGACGGCATTTTAGAAAAGTAAATAACAATAATTCTCTCCACCCTGTATCGCAATATTTTCTCATGCCAACATTTTTCACAGTGTACATATGGCTTTCCAACTTGCAGGCACTTAAAAAAAATGATATCTTAGAAAGGTTGTTGGGGAACAGGCCCTGTGTATAATGGAGTGTGATGGTTTAGCCATGTTTGTTGCATGTTGAAGGGCTGTTCGCCACAACTATTTTTATTTTGTTTAGGAAAGGTGTGGAAAGGATTATGCCATTATGCTGGAGGCCGCTATCCAATGTGGTGGAACAAAGCAAATTATATTTGATGTGACATAGCAATAGTAAAATTCAAAACAGAACGTAGAGTTAAAAACATTACAATTGAATTTATTAAGTATTGAATATTGCATGTGAACTGATAAGTGAGACTGAGTTGCGCCCCTTTAATTAGGTAATATTTGTACCTAGACTCATAACGAAAGTTGATTATAAAAATGCAGTTTAGGAGATTGAGTATGTTTTGTGTATTATGCAAGTTGGATAAATGATGCTGGAATTATATTTGCATGAATTGTTGTAAAGTTCTTTTACGTCTGACTGCGTTAGTCAAGACGGGAGTTCTTTAAGAGTCACATTTTGGCAGTAGTGTTGAGTGACGTAGAGAAGTTAGGTTCGAGTATCCGCGTCGAAACAGAGAGAGAGAGAGAGAATGCGTTTCTCTTCTGTGAAAGAATCACACGTGTTGGGTTTTTATACCATGTTCTCTCACGTGACAGGCTCAGATTGATTTGGCGCCTAAACTGATCTTGCGTGTGGGAGCGATCTGATTGGTCGATACTGACCAATCAGCAAGCTAGATTGACGGTGATTAACCAATGAATGCCTGTTGATTATTGTGAGTATGATGTTGATAAAATCGTAACAGGAAGAGTGCATTTCCTAGCAGAGAGTAAACTGGTTGACGCGGAAGATTCCACAAGGTAAGTAATATTGAGTAATATTGATTCTCTCTATCTCGTATCGGCAAATCATTTTGGAATACTTTCTCATGCCAAAGCTTTTATAATCACCGTATGGTCTGCCGCTTGATATCTCATTGCTTCTTCTGAAGTTCGTGTTTTTCTTGGCAAGCACTTTTACAAACACCATTAATCAACTGTCAAAAGTTTGTATATGGCCATTCTGTGAGTCCACTGTCTATGCCAATTTACGGGTCTCTGAGAAATTTTTATTTATTTTATTCTTAAGTAAAAAAAATGAAAATTTCAGGGTATCTTCTTTTCCACTCTCAGTATTTTCTTGTTTCAATTTCTATGGTTAATTAGTTAGCCAATTACCATAGCTAAATAGTGTCACACTTGTATCTGATCTCAAAGGTCAAACTCAGGAAGTCCGATAATAGTTTGCTAAACTGTTATTTAACAGTTGCACATGCCTAGAAAGTTGCACATGCCTGCAAATCTTCTTTGTTTTAGGATTTGGCATTTTTTTTATTGCTTCTATCTTGGATGGGTCAAACAGTTGCACATGCCTGCAAATCTTCTTTGTTTTAGGATTTGGCATTTTTTTTATTGCTTCTATCTTGGATGGGTCAGGTTTGAGCCCTTCTGAGGTGATTTGATGTCCCAAATAAATTAGGTTAGTAGTAGGAAATACACATTTGTTTTTACTAAGCTTTAGACCATATTGCCTGATATGATCAAATACCAGTTTCAGTCTCTGGTAGTGTTCTTCTAGGTCTGATGATCATATAATTATATTGTCCTGAATGTTTCTGGCTCTTTCAATTCCTTCTATCACACAGCCAATTTCAATGTGAAATATTTTGTTTGCACTATGAATCCCGTGTGAAAGGCGAGTAAATTTGTAACAACCAAAAGGTGAATTAAAAATGAGTAGTTTTGAGCTGTTCTCATCAACAGGAATCTGCCAAAAGCCATTACTTGCACCAATCTTTGAGAAGTATCTAGCACCATGCATATCTGCAAATATTTCTTATGTGATAGGAAGTTGAAAATGTTCCCAATTTATTGATTTGTTTAAATTTCGGGGATCAAGACAAATGTGTAGAGTGCCATTTGGCTTTTCAACAATCACTAGCGAGTTTACCCATTTGGTAGGTTCGCTGACTAGTTTGATAATGCCCATTTTGGTCATTCTGTCCAGTTATGCTTTCAGCTTGTTTTTCAATGCAAAGGTGATCTTTGTGGGGGGATTGATCACAGAGGAAACTGATGGATCAACAGTTATGTGGTGTGTTATGCTCAAAGTTCCAATTTCACCAAAATTCCAAGGAATCCTGGTAGATTTGCTTTGATATTGAAAATCTGCTTGATCAGTTTCTCACAAGTATCAGCACCAAGAACTGCTTGATAATTTGTGTCAGCTATTATAAACTTAACTGAAGAAATTACTTTACTGAAGAAGTTACAAAGGCGATGCATTTGCCTAGAACTGGAATGCTAGTGTTGTAGGGAGTGAGAGTGACTGACATTGATTTTAGTTTCAAAGGCTGGTGAAGTTTGTTGTATATTCTTTTGGGAATTACATTTATCTCAGCACCTGAGTCAATTTTAAAATTAACCATAGAACCATTAGTTTTGAGATTTACAGTCTAGAGTTTAGGTTTCTTATCAGAGTTGAGTGAGTTAATAGAAGATGTATGCAGTTCACTTGAAAACTGAGTTACATGGTAGGGATCATTCCCAGGAAGCATTTCAATTGTTCTTGATTTGAGTTAGAATCAGATGAGTCAGTATATATTTCCATTTGTCGCATTGACTTTTTTGAGTGACAACGGCTGGTGAAGTGTCTTTTGCTGTTGCATTTTGTGCATCGCTTGTTGTATGCTGGACATTGTGGGAAGTGGCACAGAATTTACAGGAGTGTATGTAGGACGGTTTCCTGTATTGTTTTTCATATTTATCAGCATTTCGGTGAATCTGCTGAAAGTGTGCTCCATGTCTGTTTTTATTTTTGTGTTTTATGAGGGAAATTTCTGAGTTCTTTAGCTTGCCTTTTCATTTCTTTGGCAGCCTGATCAGCTTGAGTTGCCTTTGTCAGTGTTAAATCCGGTTCCATGAGTAGGTGTTCTGTGAGACGCAAGTTCTTAAGACCAACTATTAGAATGTCTTTTACTAATGAGTTGCATAAGTCTCCGAATTCACAGTTGCTCGATTTTTTATGTAGTTCCATCACATAATCATTGAATCTCTGACCATTTGCTTGTTTGTAAGTAAAAAATTTATTTCTAATAGTCTTTAGGCTTTTTCTGGGTTCACAATAAATATCAAATTTCTCAATTACTTTTGTAATATTCACTTTATCACCATTATTTTTTAATCTGTATGTGGAAAAAATATCTCTTCTTTTTGCTCCTATACATATTAATAAAATGGAAGTTTGGTCTTTTCTGGGTTTAGTGTCAGATTCGGTTACCTGTAAAAATAATATTAGTTCCCCTTTCCATCTCCTTCAGGCTTCAAACAAGTTTTCCCAGTCGAGTGATTTGAATGCAGGTAATGTTTTCATTATTGGCAAGTGAGTGAGTTAGTGAGTGACATAGAAGTGAGAAACAAAGTGCAAATTTAGGCAAATACAATGAAAAGAAGCAGAGTATTGAATTAAATATTCTTTGGATAATACAGCAAATCCTTTTCTGACACCATGTTATATAATAAAAGTGTTACATACCCTGATTATGAGTGTGGATGTGTTGCAATAACTCAGACACGTGTAGTTGATTTTCAAGGCATTTTTATTCACTGACTTTGTTGTCACTTACAACCCATAAAAGGAAAAGGGGTCACTTAGGACCATAATAGTACTATCATCACATTGTTAATTCATGACTTGCTGTTTCTATGTTAGGTAAGGGGAATGAATCAGAGCATATCTGATGATTCCCACCTACTTTGTAATTCCTGCATATCCTCAAATCACCACTGGGCTTTCGTATCGCAACAATTGGTGAAGCCCAACTGCTACTACTTTGGGTAACTTTCTTCAATATGCCTTGTTCTACCATTTTCTATAGTTTTGCAACTACTAGAATGTGAATAGGTATTTTTTTGAGATTCAAAATAGATCAGGTGACTATTTTCTTTTAGACAAATACTTGCTTTATATCCTTTCAGTAATCTTATGTCAGGTTCTTTTGACTTTATACAAATTATTAATTTCACCATATCCATTTTTAAAATGTCTATTCCCAGGAGTTCATGATTTTTTATGCATTCTACAACAGTGATGGGAATAACCTCAAAATGTTTTTTGTCTTGAAAATCCCTTCAAAGGAGCCTACAATTTTGATGACAGATCCATCAAATTGTTTCAAATTAAGATTATTTTTCTTAATTTGGATTTACTCATTTTCATAGAAATTCCTTGGAATCAAGGTAACATCACTCCGTGTGTCAACCTGCATGGGAAAAGTTATGCCATTCAATTTTACTGTCACTCAACTTTTTGAATCTGTTCTTATCGAATATACTTCTGTATTTTCAGTGTGAGGGTTTATACTTTCTACCCTTTCTATTCTCTTTTTGTATCTGCACACAGATTGGAAATGGTATTTTCTCTTACAGCTTAAGCATAATTTTCCTAGAGCTGGACATTTGTTTTTGTTCTTTCATGTTCTTTGTTGCATTATTTGCACTTAATTTTTAGTTGTGTTGTATGCTTCCAAATTGTTTTTAAAATTATTAAATTCATTAATTAATTCTAATTGCTGTGAGAATTTTACACCTGCTTCTAAATTTATATCATTCACTTGTAGCTGTTCTAGAATCTTATGTTTGTATGTAACATCATACATGCCTTCAGTTAGTCTTAGAAGGATCAATTTGTCTTCTATAGATATTTCTCTTGAACCCAGTTTTTCACATTCACAATATTCACTTCTTTCAATCTGTATAAATTATGGTTTCATTTGGGTTCCGTTTATTTTCCAGAAATTTTGTTCTTTCTGTAATAACCAGATTTTTTTGTCACATATTTCTTTTTATGATGGTTGAAATTTCTTCATATGTTAAGCCTTCCAATATTTTGGGATACACCATGATCGATATTTTCTTTATGGCTTCACATCCTGCCAAAGCCAAAAATAAATCAGTAATTTCATTCTCCCCTCTGGGAGCTTTTTTGTCTTTCAGTTTCTTTACCCTAGCAAATCCATGTTTCTATGTGCTCTGCTTCATCTAACACACTTAGGAATCCTGTTGGCAACGCCATATTGTTATGAAGTAGAGTACTCTCTGGAATAGACATTGTCAGATCAACAAATGGTAGCTTGATTGGCATTTGCTGTGGCATACTGCTTTTATAGTAGTACCTCATTTACATGCAATACTACAGTAATGTTCCCTTTTCACTGCTAGGTTCAGCTTCTTCATATATCTCCAAATAATATTTGTCCTTACCTTCTGTAGCGGTATTAAATTTTACAATGCACTAGACTATTCCTCCAGGACTTGTGAAGGTACTATTTACTGGTTTTAATAAAGGTTCTTCTCTCATATTTTTGTATGTTTCAGTTGAGATAATGTTCATATTGTTGCCTGTGTAGATTTTAAACCTCACTGCTGTTTTACAAATTTTAGAACCATGTAAATTTGTTTCTGTTATTTCTCCTAAGAAATATTTCTTTTCTTCATTTAGGAATTAATTGTAATCTTTCAGATAGGTCCTTATTCTGTAGTCCTATCTCTGATAGGTCAGTCTCAGATTTGGTCATTTTTTTTTTTTGGAAACTCACATGCTTCTGTTAATTTGTGCAATGTGTGAATAAATATTTCCACTGGTTCTGAACTCTAAGATAAAATTTTGCCCTTTCATGAATTATATTTCTAAGTATGCATTAAATTTTTCCAAACTGAGTTGTTCATATTTGCTTCTTCTTGTTGTGAGAAAGAAAATGTCTGGAATATATCTTCGGCTTTGCTTCCCATGCAATATTCTCTAATGCACTGATTTGAGTTTTGTTATCTTCTTCCTAGAGCTGAAAAGTTGAATCAACACAAAAACAACCTGAGACTTGGTAAACTTAACAACAGTTTATTCAAATTCCTGCTGGATCTGTTTTGCTCCTAGCATTTCCTAGTGGGGCCAGAAATGCTTACAATCATCATCATAATCAGCATTATTCATGTTGTTAAAAACAAAAGTGTTCAATATCAGGGATAAAGCGTATGTAAATATAAATGACCTGAAGGTTGCATTCAAGCATGAAACAGACTGTTGTTTGGTGTTGATCTCAGTGTGCACATAGTGCTACTGTTTGACAGAAGCCACTGAATTATCAAATTTTTACTTAAGAATTTTACATGTATTTTTCAAAATAAACAAATTTGATAAAATGAAATAGATGTGGATAAATATTTTCAATAATTTGTATGGTAATTTTTTGAACATTTTTAGGTCAAGGGAGAACAAAAGACACTCACTGTGTTTCTGGCCCTAAGAACCTGCTGATATTTTTTTAATGGGCTGTGATTGGACAGTCTAAAGGTAAATTGCCCCCCTTTGAAAGGGAATGGAGAACTGTGACTGGACCTTAGCAGCAGTTGGAAATGAGACCGCTTAGAGAGAAGAGGTTCGTTTTCTCTCTCCCTGCTGAAAAGGCAGGCAGCGTTTGCCCATAAGTAAGGATGCATGGTTAACAAGTTGCTGAGGGTAAGTTTCCTCTTCAGAGAAAGTTTTGAGAAGTCCTCTTGAAGAAGCCCCAGAAAAGAAAGTTGAAAAGAAGTCTGTAAATGAAGGAGCGAACACGTGCGTTTTCAAAAAAGTATTTTGCCACGTGTTTATGTAAATTTCCACCTTCTAGCGGCTGTAAAAGAAAAGCGTAATTTCCAGGCAGATGGGAGGAAAATAAGTGAAGAAAGAAGGGAGTTGGTCACCAGGAAGAGAACTTTGTCTTCACAAGAAAGAAAAGAAAAAAAAGAAAAACTTTTGAACCTTGAAAGGATTGAAAATGTACTGTAGAGCTAAGGTTCTTTCCCCTTTTTTAATGTTATCATTGGCACAGTAGGTGGGCACAATTCTTTTTTTTTTTTTTGTGCATTGTAATTTTTAAGTTTGTTTTCTGCTACGCTTTTTTACATTGTGTTACTCAGAGAATAGGTTATCTTATTCTCAGCAAAAAGGGATGAATTTTTGCAAGGACACTTATTTAGCTGGTTAGAAATAAATAATTTTTCTTTGTAATTGAATCTGATTTTCATATATTTTTCTTTATTTTTCGTTAATTCGGGCAATAGTGGAAATACTGTTGCGGCAGGTTTTATTTTCTGAAAGAAAAAAAAATTTCCGAAAATTTATTAATATGTAAAACTTGTTTGCTAATTCTAAAAGAGAAAAGGAAAGGAAAGGAAAGGAGAGAACATTATTGAGAAGTAATTAGCAAGTTATAAACTTTATTTAAAAAAAAATTATAAACCTTGTAGAAAAACTTGAATTTTTATGAATACTTTGAACACTAAATTAGCAAATTGTAGTTTCAAGTTTCTATCCCAAATGTTAGGTTAATGCTGCTTTTTACTGCAGACTAGTTTAAAAGAAGAATGAAAATTAGGACAAACATCTTAATTTATTATAAAAATCTATGATACTCCCATATATTGAAAAAAATTGAATATTGATGAAAATATATCAATAAAGTAAGAAAAAAGAAACCTGTAACAAGAAATTAACTTCAATATTCATCTTACATTTCGCACTAAACATATATGAATGAATAAGTTCCTTGATTATAATTTTTTTTTTGTTTTAATTAACGTAAATTAAAAATTAAAACAGTTTTTTTCTTCTTTAACTTTTGTTCCTAAATTTTACACATAACTAATTACTGGTAACACCGCCTCAGAGCATGCGCACAGGCTTGGCACTCTTTAATAATTACCTGTTTTAAAAACCGTTTCACATCAAAATGTGTGTTTACTGTTTACATGGCGTATCTGATGCCGGGTTGTTGATGATCACAGCTTCAGGTATATAACCTTGTTTTATTTACCGGCTGCGGCAAAGCAAATTCGTAAATCGGGACCTGCACTCATCCATCAATCAAAACCTTGTTTGTACATTTTAAAGCCTTAAATTAGTGTGAGTGCGGTATCGTTTGAGCACTCGCCCATTGAACTACCTTGACCCATGTTATAAAAAGCAGAGTAAATCGTAAACATTTTAATTTCTTAAATGAATGTAGTATTAGTTTTTTTTATAACATCGAGAAGTTTTTAACCAGAATAGAGTGCATCACTGACTGCGATGAAGAGAGAGGAGCAGATCCCAAGTTGAAGTATACTCGAGAATGAGCCTTTTTTAACACTCAGTTTTTTTCACACAAGAAGTGGCAAACGTAGTGGTAGTGTCGATATGAAAAATGGTGAACTCTTTTTCTCTTTTCAGACCCTTAAAGTTAAATACAACAGCTTGGCTTTTTGTTTATATGTTATCTGAATTTCAACTAAACGCAATAATAATCAGTGTTTTTTCCCTTTTTGTTTAGTAATGAATGAAAATGCTACAATATGTGATTTTAAATTTTGTTTTACAATTGCTGTGCCGTGATCATTTCTTCAAAAAATTCAATAGTTTTTGATGCGAAAAATTGACAAGACTACAATGTTTTTCTGTTTTAATTTTATTTAAAATTTAATTTTTTTTTTTAAACTGCGTCTAATTAGGGAATATATCTAACTTTAAAAATTTTAGAACCCCCACTTTTTTTTTTTTAAGAAAAAAAACAATTGCTTAAATACCATTTTTAGTTTTACACTCAGAAAATAATTTTAAACACGAAAGAAGTGTTTGAGCTTTTAAAAACAATATTTTCATGTGACTTAGTTTTAGATTGTTGTTTTATTTTTATTTTACAGTCAGTACTCGAGTACTTTTGTTTTCTTCTTAGAAAAGATTTATAAAACTTTTGTTAACTAACAAATAAAAAATAACAGTAATCTTTTTTATTACTTTTTTTTTTTAAAAAAATACTGGTTATTGAACATTTTCCTTTTTTTTTTACCTGATTAATGAAATAAAAAACAGTGTAGTAACGTAGAATATGTAAGGTTGGTTCATACACGAATTCTGTCATAAACCCCTTTTTTAAAACTTTATGGTTGCCCCCCCCCCCTTATCTTTTTTTTTTAAGCGCTTTCCTTTACAATTTAAAATGGTTTAAAATTATAAACTTTTTTTTTGCTTGTTATATAAAAACTTTGGGTGAGGTGAAGGGATTGTTTTCAGTTTCTTTTCCACCATAAAAAATTTGAAATTTCAAAAGTTATTTTCCACAGTCAACTTCTATAAATGTTGAAATCTTCATTTAACGTCGAAGAATCAAATAACTATTTCCCCATTATGACAAATGAATCATTAATAATTGTCAAATTGTTTACAAAATGGTTGTTTTTGTTTTTTATTAAATTAAAAAAATCAAGCTTTCTGTAGTATAGTGTAAACAATTTGACAACTTTTAGTAATTATTGACTTTAGTTAAGTGTAAAAACCCTTCTTTTAGGTGATATGTCTTGGATATCATTATTTCAGACACTGATGTAGGTATGTTCATGAGATCGATAAAAAAATAGCATACTATGAATAAAAAAGGCCTTAAACTTGATGAAAATATTTTTTTATCGCTTAAATGTTAATGTTATTATAAAGAGGAAAGATCAAAGTATTTTTTGAATATTTTTTTACATTTTTTAATAATTTCTAGCACGTCCAAAATTTTTGTTAAAAATCTTGAATTTTTTTGAATCAGAAAAATTGACAGAAAATCGATCGTCAGTCATTTTTTTAACTTTTTGTTTACAAAGTGAATGTCACCTTTTATATTTCAATTAAAATAATAATTACGATTTTTTAAAAAATAATTTTAAGAAAATTAGAAACTATAAAGTTTATTTAATATATTTTGAAACAAACATTACTTACTTTTTGCTACTTTTTTCAGAGCAGATGATCACATACAAGATTTTTTTTCCATTTTAAAAAAAAAATTAAAACAGTAAATCCAGATTTAATCTTATAAAAAAAGAGTCAAAGACAGTTTGAAACATAGCGAATTGTTTGTTAGTAAGTAAGGAATCTTTTTCGTATCACTTGATGAATAAGAATTGAATATGCCTCTGATGTAAAAAGTGATTACATTTGATTTAAAATCGGTAGAATTTTGGCATTCAAAATTATTTATTGATTTTAAACCAAAATCATATTTATATCCAATATATGCTGGATCTCCAGTTCAGAGATTTGAAGTGATATTGGGAAAATCAGCAACACGTATTATTGCATATTTTTCTTGAATAAATAAAATAAATCAAGCCAAACAGTCCTTTATTTTAGTGAACAATGAAGTATTTGTAAAATTCAATTTTGTTTTTAAGAATAAAAAGTAAAAAGAAATTAAACATTGTTTTACATATATTTTCCTTGTAACATATATACATTTTTTTTTCTTTTTAGAATTTGGCAAGTTTTACTGCTGCCTTTTCAGTCACTGGAAAATGAAAACAACAAAACTTGAATACATTGCTGCTGGTTCTCCTCATTTGTTTTTATTATAACAGTGAAACTCACAAAATATCAGATGGCTCCGGCGACCTGAAAGTGACATTTCTGATCTAATTTCATAACGGATATCTAGTGCGACACTGGATCACGAAATAATTTAAGGCCTGACAGAAATTCTAAATTAATGATGACTAGTTTCCAGCAATTAAAAAAAGAAATTCATCATTCTTAAGCATTTTTTTTTTTTTTTTTAAATATTGGGTCTGGAAAATAAAATAACTATAATGTAACCAGTAATGTTATTGAAAATGCTGAACAAATAACTGATAAAAAAAATTACAATATCAATTTATGGTACCTGAAAATATATTAACTACATTATCAAATACTTCTCTACATTCTAATTTTATTTTAACAAGAAACTCATGATACAAGAACACATGTTCATATCCAAATTACTTTCTCACCAAGTTGCTTGATGAAATCTTTCTTTCTGCTCTGTCAAAGCCAAGATACACACTATGGAACGAAGGATATTCAAGTGTCCACATTGCAGCAAAACCTTTCACTGTTCTAGTCATTTAACCACTCATGTACGCACACATACAGGAGAAAAACCTTATCAATGTGGTCAGTGTCCTAAGTCATTTGCTCTGTTGGGCAACTTGACAGCTCATGTTCGCACACACACTGGAGAGAAACCATACACATGTAAGTACTGTGCCAAATCATTCACACAATCGACAAATCTCAATGTCCATATGCGAGTGCACACGGGAGAGAGGCCTTACAAATGTCAGAGATGCCAAAAGGCATTCAAGACAAGTGGAGCTCTTAATGGTCATGCCAAGTCTTGCTGGAAATTTTCAGACATTGTCTCCAAGCACTTACCAGGCTTCCGTCGAAATGGTAGTGGTGCTGCTGCTGTTTTCCGGACAGTTTCTCACAGTAGCCCTGGAAGTAGGGGGAGGGGTATTGGGAAGTTGTCAGCAGCCAGCACAGAAAGACATCGAATAAGTGTGCCTATGTCAGGAACAACCTCCTCAAAGAGTTCTTCACATGCTTCGAATGAAATTAACAACAGCCAGATATCTCTGAGTGGAAACAGTAACTTGCAAAACTACCGCAAAAAGTTATCTGCATTCTTTACTAAAAAGCGGATAAATTCAGCAAGCCTGGTGCATAGCAAAATAATTAACAGATCCTTGGGGACAAGCAGCTCCCTTGCAATGACTGCTGAAGCTCCAAGTAGTAATTCTAGTATTACGTCCTCTTCTAGTAAAAGGTTGGACACAGCAATCAAACAAGAAGATGCATCAAATGCTTTGAATAATTACAAAGATCCAAGTAGTAACCTAAAAAATCCATCTGAGAATCAAAAGACAGACAACACCCATCTCTTGTCAAGAAATGTGGACTCTATTGTTACATGGAACAAGGAGATGACACCTAACAAAATCAATAGTAGTAGTAGTAGTAGCAGCAGTAATAGTGGATTTGTTAACTCTTCAAGTATTTACAATGAGGTTGGTTCTACTGGCTTGTCTAATACTACTGATGGTTCATTTAGTTCTGGTGAAAACAAGAATTTTAACATTTCCTCAGATTTTTCACAGCCACCTCAAGTACGATCTGATAAGGAGAGTCTTACAATTGACTTTAATTCTGTGTCAGCATTAAGTAGGAACACAACTCAGCAACTGAATTCTCTTTGTCCTGATATTTCTCAAAACAGTAGAGTTTCTGGTTTGCTGCAGGTAACCAGACCTGTCACAACTTCCTTGGATCAGGCAAGAGGCAGCAAACTTGTAACTGAAAAACCTGTCAAAGATACTAACTCTTTGGCCACTATTCAATCAAGTATTTCTCTTGTTCCTAAAGGAAACCTGGAAAAAAGTATTTATATGCCCTATGTATCCACTGGTAATGTGGTTTATGCTTCTCCAAAGCAATCAACTTTTGGCAATGATCAAGTTTCTCCTGTTCTAGCATCATCTGCAGTGATCAGTAACCAAGTTCTGGAGAAGAAGTCTGTAAGAAATTACTTTTCAGATAGACAGTTAAAACCTGGTTGTAGTGTTAGTGATAGTGACCTCAATTCTCCTTTGGAAACTTCTAGAAATATCAAATTGTATTCCAAGAACCTGCCTTACCAAAAACCAAATCCTTCCAAAGTTCATGATAATGCATATTCCACTTTTGTTGAGACCTCAATATGTGAAAAGGTGTTTAAATGTCGCTTATGTGGTATGATCTTTGACAGAATGGATGAATTTGTATCACATATGCCTTTGCATGAAGAAGATGAGCTGCTTGTATGTAAATTTTGTGAACTAGACTTTATGACACCTTTAGAGCTTGTCCTGCACATGAAAAGTCATGTACTACCTCAGCAAGTGTGTGAGTTATGTGACCAAATGGTTCTTTCAACACGTTTTGCTGCTCATCTCAGTATGCATGCTGCTTCAATGAAAAAAATGAACAACCAAACAAGGACATTTTGGTGCCAGTTTTGTGATAAAACCTTTAATCAGCAGGCATACCTTGACCTCCACCTGAGGGTCCATGCTATCCAAAAACCAATTCATTTTAATTCTAGTCACCTAAAGACAACAGCAACAGCAGTGAGCAATCAAAAAACAGTCAGTAGCATTTCTACACAGAAAGTCTTTTCATGTTTGTATTGCAGGAAAGAATTCCAGAATTCCAAGAACTTGATCATCCACATCCGCTCTCATGCAGTTAGTAACCCATATAAATGTAAAAAATGCCACCAAATATTTAAGAATATGATTACTTATAATACTCACAAAAGATCCTGCTTCCAAGACCAAAAAAATGAACCACAAGAACACTTCCAATCATCATCACCTACGATTACAACTACTACTATCAGTTCTGATTCTGCTGCTAAAGCCATTACTTCTACAGTAACTGCTGTTTCTACTTTGTGCACTGAAAAAATACTGAATGAGCCAGAAGCAACTCATCGGCCAAATTCACTTTCCAATATAGGTAATGAGATAATCAGGGAATCTGTTGTTCGCCCTTCATCAGCCCCACAATCTACATCTCATATCTTTATTCAGCCCAATAATTTTAGCCATCCCACTGAAACTAGCTTTGAAAATGCTAATCAGGAAACTATTCCCAAATTGTTAGAACAATCTAAACACGACACCTCTACTGATGATGAAAGAATACAGGCAATTCAGACAAATATAGAAAAGCCACAAAATAACTCTGCTGATGATTCTAATGGCAACATCACAGACTTAATCATTGCTTCAGTGACTGGAAGAAACACTGGTGAAATGTGTGAAGAGAAAATGGAATGTGATAAAATGTCTTCAGAAAATTTGGATAACAATCTTGTAGAACAAAAAACCAAATGCTTTTTATGCTTTGAAGACTTTCCCTCAAAGTCTTCTTTGTCACAGCACTTACAATGTGCACATAATGCAGGTGAGTTAGCATGCAGAATTTGTGATAAAACATTTTCCAAAGTGGATGAGTGCATTGAACATATTGACTGTTGTAAGTCCTCTTCAACTGTTAAGGTAAAGTGCGAATTTTGCAATGACAGTTTTGCCACAGACTCTGATTACAAGCAACACAAAGAACAGCAACATGGCCCCAGCTGCTCAGACCTGGCTAAAAGCAACAAACCTCTCATCATTGACAAAAAGGACATTACCCTAGGGAACACTGCACAGAAAAATTCATCCCTAGATATAATCAGCTGCAAGGTCTGCAGCAAACAGTTTACTAAACTGTATAGCCTCGCAGTGCATATGCGCACTCACCATTCACTAAAGAACATTAACTTGAATAAGTGCAGGTACTGTGAGCGTACTTTTACATCAATGTCCCACTTATATGTTCATCACATGAAGGCTCATGATCGGTCACAGTTGCTTCGGTGCAAGTATTGCAAGAAGCCATTCAAGAATTGGACTCGCATGAAGACCCATCTTCGGACTCACACAGGGGAGAAGCCATATCCATGCCAAATATGCCCCAAATCCTTCTCTCAACATGGAAATCTGACTGCACACATGCGTACCCATACTGGGGAAAAGCCTTACAAATGTAAATATTGTGAGAAATCATTTACACAATCCACCAATCTGAATGTGCACATGAGGGTGCATACAAATGAGAGGCCATACCAGTGCCATATGTGCATGAGTGCTTTTAAGACATCAGGAGCACGTAATTCCCATTTACGCGGTTGCCTTGGAGTTAAGGGAAAGAATAAAGGTTCTTTATTTTTACGGAACCGTATACGAGGAAGACAAATTAAGAAAAAGTCAAATGCTATCAAAACTACTCCAAATTTGTTGAACTCAATCCTGATTCCAGAGTCATCTCTTGTGCAGGATTCTCTCTCTGCTTCTAACTCCAACCAGTTAAGAAAAAGTGACACTGAAAACTTTCCAGTGGACAAGAAATTACTTACCAGCATTGAAGAAACACCTGCAGCATTAAATGTGACATCATCATCATCATCACCATCTGTGTCAAAATCAACTATTTTACAGCAGCTGGAAATTGATAGCTCCAAAACTATGTCAGAAGTTAACAGGGCTGAATTTGAAAATGATTTCCAATTTACCATTGAAAGTGAAACACCTGATTGCACTAACAAAGAACTGTTCCCCACAATTCAAGGTTTCTATCGAAATCAGTTCTGTAGTGATGTTCCTTCTAAATCAGAACCTGCAACTTTTGTAGACTTTTCCACCCCCTCAGATAAAGAAAGCACTGCCCAGAAAAATTCTCAGAATTTGCATTCCAATGTCACTGATGATGTGGTAGATATTCTTGAAAGCCATAAAGCTACTTCTGACAGTAATTCTTATCAGGCTAGTTGCAATTCACATCCTGAACATCATGCTAATGTTAATGAGAACAATGATGTTGGTGATGATGTTATTATTGCCGACGTTGATAACAGCCTAGGTACAGTTACGCAATCAACAAATTTGAATGACAAGAATTTAAGTTCAGTAGAAGAATTCACAAAACTTAGCAACACAAGTTATGTTAGCTCTGTTAATATTTATAACAAAAATGAGAATTTGGATATTGCTGAAAATGTAACTGATAATTTTTCAGAAATCTCAACAAATAGATTCCTATATCCTGATGACAGTGAGTTTCAAAGATCTGGTGTAGCTGGTACTTCAGCTGCTCTGTTTGGCTCTCAGACACCACCACTGAGTATGAATAATTATACGTCTTCTCAGACTGGTTCCCAATTCACCATTACATACAATGCAGAAGGTCCATCAGAACCTTATGTTGCCAATGAGTCGGACACTAAAATCAATCCACAACCAGTCAACAGCTTATACTCTAATCAAGAATCAACAATAGAGCAAAATCTAGTGGATCAAGGATCATGTCTATTCAGCTCTTCAAAATTCTCTGATGCCTTTAATTCAACCAGTGACTATACAGAGCAGATGATATCTCACATGAGGCTCCCGACAAATGTGTTACCATCAACATCAGATACCAACCTTCAGTCAAATTCTTCACAAGCCTTTGATCAGTTGTCATCCTCATTGGACCAAGCTTATATTAATCAGCAACAGCCACATCTATTTAAAATACAAACTACTACTATGGACCAATTACTTCAGCCAAATTCCTCAGATAACAATACAGAAGATTCCAAGACACAACTAATACAGTGCAAACTGTGCCCAAAACGTTTTACCAAATTCTACAGCCTCGCCGTCCACATGAAAACTCATTCGCAGCAACAGCAGCAGGTTTACACATGCAAAATCTGCATGAATCCTGAGGTGTTTCTCACGGCTGATGACCTCAATGAGCACTTGAAAAAGAACCATTGTGAGTTTCCATGCAACTTTTGCAACAAGATCTGTCACAGTTCTTCGCAGCTGGAAACACACCTACGTACACATACTGGGGAAAAACCATTTTGTTGTCCTCACTGTCCCAAAACGTTTGCTGTCAACTGTAATCTGATTGCTCATGTGCGTATCCACACAGGAGAGAAGCCCTTTCGTTGCCAGTACTGTGACAAATCATTCACCCAGGCTACCAATCTTAATGTTCATACACGTATACATACTGGTGAAAGGCCCTACAGTTGTAACAAGTGCAAGAGAGCATTTAGGACATCCAGTGCTCTCAAGGGACATGTTAAGTGTTGCCCTATTTAAATTTTGACATAAACAGAATTGTACTTGTTTATTTCAGTGGTGTACATGGGAATAAATTTGCTATCAGTGACATTTAAAACCCCTAAAAGATTGACCAATTAATTCTCTCATCCTTTATGTGGTTACTGCCTTACTTTTTGGACATTTACATAGAAATCCTCTGAAATTACACAAATAAATTATTACTGTGTGATTTGTTTGTATTTTTCCTTGTACAGAACTACATCAGTGAAAAAGCAAATAAACCTTTTTTATTGCTTTGCAATATCAATTAAAATTCTAAATATTTAAACAGCTTGAACATTTTTTATTGCTGTAAAAAAATACTTTGAAAGTTCCTTTTCCCAGTGAGTCAATGTACAGATTGAATTTGAAAAAAAAAAAGGATTTGCTACAATTTTATTGACAATACTAAATTAACAATTTTATAGACAATACTATCTTAATGAATACAAGTTAACAATTTTTTTGGATTGTACTAAACTAAACTACTTTCTGAAATATGAACTTTCAAAATGTGAATGCAAACTATTTATTAGCTATTATTAAAATTATTATTTTGTCCCTTAATGAAAAAAAAAAGATAAGTACAGTTCAGTATTCATAATACTTCTAATACATTTAGCAAATTTTACAGGGCTTGGATGCTAGTTCAACTACCAAGATGGATTGCTTTTACAAGAGCTAAAGGGCTCCAACAGTATTATTATATACTCATACCTGAGAGGAGAAGTTACCAGGGCAATTAACATGAATTAAATGCAAACTATCTTATCTGGAATTTGATCTCTGTTCACTAATTCATTCTACATGCTATTAACTGTTAGGCCAAAGGCACCACCAAATAAATGAAATGCTGATATCGGAAAAAAAAAAACGAGGTTAGCCTGCTGTTTATTCTCTCATCACTATGGGCTTAAAATTATATCAAGTGAAAACAAAATTTTGACTTCTGTGTATTGTTGCCACATGCAAAAACATTTTAAAGATAAAAAGGTCCCATTTAGAGACACTTTTAAAAGTATTTTTCATTTACTAGATTTACTTTAGGGTATAATAATCTTAATTTTGTAAATGCTAACTTCATCCTAGAAAGTTGTCGAATGACTTCTTTTTTTTTTTCATTAAATTTTCCAGATCTGGTAAAATTCACTTTCTAAAATTTAACTTTTTTCATCCCATTTGATGCGCTATTTCATTAAAAAGAAATTTCACATATTTTCATGAATTTTATTTTTGGGTTATAATTGATGCATTTTGAAAGAAACTGAAGTGTCATTCTGTAGATGTTCCAAAAATAGAATTACAAACAATTTGAAAATTTCAATTTTAAAAATTTGAAATATTTAAGAAAAATAAATTATTTTTATGCAGCCCTTTCTAATCTTTAGGAATAGTAAAAAATTAAGATTTTGTTTTTTCCCCTTGTAAATCTGATCAACTTTCACTTTTAACATTGTTCCATTATTTCATTACAATTTCCATTGCTACATATAAAAAGAGCATTTTTTAAGGCAAAGTGATTCAAAGATGTTATTACATAATGAATATATATATAATTATTTATTTTAGGATATTAAAACAAAAATATTAAAAATCGCATACACAATTACAACTATGTTTCAACACTACAAATGTGTCTTGAGTGATGTTAAACTGCTGTTGATTATTTTAATTTTAAAAATTCTCATTTTACCTGGAGATATATATATATATATATATATATATATATATATATATATATATATATATAATGTGGCCTTTTGATGTCTTGTTTATTATATAAATTGTTTTTCTTGCTCATTTCATTATTTCATTATTATTGATTATGCTTTCCTTATGGAGAAAATATTGAAATGTTTAATATATAAATTGTAAATTTCTCTTATATTGAGAAGAGCTTCAAATTTTTTTTATAGTTTTAATGAAGAAAAAAACTTAGTTTTTATTTTCAGCCTGAAACTTATTCTTTAAGGAAAATCTATTAAAATTGATGGATAAAAATTAAAATGTTGAATAACTAAATAAATAATTAAAAATAATTTTAATATTTTGTAATAGTTATTCACACTGTCACAGAAAATAAAATTTAAAATCACCATTTATAGAGTATGTGTAGTTAATTATTTTCATTTTGCAAAGATGTGGAGCACTTAGTGAGAATCGAACTCACTGCACTAATTTGCTTGAAAAATTTGCTAGCCATTACTCCATGTGCTGTTCATACTGAACTGAACTTAGTTTGGAACAACTTGTGAGGATTGAGCATATTAAATAATAATCTGCTAGGTTAGTTTGTTTACCCCATTGAAAGGTACCCATCCCCTCTTATTAAGCATCTATTAAAAATCACTGTATTCAGCTGCTTCTGTTTTACTGATTTTCCAGATGTGGCACAAGGCCGAAAGTAGGGAGCACCCAATGAGGATCGAACTCACTACTCGGTTGTAATTGTTTTAGCGACACAAGCTTGCTAACCATTACACCACGTCGATGTGTGCAAACTGCTTCCGTTTTACATCTTTTCCTCTTCCCCACTTTGTAAACAACATTTTTTATCAGATTGATACTTGTCTGGTACTCAAAATACATATGTACATTTACTGGTATGCAAGAACTTCTTGATGCATTCAATGTTATGGTATCACAAGTATGGAAGAGCAACACATGAACAATTATTCTATAAGCAAGCAGTGACTATTTTGAGAACATGGACTGAAATTACTTGATACTTTTCTTTTTCATGCTCCCTGGTATTTATTTATTTCTCCACCTATTCCATCTCACAGAACACAAAACTTAGTGATATCTTAACAACCTTAGCCCAGAGCTATCCACAATCTTGGCAAAATTGTTTAATGGCTGCCTGAAGGAGAAATGTTTTGCAGGTCTATGTAAGGTGTCAGTTGTATGCCTAGTTTATAAGAATGAGGGTGACTGCTCACCCCCATTGCAATATTGCCCCATCAGACTTTGTCATTAACAAACTTTTTGAGGTCATCATTATCAAGAAGGTGGTTGATCACCTCAAAAGAAATAGCTTCTTGAGCAAGAAACAGCATGAATTTCACTCTTCTAGGTTTACTGTCAATGTCTTAACTTTCATTACACAGAATCAGTGAAGCTCTTGATAATAAATCCATTAGGAATTTGATAATCTTAGATATCTCAAAGGCTTTTGAAAAGGTGTGGCATAGGGGAGTGCTACACAAACTCTTCAGCTATGGCATTTTTGGAATAATTTTCTCAATTATCAAGTCCTTGTGGATATGTCTACGAAGGTTGTTAATGACCAGTCCTCTGAAACCCATGTGATCAATGCAGGAGTCCCCTAAGCTTCCCTCCTTAGTCCTACCTGTTTTCTGCTTTATATTAATCTGCCTAAGAACATTTTCAGTTCATTATTAAATATATATGCAGAAGATACCACTGCAATGTATGGATGCACCTCTAAAAATCTAGATAACCAGAGCCTGGCAGTTGATTTCTCCTCTGACCTTGCTTGCACAGCTCAATGGGGAAGGAACTGGCTTGTCACATTCAATACCTCCAAAACTAAGCTAGAAATGTTTCATCACTGAGCAGACCATGAGTTTTCTTCAGTCATGATGAACAATTGTACTGTCAATGAGGTTCCTTGCCTGGAACATCTATTAAGATTCAAGGTCAGTTTGGACCTCAAGTGGAATTTGTGTATATACAATTTATTGCTAAAAATGCTGGAAAAAGGGTTCTATGTACTGTTCCAGAAAGTACCTGATTCCTTTTGCCTTGCGCTATCTTTACTAAAAATGGACTGCTGCTACCATATCTGGGTTGGAGCTGCTTAATCCTCACTTTCCAGCCTTCAAAAGCATTTGTGCCATCTTGTGGGTGATGAATTGTTTTCTGCTCTACAATCCCTTTATTACATATGAAACATGGTTAACTACCACTACTATTGTTATTTTGTGGCAGATTTTAGGCAAACTACATTCCTTGGTTCCACCAGTTCAAACCTGCACATACACTGAGTTGATTTATCCTCATTCCCTTTATATTCCATTGGTAAGGAGGAAGTTCAGCATCTTCCCCAGAACTGTTGCATTGTGGATCAGACTCCCAAAAGGGTGCTTTCCCACTTACTACAATCTTAACCTCTTTGTCTAGAATCAACTGTTATCTATCTTACATATCCTCATAATGTGCACCTATTGCTCTTTTGTCATATGTCCTTACAAGAACTTCATTTAGTAACCTTCTCTCTTGAGTAGCTCTTGGACCTTGCATTGAGTTAACAATAGTATTAAAAAAATCATAGGATTTTGTTTAGAGGAATGGCCTTAACACTTTTAGTGCAATGAAGAGGTGTTGCTAGGGAATCCAGCTTTTGTAATTATTGCTTTTTATAATTTTTAAAAAATAAATAAAGTCACTTAGACTGATTAATGGATTAAACACTTCATTAACTGGTTGTGAGATTTATTACACTACAGGCAGGCAATTTTCAGTCTTCAACCATTTTTCTTTCAGTTTTTATTTTTTTCAGGTAAATTTTTTTGAAAACATGAATGCCATATTTTTTCATAAAAATAAAAATAATATTCTTTAAATTGCTCTGAAAGATATTATTCCAGCTTGTCTATAGTACATTTCTATGTTAACTAAAATAATGAAAACAAATATATTCCCTAGGATTATTGATTAGTGTGAAATTTTCTATCACAGTAAAGACAATTTCTAGATTTTTGCTTTTATAGAATTTCACATACTTTTTCTTATTTTATTTGTTTCTTTTTTCTATCATCTTAAAAATATTAAATCAATTAAAAGTATTTTTTTGAAAGTGGAAATACATGGTATATTTTCTAAAAATCATTTTTCTCTTCTGCCAGAATTTGTCATTGAAAATCTAATTATTAGAGTGACTGAAAGTTTTACTGGATTTGTTTAGCAAACCCTACTCATCATATAAAAAATAAATCAGCTAAATAGTGCCTCTACATGTTTCAAGACAACAAATATATATATATATATATATATATATATATATATATATATATATTTTATGGAAAGATAAGCATTACATTTTGTTATATTCTTGAAATATTTTCTCCTGTATTTAACTGTGACATGTTCATCAATCAAAATACTGCTCTTAGTATAGTGTTATTGCTAATCACAGAATTTGCTATATAATAAAGAAATCAAGTTTTATTGGAATCCATTTTGGTGCACACACAATCATTGAGACATACATTAATATATGCACTGGTCTTTCTATCCAAGATAATAAAACCATATATGAATATGAGTAATATATATATATAGTCTGTGCATAAAATAAGACTTGTACACAAAATTACAAGCATTAATGTACAAGATGACAAACAAAAAAAAGAGCCAAGAGATTAGAAAAATAAATTTAATTATACCTGAGGAATTTGAAGTAAAATTTTTTCTGAAATCAGTCTGGTCAACATTTTTTTTAACATAAAAATACTTTGTTGATATTTATTAAGCTTAGGTTAGTTTGACAGGGTCTCAATTGTGGAGTGCTTGGTGAAGATCAAATTCTTGCTCAACCTTGCTTTATTGCACATTTTAAATATTTGTTTTCAAAAAGTCATTTGAGACTAGTCTGAACATAGACATCAATTTTACATAGTTAAATGATAAGGATTATTTTTCTGCAAGATTAATATATTTTTAAATGTGCTGTAAATTGATCAACTTTAAAGCAGTTGTTGTCATTACTGATTTAGGAACTTGCTGAAAGTAATTAGGATTGCCTTATGAGATAAATTATTTGACTGATAGCTAATTTTAAAAGTTGAGTAGATAGAAAGGCTTTTATAGTGCCTTGATAAATTAAAATCAGTAAAGCATTTTATGCTAAAGTTATTTGCTTTATTCAAATTTTGATAAAGTTCTTGGCAATGAATATTCATTTTTTTTATTGTAATCATTTCTGCATTATGAACCGATCAGGTTTGTACTAACTAAAAATATTCATAATGCAGTGATTTCTTTTTAAAATTCTCTAATATATATTATCACACCTTCCATGGAAAAGTTTTTGATAAAATGACCAATAGAAGAATAAATAAGAATTAAAAAAATGATAACTAGCTATCAAGATACAAATGATCTTGATTTGACAACCATTTACATTTGCAAAAGATGACTGAATTAGCATTATAGGAATGCATTGTCATCATTGCCAAGCAAAAAAAAAAAAATATTGTAAAAAGTTCAATACAAAATGTGATTGGAGTTTTAAAAAATAAAGCCTTTTTAGTATCTATTCTCATTTTTTTTTTAAAGAATTTCATTAACATTGAGAGATTTATTTTCATAATTTTAGCTACAAAGTAAGCAGAATCTATAAAAAATTAAATTTCTGTTTGTGGATGTGTGAGATTTTTGTTAGGACAATACTGTTAAAATGCTCTAACTTGAAGGATAAAGCAATTTCCAGTCCAAGTTGCAACTAAATAACATTTTGAGGTTTTGCCTTTGTGCTCACCCTGATAAGCATCTAAATTTTCCATATTTTTTAAGATTTTAAAAAATCATATCCATATCGGAAGAAGAATGAAAAGATCACTAATTGCTGGTTAAAATAATAATTCCCATGTTTTGTCTTTTCCCTATTTTAAGAAAAACATTTCCAATTTGTAAGTATGCCTGTTTAAAATCATTTAACATGAAACTATTGATAATTAAAGATTATTATTATTATAAGTCTAACTAAATTTTAAACGTAATTATAGATTGAATTAGTACAGAGTAGTTCCCCCTTATTTATAGATAATTATATTCTATAAAAATAGGAATTAGTTTGACATCGAGCTTAATGGACGCTTAACAAAAAGGTATCTTGAGATACATTTCTCGATTTTTTTTAAAAAACTCGGTGATTAAGAGAAGTCAGTGATGTTTGGTAAAGTAATGATTGCAGCATCATTTTCAAATAATAATTTGCTCTAATTTGGTTCATTTATTTTAAACCAGGAGAAATTATTTTTTCTTTCTTTTTTTTTTTTATAAACAACTCTGACTAGTATTAGTAAATTTCATGATACCTAATTGGTATACTATAAATTATTTTTCATCTAGTGAAAAAAAAAAAAATGAAAATAGCAGAATTATACCCCTTGGATCAGTTGTTACTTGACTAATTTGAACATGGCGGAGACAACGTCAACGACACAAATAGGCGCTGCACTTTCGGCAAAATACAAATCCTCTTTCGCATATATTACTATTAAGGATAGGTTGCCTGTGATATTAAGTAAGGTTGTTGATAGTCTGTATAGAAATAAGGAAAATATTCGTGCTCAATATGGAGATGAGGGCAGTGAAGAACTGAAGACGTTGATTGGCAAGATATCAAAGCTTCGTAACGAGGTGCAAACGAACAAGCCCATTTTATCCTTAACCGATTCTGATTCCGATGTCGGTGATTGGAATAATTACCTAAAAGAGGAGACTGAACGGTCGAACGGAGATAAACCGACTTGGTTCAATAACCCTTGGCTCTATGTCGAGTGTTACATGTACAGGAGGATCCAGGAGGCGGTCAGTGTGACCCAAACTTTAAAACAAGTTGACGTCTTTCAAGAACAGAAAGAAGAAACGTTCTCTTCGTCCCAGTTAGCAGTAGAAACGTAAGTTTTTAAAAGATATTTTTTATTTTAATTTTCTGATATCTTACCTTGTTATTGTTTTAAATAGTAATATATATTAGCAACGACCAAGATTTGAATTGAAAAAAAATCGCACTAAAAAATAATAATGTTTCACAAACAAATGGAGTTGAATAGTGAATTTATTTGTGAAAGCAAAAAATATACAGTATATTTTAATTAAAATGAGGTATCAACAAAGTAGCAAATACCCCGCCAAAAATTATATTTGAATTTTTTTACTTTAATTCCTTTTTAAGATTCCGAATCATTTTTGACACTCGATATTTGACATTTTTTTTCACGTTTGATATTGAAAGAAATTTCAATTTAATGATAACACTAACGACACTTTTTCTGGGATTTAGCTTTATAAATAAAAATGTAAAAAAAATTATCTTTTAGCATTTCAATCAAAATTCGGTACTTTTTTCGTTTGATCACTGTAAGTAAAAAAACATTGAATTCATTAAAGATATTTTTTTTTCTAAAATAGTAATAAACTAAACACTAGCCTCTTCTGTCAATAAGAAATAGGCTGTAAAAGTGTTTTTAGCAACAACTGGAAATCAAATACAGCTATTTTTAGAGTTACTTTATTTGTTAGCGATTCCCCGTGTTTTAAGTAGCAGCAACTACAGAATTAGTATTCCATTTAAGCTCCTTAACAGGCTTAACGCCTAAAGTTGCATAACAATAAGTAAAGTCTTAGTCCCAAATGCTTCCAATCAAATTGCTGGTCTAGTTAAGTAGCTGACTTTTTTGTTAAAATCTTTATTACAATTACAATTTACAAAAAAAGAATGTTCCACCAAATCAATTTGAAAATAATATAAGAAAAGAAAACAAACGAAAATTTTAAAATAATGTCTGAATTATTTACCTTTAAAAGTGAGTAAAATAAAGCAATTTGTGTTTTCATAATTTTTACGCTAGTGGAAAAAAAATAATAGAATTTCGAAGCCCACCTATTTTTCTTAGGCCAACTCCGTGCCCATTTAAAAAATTCCTCAGGCCCATTGTGGGCCTAATGGCCCATATTAAGAATCACTAGTCTAAACGACAGAAGAAAATCCAATTATATACCCAGGAAGTAACTTTTCTTCAATTTTATTAACTTTTCTCAATCAGCACACACTAAAACTTGAACTTGAGTTTTAAGTGTTTTACAACCATTAAATGTGTAATTTTAATATTAAAAAGATACAAAGGATAACAGAAAACTAAGTAATTTATATTTGTAGGTGAAAAGATAAAGTATTAATCACTTAGCATTTATTGAAAGGCATCACATCTCAAGTTAATTATACAAAGCAATTACTACAGCAAAACACATTAAAAACAATGTAGAAGTTATTATCTTGAGATTATTAAATGAGTTATGATTTACATTTATTTAAATTTGTCTGAGGTTTTTCAAAAATTGTTATATTTTTAACATAGAAAATATACACAACTAGTGGTCTGCTTTGTGGATTGCTTAGCTGTGTATTTCTGACCAGCACCAATGATTGATATTCAATTCTGGTAAAAATCCAGGAAATTGATTATTGATTTTCAAGGCAGACCATAACTTTCTTACACTCAGTCTTGTAATGTTCAAAGCTAAACTTAATGAATATCCCCAATATTATGAACAAGTGGTGGCTTTTGTGGCTGACTGGTGTTGCGGGTTCATATTCAAGACCAGGTAAAATAAAAACAGGAACTTGAATGCAAATTGTAAGACAGGCAGGCTGATTTTTTTCAACAAAATCTTCCTCTGCTCATCATACTTATTTGATTTTGTGCCATATAATTTATTTTATATAGTTTCTATGAATTTATCAAGAAGACTGAGAATTTCCCATTGAGATTATAACAAATCTAGGATAAGTAAATTCCAAGAAATTATGAACAACCACCAGAAATTTAAAGCAACATTATAATTACTAAAATGGAAAATAGAATTGATCATTTAAATTTCAGCTAAGGTTGCTTATATTCACTTGGCACTAATGCCCTTGGAAAAATCAAGAATATACTTCTTTGTACTATCTCATTGTCAGATATCTTGATAAAATGTGTTGTCTCTGGCATACCAGAATGGTTGATTGACAAGACAGCAAGCGAGCATATGAACAAATCACTTTTCTCACAATTAATACCTAGGCATTAATAACTGTAAAAACTTACCACATTTATTCTCAATTTTTTTTTTTTTTACAGAGGCTAGAATATAACATAACGTTAATAATTGGCAGTATCCTATGTTAAAAATCGCATGTTTGCTTCACATTATTGAAACTTCAGAATGCTTAGATTTGTTTTTAATAATGGAAATATATAACATCACAATAGAAAGAAAAAGTATCAAATTTGAATCAGGAAAAATTTTGGGTAGAAGTTAAAAGCAGAAAAGAAATTTACATTTGGCTTTTTAGCTTCTATTTAGTGCAATATGTTTTATTTAGTTTTAGTAAGTTCTTGACATTGTATATGGATAAATATTAGGAGCACAAATTTACATGTCAAAACAACTCAGACATTGAATAAGAAAGATAATTAAAAGTGAATTCTGTAAATTATTTTTCTGAAAATTGAGTAAAAGGATGACCAGAGGTAAAAAAAAAGAAGGTAAATAATCGTGGTACAAATTCTGTTC
>OZ038478.1:73628170-73630150 GCA_964036315.1 Acanthosepion esculentum | reverse complement strand
TATATACATGTGTGTGTATATATATATATATATATATATATATTTATTTATATAGGTATGTGGGTATATATACATGTGTGTGTATATATATATATATATATATATATATTTATTTATATAGGTATGTGGGTATATATACATGTGTGTGTATATATATATATATATATATATTTATTTATATAGGTATGTGGGTATATATACATGTGTGTGTGTATATATATATATATATATGTAATATTTATATAGGTATGTGGGTATATATACATGTGTGTGTGTATATATATATGTATATATATATATATATAGGTATGTGGGTATATATACATGTGTATGTGTGTATATATATACATAGGTATGTGGTATATATATGTGTGTGTGTATATATATATAGGTATGTGGGTATATATTGTGTGTGTGTATATATATATATATTATTATATAGGTATGTGGGTATATATACATGTGTGTGTATATATATACATAGGTTGTTATATATTATATATAGGTATGTGGGTATATATATTGTGTGTATATATATATATATAGGTATGTGTTTTGTGTGTGTATATATATACATAGGTATGTGGGTATATGTATGTGTGTGTATATATATACATAGGTAGGGTATATATAGTATATATATATGGTGTGTGTGTATATATATATATATATATATAGGTATGTGGGTATATATATGTGTGTGTGTGTATATATATATATATATATATATAGGTATGTGGGTATATGTGTGTGTGTGTATATATATATATATATACATAGGTATGTGGGTATATATATGTGTGTGTATATATATATATATATATATAGGTATGTGGGTATATATATGTGTGTATATATATACATAGGTATGTGGGCATATATATGTGTGTATATATATACATAGGTATGTGGGTATATATGTGTGTGTATATATATACATAGGTATGTGGGTATATATGTGTGTGTATATATATACATAGGTATGTGGGTATATATGTGTGTGTATATATATACATAGGTATGTGGGTATATATATGTGTGTGTATATATATACATAGGTATGTGGGTATATATATGTGTGTGTATATATATACATAGGTATGTGGGTATATATATGTGTGTGTATATATATACATAGGTATGTGGGTATATATATGTGTGTGTATATATATACATAGGTATGTGGGTATATATATGTGTGTGTATATATATACATAGGTATGTGGGTATATATATGTGTGTGTATATATATACATAGGTATGTGGGTATATATATGTGTGTGTATATATATACATAGGTATGTGGGTATATATATGTGTGTGTATATATATACATAGGTATGTGGGTATATATATGTGTGTGTATATATATACATAGGTATGTGGGTATATATATGTGTGTGTATATATATACATAGGTATGTGGGTATATATAGTGTGTGTATATATATACATAGGTATGTGGGTATATATATGTGTGTGTATATATATACATAGGTATGTGGGTATATATATGTGTGTGTATATATATACATAGGTATGTGGGTATATATATGTGTGTGTATATATATACATAGGTATGTGGGTATATATATGTGTGTGTATATATATACATAGGTATGTGGGTATATATATGTGTGTGTATATATATACATAGGTATGTGGGTATATATATGTGTGTGTATATATATACATAGGTATGTGGGTATATATATGTGTGTGTATATATATACATAGGTATGTGGGTATATATATGTGTGTGTATATATATACATAGGTATGTGGGTATATATATGTGTGTGTATATATATACATAGGTATGTGGGTATATATATGTGTGTGTATATATATACATAGGTATGTGGGTATATATATGTGTGTGTATATATATACATAGGTATGTGGGTATATATATGTGTGTGTATATATATACATAGGTATGTGGGTATATATATGTGTGTGTATATATATACATAGGTA
>OZ038478.1:73565670-73615670 GCA_964036315.1 Acanthosepion esculentum | reverse complement strand
TTATTCAAAAATAAGCACACAAGAAATTGCCTTTCTCTCTGCCAAGTCTCAATAACCTAGGGCATAGAATCTCCGACTGATTCCAAATCGGTTGGTTTTTGGTCCCAGCTTGAAGCGATCGGATGTATAGTCCACACTGAAGAGCTGTGATACAGCAAAACTGTCTTTCTGTGGATGACAATATTTTATATATATATATATATATATATAATATATATATATATATATATTGTGTGTGTGCGTGTTAGCAAATGTAGATCAAAGCTTAAAACAGCAAATTAAATAATCAGTAATGCTTCCAAAGAAGGTTTTATTGTTTCATGCAAGACACAGGACAAAAAAAAACAAACCTGAAACAGAAAATTAATATATACTCCTGAACAGCTAAATATGCAGATATATGTAAGAAATGAGCAAGAGTGTATCTCCAAAATTCTGTTGTCAGCAGCTATATAAAGTTGTAAATAACATGTGGTGCTGCCCTTGTTGCTACTGAATGAACTAATTGCAGCTGATTCAAAAAAGCAGAAAGATATTTGAGATCAATATTTGTTTTATTTATTTAAATACATGTTAATCATATTTTTGCATAAGAATCAATTTTTATAAAATTTCTATCAAAATATAAGAAACTGGTGCATAATGCTGCCTGCATGAGGAACTTTGTATATAATTTCTATTTTTAATAAAAACATTTTTTTCTTTTTTTTTTTTTTTACTACATTCAAAATAGATATTACATAGCTCATGCAAGTATTTATATTTTTTTAAATTATTATATTTTATTTTCATTGCAGGCTATTGATCTTTTTGGACAATTACATCTCTGATAAGGAAACAATCACTGATAATACATCAGTGAAAAGTGCCTTTTCCCAATTTCTCCATTTTTCTCTCTGGGGAAACAAATGTGATCTTTCTATATCAGCTGGATTTGAAAATGCACAGAAACTGAGTCCAGTAAAATCATTGGAAAAGCTAGAATCGAATGTTCTCATTGATGACACAGAAGATATTTGGATTTTGTTAAAGAAACTTAAAAATGAAAAAAATTACCCATTAAAAATAGACATCATTTTAGACAATGCTGGATATGAAATACTTACAGATTTTTGTTTGGCAGAATTCCTCCTTGTCTCTGGCTTAGTCAGTTGTGTCCATTTTCATGGAAAGAACATTCCTTGGTTCGTTTCTGATGTAACCCCCAGAGACTTCAAATGGACACTGGATACATTGGCTGCTTCATCAAATAGCATTTGTGCCTATTTTGGAGAGAAATGGAAGCAACGCATTGCTGATCACAGTTGGAAGTTTTCAACCCATACGTTTTGGACCTTGCCACATGACTTTAATGAAATGAAAAACAAGTTTCCTGAATTATTTGATCAACTTACTTCAAGTGACTTTCTTATCTTTAAAGGGGATCTTAACTATCGAAAATTAGTTGGGGACATTAACTGGGAAATGACGACTCCATTTTCCAAAAGCATCAGAAGTTTTCACCCAACTCCACTGTGTACAGTAAGGACAATAAAGTCTGACACTGTAGTTGGGCTACAGGCAGGGGTAGCTGAACAAATGGCTAAAGAAGACCCTAAGTGGTTGATAAATGGAAACTGGGGCTTGATTTGTCTGTCACAAAAAATATCCTGACCTTTTCAATAGTTTTTAATTGCTTGGGATTTTTACTTATTTCTATGTTTTTGTTTCTGGCTGTCTATGAATTGTTACCCCTCCCCCCCAATTTGTTGTGGGTACTTGAGCAAGTCTTTCACTCTGCATGTTTTTGTTTTTTTCCTATTCAAAAACATATCTCAGCCCCATCCATATTTCTATTTTGTTAACAAAAAAAATACTTTTATGTAAAAATATATCTTTTGATGAATTTGATTTTGTGAAGATTTATAATTGCTATCTTTTTGCAATATGACAAAAACCGGCTGCTATGCAGTATTGGTGTGTATTTGATAAGAAAATTTTCTAGATTGTACCAGGCTGACAAGATCTGTCCAGAAATGATTCAGCATTTAATAACAACAACAAAAAAATAGTGTAAGTAATAATACCTTAGTCCCCTTCAATGTATTCTCTTTGGGACATCATAAACTTATCCCAGCATCCTTTCCATTTTTCAAAATGGTCTGCCATGTTTATTTGGATTGCCATCAGCTAACTTACTGCATTCTCCTTAATCTCATGTACGGTCTGAAATCTTCTCCCTTTCAATGGTGGTAGAAATTTCAGGGAACCAAATCTAGACACTACTCAGAAGGTTGGCAAATCTGAGTATTGCAGTGCTATGCCAAAAAAAAAATTGCATGGGACTTCACTGATCTATTTGCTCAGTTATTATGAATGTGGCAGTCACACAGTATCAAGACTAATTCCATAATGTTTTTCTGCCAACTGAGTAACCTCATGCATGTGCCATGAGGTCCCCTCTGATTGGTTGCAAAGTTATATCAATGACATCTAACCAAAGATATTCTTTTCAAACAGACCTTGTAAAAAGTCTTTGTTCTATAAGAATTGTAGAAAGATTTTTTATTTTTTTCTCTCCTGATACCATCAAAAATTTTTTTTAAATACAAATATCAAATAGTCATAATGATCAAAATTTAATTTTTTATTGAGAGTTTAAATAGAAAAATTATACATACTTTACATTTATGAATTACTGTGTTAGAACTGACCTTCCTACTTTAGTTCTTTTGCAGGTATAATACCTGCAAAGGAACCAAATGAGTATGAGGATGGGCTGAAAAGTTCTTAGGCTGACTATGAAGGAATGATACTAGAACTGTGAAATCTTGCATGCATTAATTTCAACTCTTCTGCATTGTTTTTTTTCCAGGTAACTGACATCTGACTTTCAAAGAAGACTATTCATCCTGTTGATCAAAAATGTCATCAACAGCAGATATGATGTCATCATTACTGTGATACTTGTTCCCAACCAAGTGTTTTTTCATGTTGGGGAACAGATGGTAATCAAATCAGGAGGGGAGGATGATCAACCATTTCAAATCCACAGTCAGGCACAGCAGCCATTGAAACCAAGGACTTGTGTGCTGAAGCATTGTCCTGATGAAACAAGACCTTTGTCAGTTTTCCTGGGTATTTGGTCTTGATGAGCTTTTGAACCTGTCTCAGGAAGTTGGCATATTACTGTCCACTGGTGGTGTGACCCCTTTTGAAGATAGTCAATAAATAATGTCTTTTGCATCCCAAAAAACTGAGGCCATCACCTTCCTTTTAAATGAAATGACTTTGGCCTTCTTTGGATTGTTTCTGGCTCAAAGTGATGAACCCAACACTCATCCTGAAAAAGTTTAAGGAAACCAGCTGGATCTGTCTAAATCAATGTCCAATTTTTCCATGATGTGCTCAGACTGGTATCACCATGTGGTGAATATGATCAGTGTTTTCTTTGGTTGATGGCAATTGCAGGATGTCCAGACTTTGGGTCATCTTCAAGATTCTCCCTTTCCCTCTTAAATTCAACTGTTCACTTTTGCACTGTTGATAAAGCTGGAGTGTCATCCCCTAATGTAGCAACCATGTCAACATGAATATCCTTGGGGGCTGAACCCTGTTTATGTAGGTATTTGATAACACCACAATGCCAAATTTGGACAAAATTTAGTATTGTGGTTACATTTGAAGTTTTCTTTGAACAGTTAGATGTCAGTTACTGGGAAAGAAACAATGTATTTATTAAGAAGAGCTGAAATTAATGTATGCAAGATTTCACAGTTCTAGCATCACTCCTTCATAGTCAGCTATGTACTTTTCAGTCTACCATCCTAGTAAGATTAGTTTTATTTAGGTATAATAACCTGCAAAGGAACTAAACAAGGAGAAAGATCAGTTTTATCGCAGTAATTCATATGTGTAAAGAATGTATAATGTATTTTTTATTTTCTACTGGTTCTTCAGAGTGCTTCATAAATCTTTTGTATTGTTAATGTTCATAATGATCTCAACTATATAACAATATCAGTGAAACCTTTGCTTTGTTCGGGGTGGTTTTTCATCTAGTCTCTTGAAAAGGGAATTGGTTCTGAGCATTGTACATCGCTTTCCCAAGTTTATGTTGGTGTCACCAGTAACTGAACTTAGATTTTTCAAAATTTTCTGTTTAAAATACTTTCTACTGAGCTGTCTTTTAGCAGCTGTTTTATTTATCTACTACATGCCATTTTATTTAAAGACATTAAAAAAAATTGCTGTTTTCTCAATCTGAATACAAACAATATCAGTCTATATGTCCAAATTTTACTTCTTTTACATAAATGCTAATTTTGTCATTTTTTTGTTTTTTTCAGAGATTTGAGAATATAAAAAAAAATTGATAGCTTTTCTCCTAAAATTTACAATTTAGTCACTTTGAAATATTCATTTAGTGTTAAATATTTTTTAAACATTCACCAAACAAGTCTGGGTTCTTCCCCAAATATGAGGAAGATGTACATCTGCTTGTCATTGATTTTTGGAATAATTATGTAACTGTAATCTTAACATCAGAGATAATATACCTAAAGCTCTAATTATTTACCTAATTAATCATGTGGTTCTCTACTAGCTGATGTTCATTAATGAAAATAACAAGATTGGTGTTTCCAAATTACTTCAAGGAGGATTGATTTCTATTGCTTGTAAGAATTAAAATGGTATTCAGTTTTCAACTTAAAATCTGGTAAGTGATGATAGAAGAGGAGTTTAATTTTTATGTCAAGTTATTTTTCTTAAAAAGTAAACAATCTTAATAGATGTTAGATTACATTGGCTATGTTTGCTTGATTTATTTATTATTCCACCTGTGCACATGCATTACTTGTAGAGTGAGTAATGTTATTGATGATCATTAGCACAAAAATACCTGCAATATGTTATCAAAATAAGACAGTCTTTACTTTGAAATATTGTCAAATGAGGAAAGGGGCAAGGAAAAGCAATTTTGTACTTAATGATGTAAGCAAAGTTCTGGAAAATTATCTAAAGATATTTACATACACAGTATTTTTTATCTAATCCACATTTGTTAAATCCTTTTCTTGTAATATCTTCACATTTATATTAATTAGAAATGTTTTAAGATGGCTGTAATGTTTATAAATAATCTGCAATAAGATATTTTATACACAGAATTTCATGAGACTTTTGACTTACTAAAAAATGTTTGCAACATGCTGACACATATTGAAATCCTCACAGTATTTAGTAATGTTGAAGATATTGCTAACATTTTTTGTCAAAATTTACAATCTCAATGTTTCATCCAATTTCACAAACCAATTGATGAAATTTAAATGAGCTGGTTTGATTAGAAAATACTTTGGCAAAAACCCTACTTCATGGTTTAATAATTTCTTTAACTTTATAGGACTTCATGGCAAACTATTTTTTAAGAAAATGTATTTTTTCCTTTTTAACAGTGAAGAATAAATTCATAGGATTTCTTGCTCTTGAGCATGCAACATACAACTAGCCATGCATAAATATTTCTTTCTGGAGCCAAATTCCAACTTTTTAAAGCATTTGGTCTTATGATTTGTTTATAGTTCTCGCAAATGCAGGGTAAACTGGAAACTAGATTCTCATATATAAGTTGTCTGTTGCCAATGAGTTTGTCAAATTTAAGAGTTGTTCCATTACATAGGCCTTCCTTAGGATTTATATTGTGCAGTAGCATTAATGGCATTCCTAGTTTCAACAATAGGTTGTGCCTTGGAAATCTGTTTGGCACTAATGTATTCAAATACTCAACATTGAAACGTAAGATATCGCTTGCATTAGCAAGGCGATCTACACTCAACTTTATTAAATTTCCTTCTAGTCAATCATGCATCTACTTCCTCATTTATTGGAGCCAGTATAACTCTGCCTTCAAGCCAGTTTTTAATGTGAATGTTTTTATTCAATTCAGGAAAAATTTGATGACAAAAGTCCTTCAAGGTTCTGTCAAACTTTGCAATAATCTGAATATGCATAGATGTCAGAATAAGAACAAAACCATCACAATTTTCACCATCCCTGATGTTAAGTGTCCATCAGTTGAAATCTTCCAATATTGGACCACTACTTGCCATCACCCTCATGTTCTGTGTTAATCTCCATTTCTTGAAATTTCCCACAAATGAAATCTATTAATACAATTATTTACTATTTCCACTCATGATGCACCAGGAACAACAGAAAGGTGTTGATGAAAATCTCCTGCTGGCACAATAGCTTTCCCGCCAAAAAGTTGATTGTTTATTTCTATTATATCCTTCTGATATCTCTCCAAAGCTTCTAGATAGAAATGATGGAGCATTGTTGTCTCATCAATTATTAGTAGTTTTGCCACTGCACAAGCTGAATCATGCCCCTTTGATTTGTAATGTTTGGCGTTTACTCTTCATTTGGTGTCAAGGGTGATTTTAATCTTGACTGAAATGTTCTTCCTGGCTTTAAGTGATTTGCAGCAATGCTGTTAGTGGTGATGGCTAAAGCCACACATTCATCTTCTTTCAAACTTCTAACAGATGCTAAAATAGTGTTCAAAAGTAATGTCTTTCCACAACCTCTTCTTGCATCTATAAACACGCAAAATGGCACATTGTTTATTATAGCACTCAATACTTTGTAAATTTGCTCTTGGTCTGGTGTAAAGTTACACCTGTTTTCCTGTATGTACTCCAACAATTCTGTGACATCTTAATCTTTCTCTTCTATAATAATGACTGGATCAGTGTTGGTTATCAGCTCTTCATTTGTCATTTGAGGCAAACCAAAGTCATTCAGTTCTTTTTCAAAAGATTGTAAATGCAACTCTAAAGCAAGAACTAACATTGTTTCAAGCTGTTGCTCATCCAGTGTAACACCTCTACCATCCTTTCACAATACTGTCCACCAAATCAGCTGTTCAAGTCCTGTCATTGTCAGCAAGAATGAGTAGAATGTCCAAGCCGTGTTTTTGGAATTCGATTACATACATATGTGCAACAACTTTTCCAAACATCTGTGATGTTTTAAAATCAAGCATGAGCTGATCCTTCAACTTGAACACTCTAGCGACCAAATTGGGTCTGTCTTGAGCTATCTGGCCAGACTTGAGTCCTGCTTTTATTTCAGGCCAGTTTGGATTGCATGTCATCATTAAAAAGTAATCTGGATTATGATACACTCTACAAATTGCCATCTTGAAATTTTGCAATGTACCAATTTGGGCTTCCACTGAATGAACTTGATAGAATCTTTCTACCAATACATGGCTGTTTATTGTCATCCAGAAATATTCCATCTTTATGTGGAACCAACTCACACCTTCTCTCATCAATGGTTTCTTGAATGTTGATGTAGGTATCTGCTCTTAAAGCCTTCTGGTTCTGTTGCTCGTAGTTCAGCTTTTGATTCTCAATAGTGACCCATGCCACTCCTGGAAAAGTTGACCAGCCATGTGAAGGTAGTTTACCAGATCAACATTCCATATGTTCAAATGGAACACAAAATTCATGTGGGGTTATAGGCCTGATGTCATCAACATGCTTGATGTGCTGATCATATCCCTATGTTTCGAGTGGGAATAACAGAGTGAAGTGTAAAAGCATCCTCTTAGGATTAAGATCAGAAGTAAATTGAAGACCACCAATTCTTTAATGTAGAACCAAATCATGTGGCTTGCTGTTCAAGATGCTGACTTCATTGAAGTTCAATTGTTGGTTATATCTGTGCTCATTATATCATTATATCCCTGCTGGCTGATTATTAGCTCTGATAATGATTTTACTGAGGCCAATATCTTTTATTTGCAGAAAGTCTTTCACAAAAGGGTTGTGCTCATGAAGGTCAGTTTGTACTTTCTTCAGAATACTTTCCAAAATCTTTTTCTTTTTTAAACTAATAGAAGATGATAAAGCCACATTGCCTAAGTACTCTGCAACAAGGGTGTCCTGCACATACAGTTGAGCAAAGTATGGACTCTCTTGCTTGTGCTTCTAAGGGGCCTATGAAATGATGAAGTCTTCAAAGATCACAATAGGGTTAAAAGTACCTGCCTCAACTTAACATTAATTCTGCTTAGACATACAGTGGGCATGCATTCTGAACAACTTCTCTTCAGCAGTGTCACTGCCAGAGTTGGTGTAGTTCTGGCATAGGATTAGGAAAAGGTTGCAGAATGACTTTTCCTGCATTGCAACAGCTTAATCCAGTCTCCTTTGGGAACTTTAACACTACATAATACTGACAGACACTATTCATCATACCTATACTATCTCTAGTATCATGTAGATTAGGTACCTTAATACTGCCATCAAGTGGATGTGGTATTCCATTGACGTTCATGAAATTTGGCCTTCCTTTCATGATCACTAGATTACTCTTCTTTTGCTTCTCTTTAGTTTGACTTTTCTGAAAATTAGCCATGCCTTCACAGATGTGACATCATCCTTCTTCCTGCTGCTCTTCAGTCTGACTTGCCCAAAAGTCAGCCTTTCTTTCATGGTTGCTTTTCTTCTTGTTGCCCTACAGTGTGACACGCCTGAAATTCAGCCTTCCTATCACAGTCGTTTTGGTTTGACGTGCTTGAAAGTCAGTCTTCCTTTCACCGTCTTGACGTTGCTCTTCTCCATGGGCTGCTTCCGACTGATTTGCTCTAATGCGCCACTTCCGCTCTGCAGCACAGGCCCATTTAGATACCGTCTCCATGCCTAAAAAAGAAAAATTGAAATTTTTCTACTATTGAAATTCTCTGCCTATTTGAAACTCTCTCTACTGTGTTTATATTTTCAGTGCTACTACTGTGCATTATATTTTACAAAAATTATATATATATATATATATATATATATATATATATATATATAAGAACTTAAAAAGATATGCAAAAAAAACAATATTGCAGTTTTATTAAATAGGTATTTATTTTAATCATTAAATTTTTTTCAAAAAAGTAGGTATATTTTGTATGTTAAATAATAAAGCTTTTAATTTTTCCAAACAAATTAATGAAAATTTATTGTACTAAGCTCTGCACTCTAGTAAAACCAACTACTTTATACCTCCTTATCTGTTTGCACTTCTCCCAAAAATTTGGTTTTGATTGGTCAATGTATGGCTATTTTAGATGATCATCTATCTATATATAAAACTCTGTGACTTCCATTAGACCGTCTGTCACGGTCTAATGGAAGTCACAGAGTTTTATATATAGATGATCATCTGTCAATAAATAAATTCTAATATGACTCCATGAGCTTTCCTTGTTTTGTACACATGTTCAGCAAAAAAAAAAAATGATCTTTATTATCCCTTCATTGTTAACTAACTTAAATATTATCCCTATTTTCTTTTTATCCATTTTTTAATAATTATACAGACAATTAGAGATCTTATTATCTGGGGCTTTTAAAGAGACTAATACTGAGAAGTGTGGTATTCTCTTTTAGGATTTCAGCTTTCCCTTTCTAAATTTTCCTAGTTTCAGCCAGAAAATTGAAAAGTTCTAAATTCCCCCCCCCCCCAAATATATGATACTTGGTTGGATATAGCACATATGGGTCAGTAAGTCTGTATCCTGAAGTGTAGTTATTAAGTGATTTTTGCTTTGAAATTTTTGTTGTATAATGTTTACTCTGTGATTAATATTCACCACTGGCCTAAATAAGACCAGTAACAACCTTGACGCTGCCATTCTTATGTAAGTTCAAATAAATCAGTTTTCCATATGTTTGTTTTTGGAAACAATCACCTGACATTCATACTGTACACAAAATGCTATTATCTCTTAAATTAAATCAAGCTGTATATTTTTCATCTGCTGTAGTAAAGTTATCTCCCTTCCACGGTGAACACCATGTGACTGTTTAGGTGAAAGATTAACTATGAAAGATCATCATAAGAAGAAGAAAAGACTCGCATGTGGAAGCCTAATAATAGTAATGAATTAAAATTCCATTTCAGCTGTGATTTTTGATGCCATGGGTAAACTTGTTTTTTTATAATATTTCAACCAATATTGAAATTATTTCATAGCAGTAATTTTAATTTAGCCATGCCACTAAAAATTTCATAAAAGTTTAAAGAACTCAAATTTATTGAAGTTAAATTTTAAAAATGTTTTTATATTATGTGGGGAATATAATTTTATATGTTAATCTGTGTTTATGTATTTTTATGTATTATTTTTAAAAATTTAGCATAATTCAGGTATCAATATTAAAAGCAAACTCACAAAACATACTCTTGAATCTTTTTAAAATATCCATCTATAAAATATAAGCAAGATGAGGATAAATAAAATAGTTTTTCAGGCTTTGAACTTGTTTGATGCATTAACCAATACAAATTGATAAACATTAGTTTAGTCATTGGTTCTAATCTTAGTGGATTATTTTTCTTATCTGCAGTTTGTTTATTTTTAATTTATAGATGTTCATTGATAAGTTTTTTCTTTTCATAAATATTTTGGTATTTTTGAAATAATGCAATCAGTATGCTCAACAAGTTAAGTTCTTCAGGTTTTGGCATCCCACCAATAAATCTCTGAAATTTTATGAACATTTTGAGTGAAGAAAATCTATAATTTTTCTTTTTGAGTCAGTATTTGTGTTTTTTAAAGAACTGATCATTTCTCCCCTAAATAAAAAAAATTGAAAACTTATGATACTCTTAATGGATAGAAAAACATTTCTGATGAAAATTGATTGAGATGAAAATGCTTCAAATTTATTTCAAATGAAACAATTTTGGAATTTATTTTTGGCAGCAGCAGTTTGCAGAGTAAAAAAGTAATATACCAAATCTATAATATACTTATATTGCTTTATTCTCTGTGTGTTCTATTGAAGTAACTGTTTTCTGCTTGTGATCAAATCTGAATATTTAGTTCTCTTTAAAATGCTTAGCATATTTGTTTACCTGTAAGATTTAGAAAGCTGTTGTAAAAAAGATGTTTATGAATACTGTGAACAGAATAACAGCTGAAAATGTTTAGTTTGGGGTTAACTAAATATGAACCCATAAAATTTTCTTCCTTAAAGTCCTGTATACTACCCCTCAACCTATGTTACCTTGGTCCTTCTGTTATAGTTTTTCTTTTTTCAATGAAGATTTTAATTATTGAAAATTCTTTCACTTTTGTCTAATAAAAGTCACTGATTTTTAAGAAATATCTTACTCATTAGTTATGAAAACAACTTTTTTTTAAAGTCTCCAAATTTTTCCAGAAAGTTGATAAATTTGTAATATACTTTCATTTGTGATCATTGAATGGTTCAATCCAGTTATCATTTTACTAGGTTTATACTGTTTTTCAACTATATTATTTTTGTTATTTGCTGGTATTTAGAACTTAAAAATGATATTACTAGGTTGGACTGAAACCAAGTGTTGTTTTCTATGGTTTTAAATTAAGTTCAGGTTACCAATTTGAATATTTGGGGGCATTACTAGTTATTAAAGTCAGTTTTGATTGAATTAAATTTTGTTACGATTTTGACATGATCAGCTTCCTGTGCCGCTCCAGTAAGTACCTGATTCCTCATGCTATCCTCCACCTTTATAAGAACTAGATCGGGCCGAAAATGGAGTACTGTTGATAGTTTTGGGTGGGAGCTGCCCAGACCACACTTTCCAGTCTTGATAGAGTTCAAAAGTGTCTCCAAGTCCCTGTTGGAGAAGATTTTCCACCCTCTAACTTCTTTCTCACAGGTGGGATGTGGTGAGTCTATCACTGCTCCATTGCTACTACCATGGAAAGTGCTTGGACAAACTACATGTCTTGGTTCTGCCAGGTCTAACCTTCATGGCTAGGACCTGCCATGCTACTTACATACTACTGGTAGTAGTAGTAGTATGAGTTTTGTGATATTAAAATGTCATAATTCAAATCTGGACATTGTTTACAATTATATTCCGTGCTAATAGGAATATATACTTGAAAAACAAGGTGGATAAAATAAGTAAAGTTTTATTGTAAAAAAAGAAAAGCCAGTACAATAAGAATAAAGGTAACCGTTATGCACACAGTCGTTGCAAGTCAATCCAGTAGTGAGTGCTACTATTGGAAGGTCGGTAGTTCTTGCGTAAGTCTGAGTTGTAATCAACAGAGCCCAGTTTTACAGCTACTTATAGGTAGTTACTACCTATAGTGTAGTCACTCATGGGGGTGACAAGTTATTCCATTACATCATTTACTAATAAATTTTGTTAACAATCATGATAGAACTTTCTGAAAGGCAGTTATACTTGGTATCATACAATTTATTTATGAGACTATAAAAAAAAGTTTATATAATTACTAAATTGAATATAAAGTAGAAATTAATTTCTAACTACAAACTAGTTTCTCTTGACTAGATGTATGGAAATATATCAGTTGCTTCATATCAGAGAATAAATGTAATTTTGGTATATTTTTGTTGGGTGCTTTAGTTAATTTTAACACCAAATGTAAAACATTCCTAAATTTTCTGTGATTGTTTTGTTAGTTTTCAGTTTTTGACTATATCTTCAACATGTGTATTGTATTGCAAACACCTAAGGATTTATGTAAAGATTTTAATAAATTCTATTTTTACTCCTAGTTTGTCTTTTCATTTGCATTTTTTGAATGGGATTTCACTATAATCATAATCTGATTTACATTATTGAAAATGTTGATATGTTTCAATATATATCAACTAAAGATTTCAATTATTAAAAATTCACTTTTATCTAATAAAGTTAACTGGGTATATATCACAGTACTGATAGTGTTGAATTAATGACATCATAATTTATGTGCTGAAATTTAACACTTGAGAGGAAAATATAACCAGAAGAATCTGTTTTCATTTATAATATAGAAGTTTTTAAGGACCGCATAAGTTACAAACAAAATAATAAATGCGGGCAAAAAAATTACTTGTACCTTTTATACAAAAAAGACATAAACGTGTCATAGTAATAGTGTATTGGTTCTAAAAAGGAAAAACAATTTTTTTTAACCGGTTCTTTTCTTCAGTGATAAAATTTATCTACTTTTGAAATAAATTAAGATTAATATTTTCAAAAATCAATAAATCTGGATATTTATGTTCATTCATGTTTTGTTTTGATTATTCTTGTTAGATAATTGTTTAAATAATGCTAATTTTGAAAACAAACTTATCTTAATCACAAAATGATTTCTATTCATCCCAATACATGACAGGTTCACAAGATATGAAAGATTGCTAAGTTTCAAAGTAGGTTTACTTTCACAACAAAATTAAGAAAAAAAAGACAAATCAAGGAATGTATGTATTTATTGCTTTTTTTCTATTTCACATTCTTGTTTTGAATATTTATCAGAAATAACACATGAATGAAGCTTACCAAAAATGTACTTTCATTTTTATCATGAAATGTATGATAGAAATAGACAAAATGTGGGGAAAAAAAAAAAAAAAAAAAAAATTAAAAATGTTTACAAATCTTTAAACAATCTAAATCCATCTATTTCTCATTTAATACAAATTCGGCTTTTTTTTTTTCTTTTCTTTTTTTCATAAAAAGCAAAATAATTTTGTAGGATGGATTTTGCAAAAGCAGAAAAAATAGAAAGTAGAATAGGTTTCCATAAAAAGCAGTTTTGGTAAGTAATTTTAATTTTTGCTTAGGAAAATATAAGAAAATGAGCAACTGTTTTTTTTTTTTTAACTTTTTAGAAATAGAATTTCTTTTTTTTAAAAATGACAAAAATAGAATTTTTTTTTGTTTTGTTTTTACAAAAAAGGACATTTTAATGCACCAGCAATCATATTGCTTTTGTTTTCAATATCATCATATATATTTTTCATATACATGTGTATCAAAAAGATAAATTAAGAATGTTAATAACTGGAAAAGTTTAAATATAGGTTTTTGAAGTTTTGTATCAAAAGCTATTAGATATATAAAGCTGTTTCACAGACGGCTGAGATCATAAAGAGATTTGAGGTACTGAAATTTCCCAAATATTTACACAATTCAATTAATTTTACAAATTTAATTCTTTATATATTAATTTCTTGGTTTCAAAACAGAATTCATAAGAAAAAAAAGTGAAGCTTTTTTATTTTGTTTTTTTAAAGTCAAGCTTTTTTTTTTTATTTTGTTTTTTTAAAGTCTGTTTTGTGTGGAAAAAAAAGAATATGGATGTGAAGTGAAGGAACATAAAATGATCTTAAAGATATAACCAAGAAATTGTCTGGAATTGTTGGCTGATAGGTTGGTCCACTATTGAAGTGGCTTTGAGTAATAAAAAAAAAAAAAAAAAACAAACTGAATTATATACAGATGTATAAACCCTGCTAAGTTTTACCGTGTATCAAATATTCTTTATTTGAATTTTTTGACATTAGCTTGTCAAAACCATTTGAAACAAATTTTACATAGACAATTTAGAATAAGAGCAAATAATTTGAAAGTTCATTTATCTTTTACAGTATGAAATAGAAGTTGACTTGGTAAAGTAGATTTTTAAAAACAATGTTTTCAAAATTATTAAATAAGGTGTGTTTTTTTTTTTTTTATATATAAAATTATGGCAAAAAATAGGTAACCCACTGGAAATGAAAATGCTGTGAGATAAGAAACTAAATTCTTATAAATCAAATTATTGCCACAGTCAAGCACTTTATATAATATCAATTACTAAAGATGTGGTCCCATCCCTGCCTCATGCTCCATTAAATTTTCAAGGCCTGTGTGAAGTTATGAAATTGACTATTTTTTATTTTATTTTTTAAGAAAAATAATATATATATTTAAAATAATTTAACATGAATGAAATTGTCTAATTTTAAATGAATGCTTGATTGAAAGCAAAAAAAAAAAACAGATACAAGAAATTTTTAAACAGATACTAAGAGTTTTCATTAGAAAAAGATACTTATCAAGGATACTAAACAACGAGGCTAATACAATAATTATAAGTTCTCTAAAAATTTAGATAAATTCTTTTCTTTCAGTTAATTTTTATTAAAGTTCAACTTGTTACATTCTACAAATACTAAAGGAAACAGACTGCATCTTCTAATGACACTTAAATCACATTCTGTATCCTGGGTGCACATTTGACTATGGACACTTAACAGCTATGTAGAGCCAATAATAGTTACAAAGCTGCTATTTATTTTTGTATTCCTCATCATTGTTTATTCACTTTAGACCACTGCTATTATTAAATAGTAAACAAACAATATTGTCTAATAGGAGTAGCTATATATAAATAGCTGCTTACTTTATTAAATACAGTATGTGATGACCTGAATATTGTAATAAAAAGCAACAGTAAAATGAAATAAAAACTAACATGTTATAATCAAATCATAAAGAAATTAAGACATTGACTTTAGAAAACCTAAAAATATCAAGTAATTTACAACATATAAACTAGTACCAGTGTTTCTGAAGCTATTATAAAATGGCTTAACTATTTCAGGTAGAAGCCTGGATTTTACTTGTACTAGCTGATTTTATTTTTATTTGACAATGAAACACCTAAAAATAAAATTCAAAGCAATAACATTGCAGCTTTATCAAAACAAACTTTGGCAAAGTGCCCAAGGCAACTGTCAATTTTGTGCAGAATTTTGAAGATAATTTTTTTAATTGCTTTGCAAATATTATCTCTGATAGTGAAATTCTTAGATGTGTAATTTAAGACATAATCATCAATTACTCTCCTTGGATATATTGATAAAATTTAGCTTAATTTCTACCAACAATTAATTCATTTAAGAATCATGCTGTTTAGTTTGTGAAATATTGAAGTTTCGGATTAAAAAAACTAAAATAAAAATGAAATTTTTCTACGTTTTATATAAAACTGAAGAGTTTGGGTTAGATTAAAAAAAATGATTTGTCAGTCTGTATGTCTATTTATAAATGTATTAGAAAATTTTCAAAAAGTAAACTGACAACTGATCAAAAATTAAATTGAATTATGCTGAAGTAAGTCATAATTGGCCAAATGGAATTTAACAGTTTTTAAGGGGTTATATAAAGCGGTCACTTTGAAAGTCAAAGAGCGATTGAAACATACTTTCTATAATTTATAGAAACAAATCATGATGAGTGATTAGGTTGCTCATGGGATTTACTGTAGTTTGAACATGATAATGGGTAACAGATAGATGGGACATCCCTCAATCTTCAAGGTCATGTATGTACCAGGAATACCTAATGGAAAGCATTATTTCCTATCATGGACAGCACAGTGGCTGACCATAGGTTCTTAATAGTCATTATCAGAGGTTAGAATTGTCTATGGTGACAGGCGTTCAAATCACATCCACATTCAATGCTGGAAGTACCAAATGCATATTCTGCTGGTCAGTTCAACGTTTTATGCTTCCATGGGATATGCGAGCAGATGAGCCACCAGGATGTTCCTGTTAACACTACAGTTCCAGATAGTGCCTCAATTGGGCTCATGGTGTTACTAATTGATCTCTGTAAAATTGGCAGTGTGTGGCATGATTCATGGTTCTAGTTGTCTTTGGTTGATGGTAAGGTTTGGATGTGATACTCTTTTTTTCAAGACATCATGCAAGCTGATGGTAGTTCCTTAATGATGCGGAGTATGTTCACTGGTATAGGTTGGGCCTTGTGGTCAATTTAAACATTAATTGGTTGCTATTTGTGACAATTTGCACCTATTTATGGATTTCATGCACCCCAACAACAATGGGTTATTTTAGAAGGATAAGACACCATGCCCACTTTAATGGACAAGATGGAGACGTTTATTTGTACACAAGATCCTTCCAAATATCAGGGAGCTGTGGACAGATATTGTGACTGTATTGCTCAGTATATCTTCAGAGGTTTTCTGATCACTCGTGGAACTGATGTCATGTCAAGTTGCTACACTTAGATGGGGGTCCTAATATGATACTACGTATCTATCCCATAACTTTTCAGTTTCATGCAAATAGTTGTATATGTTTAGTATTTATATTAATATATTTGCTTTAAAAGCTTAGAGATACATGATGGAAGTGGAAATATAGAATATAAAAATGCTTATCAACAATCAAATGGTTAGATAAGGTTTAAAAAAAAAATGTGAGTTACTAAAAGTTCTTGATTTTACCAAGAAGGCCATGTAAAAAAAAAATTTCTGATGTTTGGTCAGATTTTGCAAAGAACTTTTCTGTACCATTCATATAGGTGTTAAAGCAATTCAAAGAGCTTATTACAGTTGAATTGAAGTTATTTGAAAGTAACAGTTTAAAAAAATCTTATTGGCCTTTTGCTCTGTTAATACAAGAGAATCTTTTTCTTTAAATGTGTAAATGATGAAGATAATTAAAATCAGAAATGAATGAGTATAAACAGAATTAACTTATGCGTTCAATTACCTAATTGCACCTCTGTGAAGGTTTAAAAATTTTTTTTTTAAATATCCTGTAGATTTCATATGTTGCAGCTCAAGTAAAGCATCTGCAGGAAATTAGACTATTTTTATTAATATTATTTTGAATTTTTAAAAACTCAACATGTTCAAATTTGTTTCAGTTGAGTTCCATACTGAAATCCATGTGGTATTAATGCATCTGATTTTCATCTACTTAAATTAAGCAATGCATTAGCTATAAAAAAAAATGATAAAAGATTAATTTCTCAGTGTAACAATATCTGCACCTGAAAATCTACTTGGACAACTATAGTTTATTTTACAATATTTTAAATGTTTAATGTTTTGGGCTCAAGTCAAAATAGAATTAATAGAAGAAAAATACTAAGAGTATGATGGAGGACTACTTTTTCATAAAGAAAATGGATTTCTCTCAAACCTGAGCTATGTGAATTCTAATTTAACATTTCTAAAGAAAAATGTAAGGTATTAAATTCCGGAGCTAGCAAACTACTTTTATATCATTACTTTAAGTTCCAAGACAATTCATTTCCAACTGGGTTGCCATAGGTTGAAGCTTTATCATATCATGAGCAAGAGTATCATATACAAACTAACAGGATCACAGATATTTTAAAATCCCAAGTCATGCAGCTGGTGTTTCAGTATAGACTGAAAGAGCAGGTATTTTTCAGTTTATACTAGGTAATGTCTGCCATTATAATTTTTTTTAAGTGTATTGTATGAATTTTTTTTCTTTTTTAGATTGAGAAAAAAAGTCATGAACAAAAAGAACAGAATAGAAATGTGTAAAGATAAAAAAAAGACAATTGTTAAGATAATTTTTTTTAAAAAAATATAATTCATTTCAATGGAATACTTTTGAGATTTTTTGTGATGGACCTCATCTGCATTTTAATTGCAGGCAACTGAGTACTGTATCAGTGAGCTTGAGAAACTTACACACAATACTTGTATAGTTTGTGTGTGCATGTGTGCATACCTATTTATGAAGAAATAGATAAGGAAGAAAAGAGTAAGATAATAGAAAGGTACAAAGGTAGATGTAAAACAAAAAAATAAAATCTTAATTTAACAGAAATATTAAAAAAAATACAAACAAGAAAACTATTGAGGATGAAAATACAAAAGATATGGTGAGAGTGACAGAATATTTTTTAAAAATGTATCTTTTCTGTCATTCCCATTCAATCTACAGTTGACTTGAGAAATGAATGGAATTTTAGCTGAATGTTGGAATTAGCATATATGAAACTTAATAATACTGCAAGGTTTATAAATAACAAGAGAATTATGCATTTTTCTTAGAAGCTTAAAATTAACTTGAAAATAAGTTTTAGCTTTTTAAGATGTATTCAATATGACAAAAGGGAAAAAAATACTGTCTTCAGCAAACCTTTCGTGAAAAATATATCAAACTACATTCCACAAGAAAGGAAGATGGTGTCATGGTTCATCTGGAAAATATGTTTATTCTTCAACCTTAAGCACTCTGCATTACTTACAAGTATTACTCCTGTGGAATTCTTATTCAATCCCCCACCCAACTCCGGTGACACCATTTTTGATTTCAACTACTATAGCAGGACATAACAATACCACTACAAAATTCAAAAGTGTTCTGAGTTGTCTGCAGTGACAGGACAAAGTTTTTTGCTTAGCAAACAAAGACATTTACAGAGTGCTAAAGGTTAACAAGTTGTAACATCCATTCAACATTAGCATTTTTTGTATCATGCCATTCATATCGCAGTCAATTTCTTTGAATATTAGCAGAATTCACCACATAGTTATATTTCAAAAGAAGAGAGATTTTTTTTTTTTTTATCAGAGTTAAAAATGAGTTTTATGAGTATAAAAATTATATTTCCATTTAATTTCCTATCTATTGTTTTTTTTAAGAAAAATATTTAATTCTGTCTTTTTATGTGTGGTTAAAGTGTCTGTTACAACTTCCTTAAGTATATTCTTTCCCCGATGGGATAATCTGTGCTGGATAAGCATGTATGAATACATGTAACATTTCCCACACTCCTCACATTCATATGGCAACTTTTCATCAGTGTGCTCACTGCGTAAATGTTCTTTAAGACCCTTACTCTGAGGGAAACTTCTGTCACAGAGATCACATTTGAATGACATCTCACATATGTGTAACCGTATATGACACCTCAGCCGTCCACTTGTGTTGAATGCCTTGTCACATATCTCACACTTGTGTGGTTTCAATCTTGAATGTGTGCGCATGTGTGCATTGAGGCTTCCAGGCCGAGCAAACTTACGTCCACACTCCTCACACCTGTACGGCTGTTCTCCTGTGTGCGTGTGTTTGTGGAAGGTGAGATTGCACTTCTGCAAAAAGGACTTGCCACAATACTCACAATCATAAGTCTTTTCAACATAATGCACAAGACGGGTGTGGCGTTTTAAGTCTGATTCACACACAAAAACTTGGCTGCACTGGTTGCATACATAACCTTGATGCATTGTTTTACGATGAAAAATTAGAGTAAGAAAATCTTCAAAGATTTTGTGGCATACATCACACTGGTAAAGGATCTTGCCTGTATGGTCTTCTATATGCTTGCTGAAGAGACAGCCTATAGAGAATGTCTCTGCACAGAAGTGGCATTTAAAAGGTTTATCTCCAGGATTACTTTCTAAAAAATTAATTAACTCTTTGTTGTGCGTCTTTTTACAATGCATACAAATATTACTTGAGATCTGGTTATTAGGCATATTGCTTGTTTCAAGAGTGAGATGTTCCTTCCTCAAGTTGTCTTTCAAAGGCAAGGTGGATAATGAGTTTGGAACTGATTCTTTCTTTACCAAAGATAAAGGAGCCTCATCATTTGAGTTTATGTTGGGAGAAGTTTTTTCTTTATTGATTTTACTGCCCTTTTCTGAGACATTGTCATAGTCCATTTGCTCAAGATTGCTAATACCTTGATCATTGAGCTTTGTGGGTACAATGATTAGGTTAGAGGACTGGTGTGCTGTTTTATCAGGGGATACTTCATTTGAAACATTTGAGTTCACAGTTGATTCAACAAGACTTTTAGGCTTTGTATCCTGACTTACTTCCATTGGTTCACACTTGACTAATGCAACTGGAGATAACTGCTCCAATCCACTATTTTTTATACTTGACTTAATGAAGACTCCAGTGTCTGTATCCATTTTTTCAATCTTCAGCAGGTTAGGCTCAGGGATTGTCATTGGGGACGGTGTGGAGGAGGTAATAGTGGCTGCTGTATGGATTCTGTTAGTCAGCCATTTCTCTGACTCTTCTTTCAGCTTCAACTTAAGAGGGAGCTTACAGATGGAGCTCAAGTCTTTAACTGTAGATTGATCAGTACTTGCAGAACGAAGAACAGGAACTTTTTTCTTACAGCTAATGGGTTGTGTTTCAGCAGATGCTGGTCTTTGAATCTCGACAGCTTCAATCATATCTGAGCAAACAGCAGAAGTTGGGACAAGTGAAGTGACAGTCTCTGGGCTTATTTTTGTGGTCAAAGATACTGGAGTAACCACTGGCATGGGAGAAGTTGGAACCATTTGGCCAAGGGAAACTTGGTTAATTATTGAAGAGACAGTGGTTGGTACAAGAACAGGGGTTGGAGGGGGTGAGATGATAACTGGAGCAATGGATGATGAGTTGATCACTGAAGTAACTGATGTGGGATTAACTGCTTCAGTTATAGAAGCTAGGACAGAAATGGGAGTGACTGAAGTTGGGCTAACTAAAGAAGATATTTTCCCTGAGTTTCTTGTATTTAGTTGTAAATTTTGTTGATTAATGACATTTGAATCTCCACCTACTTGATGAATAACAGAATTTCTTACTGCTCCAACCGAGGTTTGTTGCCGAAAATCCAAGGGAGCCTCTATAAGTGAATCAGTGTGAGGGTCAGTGATTCTGAAGGGCACTTTTCCTTTAGAATGAGCTGGAATAAGATTCTCAATTGCTCCTGATGCATTCACAATTTGTCCAGGTTGTAGCAGGCCAGCTGGAGGAGAGTTGTGCAAAAGAGCAGTTAGAAGCAAGGGCGAAGATTTGGGGAGTTCTTCTGGGATTGGTTCACTCATCTTGTCTTTGGAGTGAGTACGTATGTGAGATGCAAGGTGACGACATTGAGAGAACACTCGACCACAATGCTCGCACACATACATATTGGAACCTGTGTGTTGCTGTTGGTGAATCTTTAGTACAGTACTGTGTTTGAAGTTTTTTCCACATACATCACACTTGTATGGTTTCTCTTTAGTGTGGCACTTCTTGTGGGCCAACAAATGTGAAAGTAAAGAAAAGCTCTTGTAACAAACCTCACATGTGTGGATTGGCTTCAGAACATTAGTATTCTGCTGCAAAATCAGGTCAACCTTAAGTGAGAATGCTTTTTTGCTCAATTTGGACATCTGTGATGCTTTTTTCTTTTGAGAGTGTACACTGGTCATATGCTTGGCCAGTTCATCACTACTTACAAATCTTTGACTACATTGCTTGCAAGGAAATGTCAAGTGATCCTTCCGATGAGCTATCATAGAGAAAAAGTCAACGAAGAGGATTCCGCAGAATTCACAACGATATAAACTCTTTCCCGTGTGGTTTTCCATGTGTGCAATGAAGAGGCAAGAGATTGAGAAGATTTCTTGACAGAATTGACATTTAAATGGTTTCTGTTTTGAACTTTTGTCAAGATCTCGTGCAGACTCCTGATTATGATTTCTCTGACAAAACTGACAAATAGATGGTGTTGAAATGACTTTTGCCAAAGCCAAGGCCAGTGTAGCAGGACTAGTGTTTTGTGCCATCTGAGCCTTGACCAATGAAGTACTTGACAAAAGAGATGATCTTGGCCGGTAAGGTTTCTTCCAGGTACCTACTGGCTTTGGCAAAAGAAACTTGTCTGTGTTGGCTTGTGCTATTTTTACATCCATAACTGTTAAGGTTTGGACTTTTCCAGATTATTATTTTACTTATAATTTTGATTGTAAAGTTCCCAACAGAAAGAACAAAGGAGTCTAATCATGGCAGTCAGCACAATCCAATAAGCTGTCCTTTCTTTTTTGGCATATTGAACTTACCATTCCCTACAAATAAAAAGAACAAAAAATAACAGAATAGCAGAAAAAATTTAACTTCTTGTCAACATTCATAAAACATGATAAAAGACAAAACCCATGATAATAACATATCGGTAATCATTAACGATTATTAAGCCTTGCTTTTTTATGCTTTTATAATTACTGCCTTCCATTTTGGTAAGAATTATTTGACTGGTTTATAGACAAAAAGTTTTTTGTTTGCAGTTTGTCATGCCCTATTCAAATAGTTTAAATAAAAAATACTATGTACAATCTTCAAATTTGATGTGCATAATTAATTGGACATGGAAGGTTTTTATAGTATTTTTTGTTGGAAATTTATCAGGAACAAATGATTTTTTTTCTTTTCATGCTACTGTAATCACTATCACATAGTTACTGTGCATCATCATTATCACTAAAAATGTTGATGCATGTGTATAATGACAATTATAAAGATATTGTAAAATAGACATTTCTTTGTTATTCATTTCATTTCTTTTACCTTGGTATTAGATGTGGGACTATTTTTCAGAACCATATCCAGCAATTTTTAGGCATTTTGATGTGTTGTAATGGTTAGCAAGCTTGTTTTGCTAGACCATTTACAATTGAGTAGAGAGTTCAATCCTAACTGGGTGCTCCATACTTTCTGCCTTGTACCATATCTTAGCTATGTGTAGTAAATTACTATATCCAGAAGTTTCACATAATTTGACTGCTATTATAAACAAGTGTGATCTAAGTCTTCATCTTTTACCCAACAGAGGCAGCTACTTCAGCTAATAAGATAATATATAAACTACCATGTTCTGTAACTGCCATTGTTATTGGGAACAATAATTTCACATGCCAACATTTAAACCATCATGTGCCAAATTTCTCTCTTGTTTAATCTGTTAACTAGCATGCAGTAAGTATAATCTCAGCACATCTATTGGCGTCACTGCATAGATTTCTTTATCGGAGGTAATCATTTCAAATTCTTTGCATTCTCTATCTGGCATTTTTTTCATTAGAACATAATCTCTACATTAACAAACTTTCTACAATAGACACTTGCTATGTAAGAACTTTACCCATACATCCACTGCATACACTCTACTTGTACATCTCATAAATGTTTAATCTGACCAAGAACCACCAACTAGTTTTGTTAATCATGTACATTAATAACTTACTTTTTATTCTGAACAAAAATTACAACAGAAGTTGAAAAACAAAATTATCCAGTAATCAACACCAAACACAATAGACAACAGAAAATGGAATAAAATTAAATACCCCCCGCCCAAAAAAAAGTGATATCTAGGTTTAAAATTTGAAAAAAAAAAAAAAAGAAAAATCTTTCTTAAAGCTTTAATTATAGCTTTAATTCCAGACTAACAGATTAAATTTAATATTCCTAATAAGAAAAATACTTCAGTATATTTCAAACCAAATTTAAATTGACTGATTTTTTTTCTAATTATCAATAAAATCTATAAATTCATCGATATTGATAGATCTGTCAATACAAAATAATTGTCATTTAAAAATTTTTCAAAATAAAATATACTCTTCTGAAACATTATTTGAGGAAAATTAGCTAAGTTTTAATTATTCTGAATTGAAAGAAACATTACTTACTTTTAGTTTAAAATATCACAGAAAAGCATTTTTAACACTGAGAGGGTATTTTTCTGACATGTTGAGTGATTTAATAACAGTCTGATGTTTGAAAAATTTAAGTAAGGGGAACAGAACTGGAAGAAATTCATGAATACATGAATACCTTTTTTAGATAGCCTTTGAAGTTAGGTTTTGCTTTTATTTGCAAGATAATAGCCTAAGGCTAATCCATATTAAAAGAAAAATAATTTCCATATGTAAATAAAGTTTTGGGGCATTTTTAAAACATTGGCATGTTCACTCATCTCTATTATAAAAAATATAAACAACAAATTTAGAAACCTCTTAAAAATACAATATTTGTCATAAAGATGAATTTCAAAGTCAGTAAATTTAAGGATTAGTCATCCCATGTCAAATCAAAGAGGGACCAGACCATGACTGACACAAATTTTTTCAAATTCACTACACTTATAAATCTTCAATATACAAATTGAATAACACCAGTTTACTTCACAAAGTTGAACAGTTTTGGAAGTATAACTTTGTGACCTTTGCCAAAAATATAAATTTTCAATGATAGTGACAAAGTTTAAAATTTAATATCTCTGTTTTTTTTTTTTGTACCCAAAAAGCTTATTTATATACCATTTTATAGTATTTGGATGGATTTGAAATGTACCATATTTATTTTTAATCTTAGTCAAATAAGGCAAGTTGACCATAACCATTGATGCTCATTTTCTCAAAAAAAAGGTATATATTTTTTTTTTTTTTTAAATTTATCAAATAATTTATCTATCTTATGTCATGATATATACAAAAAAATCATGGAGGGAAACTGAGTAGAACATTTGCTGTAAATGCTTTACTGAAATGACCCCAAATCAAAATGGTGGATTTGGGCATCTGCCACTATATATCAAAATTTTGATATCTCACAATATGTTGTACATCTTTAGAAAGCTCTTTTAATACTGAATAACATTTACATAAGTACGATGGTCATAAAATCAACAGAATTTTTGTTATTTGTGGTTAAATGATCAAGTAAGTAGTTGGGAAAAAATGTATACTTTTGGTATTTGTTTACATTTTTAAATATAACAAACAGATTTCATTATGAAAAAAAGGTGATATAATGAAAATACATATTTAAAAAGTGATTTAAAATCATGTTAACATTTTACCAGGCACTAACACTGAAAGAATGTGCAACATTTTATGTTAGTAGTCAAGATAATTCAGTTGATCTTTAAAGTAGATTAAATCCTTAAAATGATTATTTTTATTAAATTTTTTTTATATATACCAAAGAGTTTTTGATATTTGTTTTGTTCTCATTTGACATGGTAGTCAAAATCCACAAAAAATGTAAATGTGTGTCAGGTGGAACAAATTTTAAAATAGAAAATGAAAATTTGATGCAAGCACCCACCACTAATTCTGGCAGTATATTTTCATTGAGACATATTTCATTGAATAATTTAGACAAGTTTCGTCTACTTATTTTCAGTTGGATCCTTTCATATTGAAAATAAGTAAATAAAACTTGTCTAAATTATTCAATGAAACTCTCTCTCTCTCTCTCTCTCTCTCATATATATATAATTTTTTTTTTTTTTTTTTTTCAACAAATTTTATTTGCTAAACTATTTAATGCATTTTCCATCTCAATTTTTGAAAGTTTTTACAGTATCAGTTATTGGATCAACTAAGCTAAGTATATCAGAATATTTTAAAACTAAAATATCTGGATGTTAGGGATAATACGAAGATGGTGAAGACCCTTTTGTTGTAAAAATGGCAATTTTTATCTCTTCACTGTCTGGATATTTGTCCAGCGCACATACTAACCACCAATTCCTATTATACACTGCTTAATGTCTTTAAACTCTATGTTGTCCTGTTTAGTAATTCTATTTTCCCCTCATATTGAATTGACACAGTTTTTATTTCCACCTCTGTCCAAGACAATGGAATAAAAGTACATAGTTTTTGAGTTCCTATAATTGTGGTGGAATTATCAAATCTATCTGCCAAGATACCTGCTTCTTTTTTCCATTCGTCCATTGAGGAATATACAGTATTTATGCCTGAAATATTTTCTCTTATGAAATCAGACAGTTGTCGCTGCTAATCTCTTAACAGTACCACCTAACCCATCACATGGTCCTTTTCCATGAGAAGTAGCAAAAAAGTACCATTCTGCATCAATTCCAAAGTCAGATTTGTAGTAACACTAATTGACAAAGTTTTTGTTATTTGAAATTTTGGAATCATATTTTTGGCATATGAATTTTTTGAAACTGTTCCTAAATTTTTTATTGTTTTTTCAATCATTCCATCTCACCTGCTATCCTCTTGCACCATACCATTTGGGAACCATTGCACTACCCAGATAATTAAACTTAATTGACAGGTTGAATGCAAGAAATCATTCTTCTTATTCTTTTATATGATGTGACCCTTCTGGATATGGTCAGTCATGGGTCTTCACAATGTTCTGTTCCTTGTTGCTATTAGTAATGTTCAATTCTACAAGCTCTCTTTGTTGCCACTCTGCCATTCATTCAAATATTAGAAAATTTAGAGATACAGTACACTCTTTATTAATTAGGTACTTCCACTTGGTCACGTAAAAAACAGCATAGCATGATAAGAAAAGGCCCCAAACTCAATAAAAACAAAGTTTTGTCATCAAAATGTTTGTTATTATTAAGAGGAAAGACCAAAGTATTTTGTAATTATTTTTTATAATTTTTTTACTCCTTTGTAGCATGTTGTAAATTTTGGTTAAAAATCTTGTTTTTTTTTTATGTCAGCAGGCAGACCAAAGATAAAGGTTAGTTTTTTTTTTTTTCTTTTTTTTGTGTTTTTCACTGAAAAAAACACATTGATTAGGAAATTCTTGCAAAATTCAAATAATTGTTGGATTTTAATGAAACTTTCAGGACATATTCAGAAATGAATTATTTTAGGAATTTTTCTTTAGAAAATCTTGGTAAAATATGTATTTTTTTTTTTTTACATATCTTACCACCCACTTATTTTATTTCATGAAATTGAGAAATTAAATTTTTAAGGTGGGTGGTGGTGGATTTTTTTATTAGTTAAAAATAGGACTCTTTGGAGAAAGTAAATCAATTTTTTTTGTAAAACAGTTACCCATTTCATCAAAAATCTGCTCTGAATTGTAAAATAAAAAATGCAATAAAACTATGACATTATTTAATTAGAAAAACTTTTAATTACTTTTGTAAATAAGTTATATTAAGGACACTATTGTCTGAAGATATATTTTTCCGATGAATAATGAATTTTTACAAGGATTTTTTCATTTTTTCAAAAATTTTAATCATTTAAATTGTTAAGCGAAAAGTACATTTGCGAATTAAAATTTGAAAAGCTTATAACAGTCGATTGTACCCAAATATTCTAAAAATAATTTTTTAGTGAAAAAAAAAACGTCTAATTTCTAACTATGGGAATTTATACTTTTTAATTATGGAAATCTGTACATGACATAATCCTTAAAAATTCACGTGATTTAAGTGTTGTCTGATGCACTGCAATTTTAATTCAGATCTATTTCATCATTAATGTCTTTGCAAATTATCCCTTCAAAATATCAGAAAAAAAAGTTTTTGCTTTTCTTAATTGCTATTTCACTAAATATTTTTATTTTATGTATTTTTTTTAGTTTGGGTCATACTACAGTTAATTAATTTTTTGTTTAAGGTAGTAAACTTAAGAACCTAGAGACAAAATGCAAATTTCATAAAGCTTCTTGAAACCTAACTAAAAGTCAATAAAATATTAAATAATTGCTGAAAATATGTTAATTTGTAAAATTTACTAGGTAGTTAAAAACTAAAAAAAATGTCTCACTTAGATTTTGTAAACTTATGTCCTTTCTGCTCATCCGTAAGAGCTGTCAACACCTTGAGAGCATTTCGATAAATCAATAAAGATCAAAGAAAGAGAGGACTCATCGTTAGGAAATGTTTGTATATTGTTTTTTTTTATCCTATATTTATTTTAAATCAGATTAATTTAACTTTAAATTTTCTAATTTTACTCAGATGTGTCACAAATCTATAATTTAAATTCGTTTGTTTACAAATTTCTTAAAATTAAGAAAATGGCTACTTAAAAAAAAAGAAAAAAAAAAAGAGAAAATCAGGCAATTATTTGACATTTCAATCTATCATTTCTATCTGAAATACACCAGAATATTTTACCTACTGGAAATAATAAATTTAATCATTTAGCTTTCAATTAAAACTAAAATGAACTCTTCAAGAATGCCTTTTCATTTTTAAAATTTAATTTTAAAACTTAGGTATCGAAAATTCAGTGAAGGTGCCTATATTAATTATGTAACCCAAACTGTTTCTGAATTTTAAGTAGAAGTTTCATCTTTATTTTCTTTTTTCTGTAAATTTTTTTTGTTGCACATATGTTCCATCTACAGTATTCTTCATATCCATTTGTAGAATCACATTTATATTGCTTCAAGTCTTCTCTTTATCTGTAAGGAAATTGTTCAGCATTCACCATCATATTTCTAGATAGATGTTACATATCTATTCAGCACACTTTTCTTTGTTTATAATGAAATATTCCTGTGTTTTATTACTTTGTTCAGACTCTGGAAGGCATCTTTCACTTTTCTAGTGTGCCTCCATAATCCTACATCACATTATTCATTGTTTGTTATGACAGTACCCATATAATTATACTTCTATACCTACTTAATTCTGATGTCTCCAATTTGATAATTTGCTCCTTACATTTTCCCTCGATGACAACCAAACTTTTTCTCTTCTTATCATTAATGGTTAAGTGAACCTGTATTATAAATAAAAAAAATCTTGCTTACAAATATGAAATAATTTATTAATTTTTGTCCGAATATTGGTGATGATAAATATTTAATGAATGCTGATGCTTTCTCATGAGTTGAATAGAGTTTAGTTAGAAATTCTCAGAAGTTTAACAATGCATGCATAACAGCATGTTGATGTCAGATTCAGAAAGAACTTCTTTGAGACAAGGTAATAAAGGAAAGTAATGAGAAATTTTTAAAGTATCAAATGTAAGACAGAATTGTTTTATTGATTGATTTTCTACAGCTTGTCAACCCATTGTAGATTATTTAAAGCCAGAAAATATTTTTTATATATAAAAGTGGTTTAGTGATACAAGTCTAGTCACAGCACCAATTATAACGTATTCAGGAGACGCAGCCTGCCCGCGGTGACCAATTATAAGACGGCGTTCCAGGTCCGGTCTGCTTCGGTCAGGATCGATCCCAGTATCAGAGAACAAGCCGTCAGCCCACTTGTTGGTCGTTGATGGCATTTGACACAGCAACTGGTCTCAAAGTTGACCTCTTCACCTGTGACCTCTCTTACCCACGTTGTGATTTTGATCTTAAGAGGGTCAAGACGAATTTCCACTGGGGTATCTTAACCATGCTAAACCAAGGAGTTGAACACGTGTATACAAAATTGAAAAATAAAATGGACAACGCCTGAATAAGTCACAATATGATGTTTATATCAGAATAAAAAAATATTTACAGTTCTTTCTTCTTTTTCTTCTTTTCCCTAATAATTGGCATCAGAATGAAAATTGCAGGTAGCTTCTTTGAAAAGTGACCAGACTTGACAACTGGATTTATCTTCAAATACTGTGATTTGTGCTTTCATGAACGGCACAAGGATTTCATCAGAGTCTTTCTTCTTCAGCAACAACTGGATTTATCTTCAAGTACTGTGATTTGTATTTTTCCGGACGGCACAAGGATTTCGTCAGAGTCTTTCTTCAGTGACAACTGGTTCTAACTTAAAGTACTATTGATTGTGCTTTCACGGACGGCACAAGGTTATTTGTTGGAGTTTTTCTTCTTCAGCAACAACTGGATTTAACTTCAAGTATTATTGTTTGTACTTTCACGGACGGTACAAGGTTTTATGTTGGAGTTTTTCTTCTTCAGCAGATAATTATTCTTATCATTAGATTCGCAAAACAGCATTATGTCAGAAATCTCTTAACACCCGGTAGCAACTTCAGACTGCAAACTCCAACTGTCTCCATCTAACTGACCCCAACTAACGTGGGCACTTGTATTTATGGGTGTCCCTTTCAACTGGTGTGGTGCAGGTGAATAGGTGGGTTTTATGCAAATTTCCAAAAATTCAAGCAGTTGTTTTCTTTCGTTTTCTATTTCACATTTCCAATTTTGGAAGATACCCTCCTTCGGGAGGAGCCATTATATGATGTCAGCCTTTCTGACATCATCTTCTGTTTTAAATCTGTTTACAATTGTAATTTTTTTCTCAGCGATATTTTGGCCGATAATTTTCTCCGTCAAGCTAGACATCTCTCAACAGCCGAACTTAACCTCTGGCCTCTGATCCTGCATCTGTTCGATGAACTGCATTGTTTAACTTTTTCAACAAAATTCATACATCTATTCCCATATACTGGGAAAATAATTCTCTTTCTGACAAAAATTTAAAATCGTTTTGTTTTAAAACCCTTTTCATCCGTAAGCCATGTTAAATATTGTTACAAATCCATAGCTTGCATTTTTACAACCAAAAGGGCCTTCTCCATCTTTCCATCATTTCAAGATATTTTAGTTATAAAATATTTGTATATATTTAGCTTAGTTGAGTCAATAACTGACATTGGAAGAACTTATAAACTTTTATAAATTGAGATGAAAAATGCATCAAATAATTTAGCAAAGAAAATTTGTTGAAAAAAAAATATATATGTATGTGTGTGATGGGTGTTTGAATCAAATTTTCATTTTCGATTTGTTCCACCTGACACATATTTACATTTTTTATGGATTTTGACTGTCAAATGAGAACAAAACAAATATCAAAAACTCTTTGGTATATATATAAAAAAATTTAATAAAAATAATCATTTTAAGGATTTAATCTACTTTAAAGATCAACTGAATTATCTTGACTACTGACATAAAATGTTGCACATTCTTTCAGTGTTAGTGCCTGGTAAACTGTTAACATGATTTTAAATCACTTTTTAAATATGTATTTTCATTATATCACTTTTTTTTCATAATGAAATCTGTTTGTTATATTTAAAAATGTAAACAAATACCAAAAGTATACATTTTTTCCCAACAACTTACTTGATCATCATTTAACCACAAATAACAAAAATTCTGTTGATTTTATGACCATCGTACTTATGTAAATGTTATTCAGTATTAAAAGAGCTTTCTAAAGATGTACAACATATTGTGAGATATCAAAATTTTGATATATAGTGGCAGATGCCCAAATCCACCATTTTGAATTGGGGTCATTTCAGTAAAGCATTTACAGCAAATGTTCTACTCAGTTTCCCACCATGATTTTTTTGTATATATCATGACATAAGATAGATAAATTATTTGATAAATTTTTAAAAAAATAAAAAATATATACCTTTTTTTGAGAAAATGAGCATCAATGGTTATGGTCATGGTCAACTTGCCTTATTTGACTAAGATTAAAAATACATATGGTACATTTCAAATCCATCCAAGTACTATAAAATGGTATATAAATAAGCCTTTTGGGTGCAAAAAAAAACCCCAGAGATATTAAATTTTAAACTTTGTCACTATCATTGAAAATTTATATTTTTGGCAAAGGTCACAAAGTTATACTTCCAGAACTGTTCAATTTTGAGAGGTAAAACTGGTGTCATTCAATTTGTATCATGAAAATCTATAAGTGTAGCAAATTTGAAAAAAATCTGTGTTGGTCATAGATAGTATTTTAGCCTAAATAATTTGTTGATTTGACTTGGAATCACTAATTAATTGGATATTGTAAACATTTTTGCTTAAAACATAATGAAAATAAGGTTTATGCATGGTAGTCTGTGATGTCATAGATCAACAACTATAAATATCTATTGTAATCTCTCATAAAAAACGTCTTAAAGAAATACAGAACACTAACAGTGAAATAATCAAGAAATTGCTATTTATTTTTAAAAACCAATTATCTTTATCCTTATATGACCAACAGTTTAAGAATATAATTTTTTATTCTACATTATTTTATGACACTTAGAATGAATAATTTAAAAAGTTATTTACTACATTTGAGGTATTTTGTTGTTGAGTTTAATACATTGCTTTTATTTTTTCATTATTTTCTTACATGTTTGATGACACAAAATATTTAATTGCATCCAGACTACTTTTTTTAATTATTCTGAATTTAAGATAATATTACTCTTCTGATAAGGAAGAGTATTCAATCAAAGGTAGTAATTAAAAATCATCTCCTTTTTTGAACACCCTTTTTAAACATCCAAATTAATCTAATAGTTGCTAAAATGAAAGAAAGTTAAGTTATTAATGGTTTCATACTCAAAAATGCCATTAAACTTTACATTTTTCAAATCTTCAGACATTCTTTATTTAATTAAAAAAAACTCTCATGAAAAGCAATAGGATGAATTTTAAAATTCCACTGAAAAATTACAAGTAATTTTTAAAAAAATAAATATTAAGTGTTGTTTTCTGTCATATCTGAAAGAAAATAATGTGTTTTAGTTTTATTAAATTATACAAGTACCAACTTCCAGAAAATAATTACTTTTTGAATTATTTTTGGTAAGGTTCAGGACAAATTTTTTGTATATTCATAACTGATATTGCATAAATTTTGTACTGAAATGACATCTCCAGAGATTTTTCTTTATAAAATCGTAAAAAAAAAACAAAAAAAATTATGAAGATCCCTCGACTTAAAAAGTATGCATGAGATATTGAAAAGGGGGAGAACAGCTCTCCCTCCTCACCAATATTTTCACAAAGCTTTCTAATACAAGAACTTATTCAGTATATAATTCATTCATTAATGAATAAGTACTAAAAATTTTGTTTGAATCAGATAATTTCCTGATTTAGGAGGATTTTTTATCAGGGAAAGTGATGTTTTGCTTTCATAAAAAAAAACGTCTTTTTTGGTGTTACTTACTTTTTTTAAAATTTTTAAGAAAATATTTTAAGCAATTTAATATTTTATTGAATTTTAGGTCTTTAGCTTTATATAGTCACTTTCGAAGATTCCTGTTGAAAAAATGTAATAAAATTAACAAACTTTAAATTTATTATAGGTACCTTTCTTATTTTCTAATAATGTTGTGCATGGATGTCTGTATTCACAAAAATTGGCACATTTACACATGCACACACAATTTTTGGCAGTAAACAATATCAATTGCTGCTTTATGTTTAATAAGTCATATCTAACTAGATACTTGCAAACACTGACTTAAACTCATTCCATCACTCAGAAATATTTATTTGTATTAGTTACCAATATATATCAAGATGAATTAATGTAGGCACCACTACAAAAAACACAATAACTAAGGTTTAAAAGGAAATTCTAAAAATGAAAAATCTTTCTTGAAACTTTTGACTTTTAATTTCAAACTAGTAATTAAATTTAATATTTCCAATAAGTTAAAATACTGTATTTCAAAACTAATTTAAATTGACTTAACATTTTTTTTTTTGCTAAAATAACTGATTAGAATTCTTTTAGTTTTAGTCATCTTTTATCGCAATGTAATTCTCCTTACAAATCTTCCAAAAATAAAATATGCTTTTCTGAAATTTTATTTGAGGAATATTAGCTGATTTAAAATATAATTAATCTGATTCGAAACAAAAATTGTTTACTTTAAGTTTAAAATATCACAGAAATGCATTTTTTTAACACAATCATAGGTGTTTATTTAAGCTGTTGACATGTTCGACAGCTTGGTGACAGATTGATGTTCATCTGTTATTCTGTAGAGGCTTTAGCCATAAAAAATAATTGAATATAACATGAGCGCCTTTTTATAATTTAAGAAAATATTCTCCATAATCTAATGTTTTATTGAATTTTAGATACTTTCTTGCTTTAAATTTACTGTAGTTGTTGCTCTTATTTTCTGATAAATTGGCCAGTTTACACAAAAAAGATTCTAAATTCTTTTATAGGTAACTCCATGAGATCGCCAAAAAAGAGAATAGCATGATGAAAAAGGTTCCAAACTTGACAAAAAACAATTTTATTGTCTAAATGTTTGTTATTATGAAGAGGAAAGACCAAAGTTTTTTTTAATTATTTTAAAAAAATTTTTCCTTTTTAGAACATTCTAAATTTTGATTAAAAAAAACCTTGTTTCTCTTTGTATCACCAGAACTAGAAAAAAAAACATATACAATTTTTAGCACGTTTTTTTTGTATGACACATTAATTTGGAAAATCTTGCAAAAATAAAAATAATTGTCAGATGTTAATGAAATTTTCAGAAACTATTCATAGATGATGAAAATTATTATATGTTTTCTTTTATTAAAGTCATGGCAGAAATATTTTTTTTATATTTATTAACCCTCCCCTAACTAATTTTATGAAAACTCTAGAAATTCGATCGAATCCAGTTTAGTGATTACAATAGTTAAAAGCACAAGGCTTTGAGGAATGCAAATCATGTTTTTTTTTTTTTTTTTTTTAAATTAGACCCCCCTGTAAATCAGCTCTGAATTGTAACATACAAAACTCAATAAAACAAAGATATTATTTAATTTCAAATGCTTTTATTTGCTTTTATGAGTATGGACAATATTTTCTGAAAGCAAAATATTTTTCCGATGAAAAATGAATTTTTAATACAATTATTTGTTATTTCTTTAATTATAATAGATTTTTACATTTAAGTTGTTAAAATATTATAAAATTAGTTAAAAGCTGCATCCACTTTCGTAAATGTCCTTATGAGATAGATCTTTTTTTGCCACATTGTAAATTGTATAGTTTTGACTAATCAGAAGTATCGCAGTAATTAAAAAATGTAATTTTGTGTTTATAATCGGGCTGTAATTATAAAGTATGGAAGACCAACCAGAATACAATTAAGTTGCATTATTTGAGTTAAGCATTGTTCTCCGCCATTAAGGCCTTTACTTTTGCGAAACACATGTGGAGAAGTTAATTTGATTTTTCAATTTCAACTGAGAAGGGTATCTACAAGTATCAGTATCATCTTATGAAATTTATATGATCATATTTTTATATTAGTCTCATTTATGACATTTTTCCATAAATGAAATATCAAAATTAATAATAAAATGAATGGAAATACAAATAACACAGTAAAATGTAATAAATGTACATAAAATTATAGTATTTTATGTACACTTCTGATGAAATTTCATAAGAAGGGTACCTATAAACTAATTATATACCTTCCTTATGAAATTTAATATCACTCTTAAGAGTCTTATTTTAATTTCTTTATAATATATTTTCCATAAAGCACCGTAAACGTAAAGGTGAAAGCTAAGTACAAAAAAAAAAAAAATTAGAGCACTGAAAGTTTTCCTTAAAAATAACAAGGTAAATAATTTGTTCACTTAAATCTAAATAATTTCATTTTTTTCTTTTCGTAGAACAAATTATCCTCATGTAATCTGTCAATACGTCATTCATCACCTGTCAAGTGACGCAAAAGGTTATGACCTACTTTGTTTTATTTTCAAACTACATCTTTTCAGTGCAGAAGCTAAGTTAAGCTTGGTTCAAAATATTTTAAATAAACATTATAATTTTTGATTTTCTTAAAATAAGTTTTGAAAAAATGATAATTGATGTTTAAAAGAATTTCAAACTGAGATTACCATTTTTTTTATTAAATGGTAAAAATTGGTTGCCACGATTGATTATCTGTCAATTTGACTGACTCAAAAAAAAAAAAAAATTTTTTTTTAACGAAAATTTCGGACGTGCTAGGAACGATTAAAAAAATGTAAAAATACCCCCAAAATACTTTGATCTTTCCTCTTAATAATAACATGAACATTTAGACGATAAAATTTGTTTTCGTCAAGTTTGGCATCTTTTTCATCATGATGCTCATTTTTAGCGATCTCAAGGAGGTACCTATTTAGAAATGTTGTTAGTTTGATGATTTGTACTCGGCTTTTCCATTTATGATTAGTAAATAAATATAGTTTTTAGTAATATAATCTAAAACTATGAAATTAATACAGAATTTTAAAAGATGTAAAACTTAACTTATTCTAATTAAAATTTTTTTTTAAATTCTTGTAAATGTAAAAATACATTATTCATCGAAAATTTTTTTTATAGTGTACTGTACTCATATCTTCTTAAAAGCTTTTCTAATTAAACAATGTCATAATTTTATTTCTTTTTTCTTTTTTTTTTTTTTTTTTTTTACCGTGCGATTTAGAGCAGATTTTCGGAAAATGGTGTTTCTGTTTGCCAAAAAAAACAAATTGATGATTTTAAAAAATTCTCCAAATAGTTGTTTTTAACTTATGAAGTGGGTGGAATTTTAATTTTTCGATATTTCATAAAAATAAAATTAAGTGGGGGTAATAAATATAAAAAAAATTTTTTTTACAAAGATTTTCTTAAAAACAAACAAAAAAAAAAATTTTTTAAATAATTTCATTAATTTGTGAAAAGTCCTAAAAATATTAAAATTCGATATCGATTTTTGCAAAAACTTCCAAAATCCAAAACAATGTATTTTTTTTTTTTTTTTATTTTTTTACTGCAAAAAGACGCTAAATCTCCCATACTAAAATCTTTGACCCAGCCGCAAGAAAAATAAAATTTTTATCCAAAATTTTGAACGTGCTAGAGATTAAACAATAAAATAATCAAAAAATACTTTTTTAGTGTTTGGTCTTTAAACATTTCGACGATAAAAGTTTGTTTTTTTTTTTTTTTTTATCAAGTTCGGGGACTTTTTCTTCATGGTATGCTCATTTTTAACCAATATGTTTAAAAACTTGACATAAACAATAAAAAAAAAAACATTTAATTATTAAATGTTTTTTTGTTTAATTAAATTTTAATAAAAGACAGCTGATACTGTTGCTGTCAAAAAAAAAAAAAAATGAAGGAAAATTAGCAATTATCAACAAGTAGTGTACTGTAAAATTTAATCCCAAATGATATAGCAACATAAACGATAATAAATAATTTATCACAGGAAGTAAAACAATTTTTGCATCACAACTTCGAATTTTCATTTCAATAAAAATTAAACGGTCCGGACAGACAGAGGTACCTTTTTAAGTTTCTGTTTAAAAAAGCCAAAAATCCAGAGGCGCGCCTTTCTTTTGACTTGAACAATTTTTTTCTCTTTTATTTCATTTACGTTTTTCTCTTTTTACTTAAAAACATTTTTGAAAATAAAATGTTGTACTCAGTCTAAGATCAGTTCCAATTTGTGGCATAAATTAAATCACATGTGACATTAAAAAAAATAATTTTCTTGATTCAACACTAACTTTGCAAGTAGCTTTCAATTTATTAAATTATAAAAACTATTTAAAATTCACTTAGCAAATATTCTAAAATGAAACTGAAAAAAATATACATTTGATTTGTTGAGTTGAGTACAACTTTTGAGTTTTGCTGCTAGCGTCATGATTCAAAATTTCTACAGTATACTTAGTTTTTTGGAGCTTTTTTTCATCGGGGTATGTCATTTTTTTTAGCAAAATTTTGGGTATAAAGGAGAAATACCGAATAACTAAAAAAAAACAAAACTTTTATCCTTTTTTTACTAAGCCTGAGTAAGAGACACTGAAAGTTAACTATCGAGCGTAGCATGTTTTGCTTTTGCATGTGAAAATAAAATATTATTTTCTTAAAACAAATTTTACGCTGCTATTCATAAAATAAACTTATAATTAAAAAAAAGTAAAATAAATAATGTCAATTAGTCAACCGCAACGTCAATGAGAATTTAAATTGTTAGAAAAATGTGGGTAATAATGGAAGTAAAAAGAATTTGTCGCGATGGAATTAAATGTTTTACCCGCTATTAAGTTAATAATTGAAAATTTAGTAAAATAGGAATAATTAGAAAAAGTCTTTCACTAAATTATTTAGTGAAAGACTGTCGAGTAAGAAGATAGAATTTTGTTTTATTGAAAATTCCCTTAACATGGAAAAGGTGACGACTGGAAACAGTGTCATAACTTGTAAGAAGTAAAAATTTTACTGTAAAATTAACACGTAAAAAAAGTAAAGAAAATAATGTGTTCTAAGTTAAATTTCAGTTAACTAGTAAAGTAATGGAATGGTTTCAACAAAGGTGGGGATAGGTTTTTAATTTCGTAATTGTAATAACCTGGCGATTTGGAGATATTTTATTTAAAAAATACCTATTTAGAATAAAATACTTCAATCCTACCCACAAGCTTAAAAAAAAAGTTATTTCTTACCCTAACCAAGTGTACATTTTGAGAACTCCCCCGCTCGCCTAACAACTTTTCCATGTTTTTCTTTCTGTTCAACAGAACGTTTTACTTTTGTTTGTTAAAGAAGCAAAAATAAAATAACACAAAAATTGGAAAAAAACAAACAAAAAAGCCCCGAAAAAACAAAAATTAGAATTTTGGAATAAAAAAAATGTAAAATTCTGTTTAATTGCCCACATATAAGGAGAAAAGTCCAGATATCGTTTAAAAAAAAAAAAAAGTCATCATTAAGTAACTTTTTTTAATAACTGAAGAAAAATAAAATGTATTTTTTTTTAAATAATCACGAAGTGTTTTTTTTTTTCAGTAGCAACTGAAGTAAAAAAAAAAAAAAAATGAATTGATTTTTTAAAAACACTAACTTTGCTTAAAAACTTTCCGCTTTTTAAAAACCGGTGGTAATTTTTTTTAAACACGGATTTCTTAAACTGTTGCCGTTTCTGACAAAAACAAAACAAAACAAAAAACAAGACCAAGAGACATAAATGATGAATGAAGCGAAGTTATCGAAACTAAAAGCTGAGGTTATCATTCATAAGATTTGGTTTCATTTTTATGTTTTTTGTAATATCGGGTCACGTACGTTAAAAAAAAATTAAAATTTCATATTTTTTAAGGTGTAGGAGATTACACACGTACACAAGAGCTTGTTTTACTTTTTTATTTGTTTATATGGGTGGAACATTTAATAACAATGACATGGTTTAAAATTTTTACTGGGCATATGCCATTTAAATGTTATTATTTTTTATGGTATTTTTTGCGGGGAGGGGCTCAAAAAGCAGATGTGTTTAACTTACTTTATTTACTAGTTTACTACTGTTTAATGATTAAACTTTAATCGCAACACAAGATGTGAACATTTAACTAACATTTTTTACTACTGAGTTACTCAATAAAAACTGAATGCACTTCTAGCTTAAAACAAAAAGGAGGAATTCGATAAAAACGTGAATGAATGAACAAATAAGATGTGAGTGAGAGAAGGACTTTTTTTGTTAGTTACGTGTGGTTTAGGAAGTAACTAACATAAATAAATCCTTTAAAAATCGTAATAAGAATCGATTTCGATATAAGAGTTTTAGTTTGAAATAAGATTTTCGCTTACACAGTAGACAAGTTAAACACTGGAACTTTACTCTTCTTACTATTATTAGCGATCGGTCGTTCTTTAACTTCAGTGGCGTTTACGAGACAATCCAGGAAAGGTTTCTATTTCTGAGAAAAAGCGGAAATGAAATGTCTTTCTGAATGCATTACGTAATGCAGACATGAATTAAATTTTTTGTACATAAATAAATAGTCATTTTAAATCAATAAAAGTATTTATTTCTGTATATACAAATGGGCAACAATCTCAATATTTAATTCCCTTGTTATATGTTGTACGAGTACGTCATGAGATGACGTCACTCTTTGGCCACCCTCAACAAAGCATGTACCCCCCCCACTCCGTAACCGTTTTTGGTCACGCCAAGGCTCAACAAGATAAAAATATATAAAAATACGCTACAAAAACAATAAAAAAAATCATCCATCAACAGAAACCGCAACAAAAAAAGTTTATTTGACAGTCCCCGCGCCAGCTGCAGATGGTTTTGATAGGATTTTTTTTTTACGATAAAGCAAGTTATAGAGAAAAGGTTTTACAACAGAGTAGGAAATATTTAAAGAAATCTTACTTACCTAAAGTTGATGATGATGATAATGAGAGATGATGTAAAGTTAAAAACGGGACGGCAATGAACAGTAAAAAAAACTGTGATAATGATTGAATTGAATAATGCGTCAAAAAGATGCGATAACGCTGTCGGGAGAAAGCTGCGTATTCTTGGGGTGTGTTTTAAATGACGTTGTATGTGTGTGAACCTGTTTCTTAGCGAAAAACTAAAACAAACAGTAGATTAGGCTAATAAAATTTTAAACTTTATCTATTTTTTTTTTGTTTGTTTTTGTTTTTGCCAGTAACAACACGAGACGAATAAAAACTGGGTGGACACAAAAAGACAGGATTCAGTTATTGATTGATTAACTTGAGTAACACCTTACAAAGAGAATGGAGGAGAAAAGGAAGAAATTAGTGAATGAAAAGTTGCGTTTTTAAAAGCGCAGTGAAGAATGTTGTGATTAAAAATGTGTCACTCGGGATTTGTGAACTAGTAGTGAAAATACGTTCGATCCTTAGAGTAAGTACTAGTAACAGTTGAGAGTAGTTACTTCTCATAAATAACTCAACTTTAACTCACTGGATAAACTTAGAATTTAATCATTAAGTATAACATTATTAATAAAACTAGAAATATACCACTGTAATTAGTAGTAGTGGTAATTAGTACCTACCAATGAAAGCTGATAGTAAATGGAAGTAGCAGTGGAAGTAGTACGTCACGAGCAAACATGAGTAATAAATGAAGAACTGGCGTGTGTGTGTTGAGAGAGAGAGGAAAATGTAATAGGAATATTAGCAGGCAAACACGTCACAAACACGAATTAAAACATGACGACACCGATGATAACATCGTCTCCGTGTTGCGAAAGAAAGAAGAGTGCGTCACCACGACTGAGTTTTGTTTTTTAGTCTTTAGTTACTAAAAGGTATTCTACCCTCTCCTAACTCACCAATAATCAAGCAAAATAATTAAAAACTATTAAATTAATATAAACTGTAATTAATAATTATTTTCATGTAAAAAGTGAAAGTCCATTATAAAAAAAATGAATAAAAAACAAAAAACACCGGTTGTTTTCTTTTTCACGTCTTATTTTCCCTTTTTGAAAGAATTTATTATTTTTTAAACATCAGTTGCAAATATTTTTAAACAAAGGATACAAATCTCTTTTCCATTTCACTAAAATTGAAAAGCAAAGGAGATAGGTAAAATTTTCCTATTTTTAAAATTAATAAATTTACTATTTTTCGTGTATCATCGCAGAAGAAAAGAAGCTTTAAAGGAAAAAGAAAAAAAAACCTTTTTCGTGATTGCAAGCGAAACCAGAATTTTTTTAAATTAGCCATCTGCTCACCATGTAGATTACTTACTTTCATTATTTATCCGGAATTTCAAGAAAAAAGGGCGTTGCCCTTAAGGCTTAAACTATACACCACACAGGGGATGGGATGTGACTCATAAACGGGAATTACAGAGCACAAAAGCGAAAGCCGTTCATAAATTTGCAACAATTGGATAAGGGAAAATCAGTTACTGGTGGGATTCCGAGAATATAGCAGCTTTTTCTTTTCTTCTTTTTTAATTGAATAATTTATTGAGGTTTTTCAATTTCAGTTTTTTGTTTGTTGTTGTTTTTTATGTGGTAATTAAGACAAGATCTCTAAAGGCTAAAAAATGTTCTGTATCTTTTGTTTTTTAATTAGAGAAAAAAGTAAAGTTATTGTAAAAATGGATATTTAAAGTAATTTAAAGACATTGGAACTGCGAAAACCCCATTAAAAGAAATGTAGAAGTTATTAGTAAAGATTCGAAGAGATTCCTTTTTTTGTTGATTTGAGTCCCGGGTAAAATAAATAAAGACTAGGCTAGAGGAATGGGTGAGATTTTGGTGGGGAGGATTAAGTTTTTCTCAGTTAAAGTAAATTTAATTCATTTTTTATTTAATTGATGATAATTATCATTTAGAATTTTTCCAATAATTATATTGACAGTTATAACAGATTCAAACAAAAGCACACTTTAAAAGAACAAACTTAGAAACATTTTTACTCGCACTTGAGTTTTTTTTTTTTTTTACAATTTACTCTCAAAAATTAATAAAAAGAAAGTTAATTGTGGAAAAAAAGAAAACAAGAGAAATGAGGAAGTATAAGAAAATACTTTTCAGAAAAATAATAACAGTAAGATCGGGGTATAAAAACTTACGTTATTAGAACATACAAATGAAGCAATGACGATCCGTTTTTAAGCTTGATGGCGTCATCTTTTTCTTTCTCTCTTTTTCTCGCTCTCTTTATCATGTTTCCCTATCTAACAAACCCTCTTTCTCCCTGCTCCCTTATAATTTCTATCATATCGTATTCACTAAAATACTTTCCTTTTATTACATCCTCCCTGTTTATTTTCAATTACTCTTTTTTATTCTCCCGCTCTCACACTGACTCTCTTTCTTTAATGCAGACACGTCATAAAAAATGACGTCACTCCCGGATACATTTACGTCGACGATGACGACGGCTAGAATTAGTTGATTTTGTGACACCACTGTAATTTATTTCCTTGTGCTTGTATTTCCTTGTATAAAAAAAAAAGTGGATAAAGAGACATTTGAGTTATTTGTACATGTTGAAATTTGATGTCACATTTTTTTTTTGATTCCCTGTGAATTTGTGGTATTGTGGTATATATATTATTGAATGGTGAAGGATGAGTTTTTGTGGTGGATGAGCAAATTGTAAATGACTGAATGGATCGTGAATCAGATTAGCTAGGTGCAGGATAAAGTGTTGACCAGCCTTTCCTATTTTCCCTTTGGCCTTGTGCCACAATTGTTTTAACTAAAACAATAAATATATATTTCCTTGTGCTTTATTTTTTATTGACCAAAATTTACTTAATGTAATTGTATTGTGTTTCCTTTCTATATTTTTCTTTTACGTTTCCAAAAACATCTATGGCGAAATAAAATTTTGACAAAGTTTCCCCTTGCACTTAACTATGAATTCTGAATGATGTATTATTGTTAAAACTTTATTTTACATTTACAACAACTAAACTAGTGTTTTGGTTTTAGTCATTTCTTTATTATATTGAGATGACTGGCGAGTTATGGAAATATTGATTGGTAGTCGAAACCATTTTTTAAATGTTGAATTCAAGTCTCACAAAAATAATAAAAAATTAAAAGCAAAAATAACGAAATATTGCTGTTGGTTTTTTAGTTTTGTTCCAGGAAATTTTACATTTTTTAGATGTAACTATTTATTTGGTAAGGAGAATTTATATTGAGATTTATTGTGAATTAATACAGTTATGGCACAAGGCCGAATAGGGGGAATGGGTTGAGGCTGGTCTTCCCTAATCGGATTCACGACTCATTCATTCACCATAAAAACTCATCCGTCGCCAATCAATCCTCCATACCATACAGTGTACACCATACCACATCAAATACTACCATAAAGGAGAATTTATATTTTGTCAGTTTTTGGAGAAATGCTTCTGAAATAGGAAAAGTAATTTTTACATTTCCTCTTGTAGTAAGTTTAAAATTTATTATGAGATTACTAATGTTGGTTTCTATGAATGGTAGTTTTCCTACGAGGAAGCATATTTTTCTAAATCTCCATATTGCAATCTAATAAAAATCTCAAATGAGGAAATAAAAATTAGATTATGATGAAACTTAAAAAAAACAACAAATGGCAACGAATGTGGTATTTAAAAGTTAATAATATTTATTCGAAACCCACACAAACAGTTCTTTTTACTATCGGGTATGTTCTTAGTTTTCAAATCTTTTCTTACTGGCTTAAAGTTAAAATCCATCTTTCGGGTCCTATGTTCCCAGAGTTGAAGACAATCCATAACTGAAACCACTAATTTAACAGTTGACAGTACACTGATCACATAACATATGGCATCTAATCTAATTTTTACTAAGTAGAAAATAGGAGACACACACACACACACACTACAGTAACTGAGTAACAACAAACAAAAAGCGCTCGGCTAAACTAGAGACGTGCGATCGTTATCACGCTGATGATGATTACTTCTGATTGCGTCACTACCGAAAATTTTTCTTTTCTTTTTTTTTTTTTTTCGGTTGTTGCTTATCCTGGACGCGTATACTCGGGAACACTGCATTTTTATCATGCAATAAGTAAATGATAAAAATAAAAGAATCACTAACCATCATTACTGAAGGTTCTTTAAATGAATTTAATTTCTAACATCCACTAGTTGCATCTGCTGTCTTTTAGAGAAGAAGGAATTCTCTTAAAAATTCATTTAAAAATTAATTATTCGTATAAGCACCAGACCTATAAAGGAGTGGGGATAGAGATGCTTGTTTTCACTATTGTGGAGGACTTGTTATGTCGGGTCTTAGAATAAATTTGGGCTGCGTGTTCAAATGTATCATGAACATATTTGCTTCAACGAAATAAACAGAAAAGCGTAGAACAATACTGAGAAAAGACAAAAGCATTTTTTTTTATATTGAATAACCACCAATTTTCATTTATTGCGTGAAGAGCGTAGATTTTTGATTGAAATCTCATATTGTTTGTTAGTTTGATTAATGTTAAACTCTATGTGTGTGTATGATGCCTGTGAGTTTAACTTAGAGGTAAGTGTTGCAAAATTTGTGATGAAAGTTTCAAAGTAGGATGTAGTAATAAACTGTTGGTAAGAAAATTAAACAGTTTGTGTCAAATAATAAATTCACATTAAATTTGTGCAAATTTAGTTCGAAGTTGTCTTCCTTTGACTGCTCTTGAGACTTTAAGTTGAAATGTTCGTGAACGTTCGGAAGATGATTTCGTTGTCGAAAAGTTCTTTGCTTTGTTTGAATGAAATTGCAATTTTTATTCACTAGCAGGAAAGATTATGAGCTGCTGGGTGAATGGATTGGTGAGTAAGTGAAATTTCTGGAAGTTTGTTTTATGTTCGCAAGTAGTTTTGAAAACTTCAGATGAAGTGACATAGGTTCGTGTTGTAAACTGTAGCAAATAAACTAAAGTCACAATGCTTGATTGTATAAAATATACGATTATGGCATATGGCCGAAAAAAGGGAATGGGTTGAGGCTGGTCTTCACTGACTATACCTAGCTAATCCGATTCACGACCCATTCACTTATTACAATTCGCTCATTCACCATAAAAACTCATCCGTCACCAATTAATCCTCCATATCCCATAATACAGCATCCTCTCAGGGGGACCTAAACAGCGCACCTCGTGATATAAATATTGGATGATAATAAAAATTTATACATAAAATTTTATGGATTATTTACATACAATGAGAGGGGAGAGGATGAACCCCAAAACAAACTTAATGTCAAAATAAAGTAAAATAAATATAACTGATGTTAGAGTAGGACCCATCTAACACTTAAAAAAGGGAGGCCGCTGTATTTTGTCCTACGACAGAATCAAGAGACTCTCTCGCTAAGGGAGAGGGAAAGGAGAAAATATATACGGACATGGGGAATAAATAAAGCTGACCTAGTCGAGATGAAAGGAAGGCCAAAAACAAACTGGGGATGTTGGGAATCTCAACTTGGATCATAACCAAAGATGTAGCCGGGAACAGGCCGGGAACAACACTTACATTAACTAGGTACACAAAGCTTGTTTAGCCTAACCAGGGGAAGTCTCCACAGGAACCACCCCGATGTGAAATAGGTAGACCTAAAAGAAAAAATCAAGGCTAACTCCGTTCACACAAATCAAGCTCGCCTCAGTTACCCACCTTTCGCTAAAGTCTGTTGAAACCAAGCGTTTTCTTTCAGTTCTAATCTTCATCTTCAGCTGATGCTCAAAGAATCGGATCAGATCCTGATGAGAAAGACGGTTGCCTCGCAAGACTTCCTCCTGCCGGGTCGTCCAAATCACCATTCGGGCCGTGGCCAGCAGCGATAGAAACACCATTCGTTCCGCTCCAGAATACGGGGGCGACACATTGTCACACGCATATGCACGATCAATGAGCACGAGGTTTTCGGGAGCGATACGAGTCGTCAACTCGCCAACACGGTCCCATAGAGGGCGGATCTGAGGACAATGGTAGAAGGCGTGCGAAGCCGTTTCCTCTAGACCAAGGTCACATCGTTCATAGCCTGACAAATCCGCCAAGCCCCTTGTCATTGAGAGATAGCCTATTCCGAGCCAGTCGCCAGGTAAGCGAAAACTCAGGGTTACTGAGGTAATCCGCCACTGGCGCCCAAGACCAGAAAGAGTAAATCTCCTTCTCCGACAAGCCGAGCCGCTCATGTTGTGGATCCTTCGCGGCCCCCTCCACTAGTTACCGATAGAAGAGCTTCCTAGGCTGAGAAAGGTCACTGGACCGAGGAATGATGGTCAAAGCATATTGATACTCGCGAAGGAAATCCGATTGATCCCGGGGTTTACGACGGCGCTCAACCCTCGAGACGGGAGGACTGATAGTAAGGAAAGGGAAGGCGTCCCTAACAATCCCCGCCATAATCGAATCCCCTGTCAATACGCGGCGTAGGAAAGCCAACCTCGAGGCGAGCTTGTGACTCTCCAAGTGCGGCATTCCCAGCCCCCCCCCCCCGACACGGATGTTGTGCACAGACTTCTCTGTCAACATAATGCTTGCGTCCTCTCCACAAAATGGAGGATAGCAAGCGCTCGAGCGCGTTCATGATCCTTACAGAGAGGAAGTACAGACAAGTGGTAAAGGACAAGAGGAAATAGGTAAGTGGTACACGCCTCCGCCCTGCCCTTCACGGACAACCTCCTTCGACGCCAAGTCTGACCGGCCGCGTCGACCTTTGCCTGTACTTCTGAACAATTTTTCTCCAGCTGGAAGTCGGGTCCAAACCACACTCCAAGAATGTGGAATGTGGTCCGTCCAACCAAAGGGCCCCGGAAGATCGACTCCCATCCAGGCATCTAACCACAAGCCGGAAGACGTGTCGCGGTTAATGTTCACTGGCAAAGTGAGTTAGTGTTCTGTATTTATTTACTTGGATAGACTCCAGAGAAATTGGCGCTAAAAAATTTAACTTTAACTCACACGATGAAAAAAAACTTGTGCGTGGTTGGGTAGCAACGCCCACTTATATGTTTGTTGACCAATTAGAACTCGAATATTCAAAAAAATATATGCGAAGTTGGATCTGTTTAAAACATCGCTGTGATCCAATTTTGCACAGAAATTGAACAAGTTATTTTTAGTAATTCATAAAGATGTAGACTTAGGATTCTACACTATTCTATCATTAAGTGATTCCATTCGCGAACTGCAATTTTTTCGCCCATCTCCTATATTTTTCATAGTTTTTACTTATGACTGTTATGAGGTTGTTCTGATGATAAGTTGGACTTTTCTGAATGTACTTCATTATATATATATATATATATATATATATATATATATATATATATATATGTGAAAACCCCCAAGCAAGGCAGTAGTGCCACTAAAACACAAGGGATTGTGTGTTGAAGAATTAAGAACAGAAACATTAATGATGAGCAGAAAGAGAAGATGATAATCAGGTGGACAGTCGATAGCGATTGAAATTGCATTTAAATTTTTGCAGACTAAAGTTGGCTGGAAAACATGGATCCGGAAGGGAGTTCCATGAGCGAGAAGTGCGAGAGAAGAAACTGTTAACATAGAATTTACGGCTACATCTAGCTAGTTCACCTGTAAATTGATGAGAGCTTGATGCCAGTCTAGTGCTGCGCTTAAATTAAAAAAATCTAGGTACCTTAGCGAAGAACTCACTCGAACAATTACCATGAAAGTATTTATAGAAAAAGATATTGCGAGGCAACCTTACGGCTGAACCGCTACATTAAGACCAATAATATTGCAGATTCTTCTTTGGATCTTATCAAGGAACTCAAGAGAAACAGCAGGGGCACTGGACCATATGTAGCAGCAATATACTGAGCATGGACGAATGGTAAGATAGATTCTGGAGAGAAAAATGGTCTCGCCCGACATAATGAACTGACTTAATGTAGTCTTTCCACTTTATATCAGCAGAGAACGTTAGCCCGAGAAGGCGCAACGAATCATTTTTCTGGAGGATAGCATCAGTCATGCTGATGGAAGACAGCAAGGGGTCTCTCATATGATTAATGGAGAGGTTTAGTTTTGGAGGCATTAAAATTTACAAGCCATCTTTTGCCCCAGTTAACTACAGATTTGAGGTTGCTTTGGACATCGGCTGCCATTTTCACCTTGCCAGATTGCTTACTTATTGCTTATTATCGCCCCACTAATTCCCGTTGGATTCATCCCACCAACTGTTGTCGTAAATCTTTTTTTATCTAATAACGATACACTCAATTTCTCGTAAACAGCCATTCTAGATCTATTTTCTAATCGTATTTAAGCCACCACGATTTTTATAGTTCCAATTAGATTGTTCAATCACTTTTCCCCGTGACTTTGAATCTATATTGATTTAAGTGTGTCCAACGTCATAAAACCAATTTATAGCTAATATTCAATATCCGTCTTCGATATTCACCCTTATTGATCTTTGTTTCATCAAATTTTAAAGTTAGTAAATAAAAGTCTAACGACAGAATGTAAGTAAGGTCAAATTGTTGAAATCAGAAAACTGAAAGGGTGTCATCAAAGTACAAATTATTTAAATTTATCATCTCAAAATGAAAATGACAACTAAGGTGTATAGTGTTTTAATTTTTATTCGCATTTAAAGCACATGTTTACGATATCGGATAACAAGGTCATCACGTCCTGGATCGCTGAGACCAAATGCTATGCACACAGCAACGAAGAAGAATGCTTGTGAAAGGGATACCTCAACGTGAGGTGAAATTTGCAAATTATTTTCACAGATTATTATATCCGATTAGTAAGTTCGACCCTCAATAGGTGCCTCACACTTGTGACATTTACCATCTTATTGATACCATCATATCGTGGGATAATAGAGGACTAATCTAGTAAAACGTTACTACTGTTTGACCTGTACTACAGCTAAGGCTTTGTGCCAAGCTAAGTTTAGTAAATAGCCATTAACTCAAATGAGAAAATATAAAATGTGTTCCCTTCTTAACGAACTGATAATTTCAACTTTAGCAATATAGATCTTTACTGATCTGAGGTTTTTTCTTTTAATATTATTATTTTTAGCTCTGACACAAGGTTACATTATTTGAACACTAATTGGGGTTGCACTCACGATGCAAGAGTTAGTTTTTAAAGACTTTGCTAACCACCACGCCATGGTTGGCACCCAAGTTATTTATTGAGCTTAGCTTGGCTTGGTACATGCTACAAGTTTTTAAAAATAAAATTTACTCAATACATGGCTCGAGACCCACTCAAGGTAGAGGGTTACCGTTGGAATGGTAATAATGAATAAAGTGTGTATTATGAATGGAAGAGAAGATGGTAGGAAGTGAAGATTATGAGGATAAAGAGAATAGATAATGATTGATTTTTGACTTTATGAGCTCAAGATTGAAGTGTTTGGGAAACTACCCACGCGTAACCCTGTTCCACAAAGTAGCAGTTTCTTGGGAAAACAAATAGTTAAACTTTCTTCGTACCTTTAGAACATGGACAAAATTAAAGTGATTCATCTCCGTGTATGGCGTGTCCTAGCTATAAAGGTCTAAAGTGGTGAAATGAAAGAATAGAATTCATCTGAACATTAACCATGGAAATACCGATAGAGTAGCGTTTGACATCCAGCGAGTGTCGAGCTCACTTCATAATGGTTTGCTCGACGAGCTCGCTCACGGATAACACACGAAGATGATTTGGGATTAATGATGGTAATATTAACTGTTTCCTTATAAGGAAACATTCGACATTCGTTGATCGAAAAGTTGGTGCCGTTGTCGGTTGAAATTTATAAATTCTTTCTATTAAAACAATT
>OZ038478.1:73455670-73560670 GCA_964036315.1 Acanthosepion esculentum | reverse complement strand
ATTCCCTTCCCAACTTTAAAAAAAATTTTTTATATCGAACCTTGGGGTCTATTTATTTATTTATTTTTATTTTCTCGTTGCGTCCCGGCTATCGTAGTCCCAACGAAACCCCGGGCGTAACAGAATATATGTATATATATGTGTATATATATATGTATATATATGTATATGTATATATATGTGTATATATATATGTATATATATGTATATGTATATATATGTGTATATATATGTATATATATGTATATGTATATATATGTGTATATATATGTATATATATGTATATGTATATATATGTGTATATATATATATATATGTATATATATATGTATATATGTATATATATATATATGCATATATATGTATGCATATATATATATGTACGCATATATGAGCATATATGTATGTATATGCATATATATACGTATGTATATATATGTCTATATGTATGTATATACGTATGTGCATATATGTGTATGTATATGTATATATATATACGTACCATAGAGGTACCATATATGCCAGTTGGAGGGTTTTCATAAGAGATGTTTGCATGCCCTCTGTGGAGTTAGCCTTCAAGACAGGACATCACATGAAGACCTGTTTAACAGATGTTATATTGGAGGAATCGTGACTATCCTCATACTCTCTCAGTTGCAGTGGTCTGGTCATGTCTTCAGAATGTCTGATGACAGAATACCCAAGATCCTTATGTATAGCAAGTTAGATCAGGACTACAGGCACGAAGGACGCCCAACAAAGACAAGCTGAAGAGCAACTTTTAGCAGTCAGTTTACCTCATAACACCCCGAGCGCTTAGCATTGGAGCTGTTAGAGTGGATATCAACGTGTTTAGTGAACTGTTTTCAATCTGCTAGTCTAAATGCGTCTTCATGAAGCGAAAACAAGATGTAAAAGGTTAGACAATCTAAAAAAAGACCTCATCCCACAATCATCACTCTTGCTCCTTATGCAACCTCCTTTGAAAATCACTTGCGAGATTTAAGTGTCACTTAAGATTATAGCACAAAATTCATAACTGAATCAATTGGTTACGGGAGAGTCCATCATATATATATATATATATATTATGGACTCTCCCGTCGGTTTCCACGTATGAGGATCTGATAACCAATTGATATATATATATCTATATGATATAGAAAAAACAACTGAAAAGTTGCAAATTAAAAAAAATTGAATTTTTTTTGTGAAAGTATTTATTTATATTTTATATATATATATATTTGATATTTCAGATCGGCCCCGATCTTTCGTCAGAAATGGCTGTTTTCAGAAGTTTGTTTACATTAAGTAGCGTCCGTCGCGAGACGCGGATGTCACGTGATATGGAATGCAACTGCGTTTGAACATTTCTAACGTAAATCTAACTGTAGTAATATTTTAGATGTTGTTTAAAAAAAATTTTTTTTAACTATGTCTAACAAATATTTTTTGTTTAACTATTGAAATATTTATAATGATTTAAAATACCCAAGTCTTTATTTAATCCTAGTTTATATGTATTTAATTTTAAAATCCAGTATTTTTCTTTTTTTCTGCGTGTGTATGTGGAACTGAAATCAGAATCTATCAATACACATTTACAGTTTTCTAATGAGTGTCCTGGTTGATTAAAATGTTCAGCTATGGGGGAATAAGGGTTGCTTTGACGTATGGTTAGTTTATGGTTGTTGAAGCGAAATCTAAAATTATTTCCAGATTCACCAATATATCCACTATTGGGACATATTGTGCAGAATAAATAGTAGATTATGTTATGGCTATCACGGGTGAGACGAGGAGGGTTCATCTTGTTATTGGTGTTGGGTACAGAAAATACACTATCGATTGTTAAGTGTTTGCAAACTAAACAACGAGGTTTGTTACATTTGTAATTTCCTAATTGGTTTGTATTGTTTAGATATTTGGTAGAGGTGAGGATAGCTGATAGGTTAGGTGATTGTTTCTTTGCATTAATGGGTGTTTTAGCGAAAATGTCTTTGATCTTTTTGTTTAACTGGAGGTTCTTGTAATCCTTTTTTAAATTGTGAATAAGTGTGTGGGAATATTGATTGTGGTTAAAAACCATGGGAATCCGATTGTTTTTACTTTTCTAGTATGTGAGAAGTGTGTTACGATTTATGTAGATAGTTTTTTTTAGTGCTTCTTTTATTATATTTATTGGGTATTTACATTTTAGGAATTGTTTTGTTAAGTTATTAATGTATAGAAAATCTAGATGGTCTGAGCATATGCGTTTGATTCTGAGAAATGAGCTGTATACGATAGATTTTTTAAAATTTTATATATATATATAATATATATATATATATATATATGTATTATATATTTATACACACATACTCACACACACACACATACACACATGCTCACACATACACACACACACATATATATATAGAAATACATGTGTATATGGAAATATATGTATATATATATGTATATGTATGTGTGGGTATATATATATGTATTTATATATATGTGTATATATATGTTTATATGCATGTATATATATGTATATATATATGTTTATGTATATATATGTGTATATATATATGTTAATATGTGTGCATATGTATGTCTGTATATATATGTGTATGTATGCATGTATATGTATATGCGTATATATGTATGAGTGTGTATATATTTATGTATATATGCATATATGTGTATATATCTACGTGTGTATATATATATATGTGTGTGTATGTACACGTGTATATATATGTATATATATGCGTATATATGTATACGTATCTATATATAAATATGTATGCATATATATGTATATATATATACGTATATATATATGTATGCGTATGTGTATAAATATATATGTATGCATTAATATGCATATATGTGTGTATATAAATATGTATATATATGTATGTGTATATATATACGTATATATATATATGCGTATGTGTATTTACATTTATGCGTATATATATATGTGCCGAACCAAGTCTTTTGGCGACCCAGAGGGCCCCTCGAATCACCAGCCAGGTGAGTGATGCCTCAGGGTTAGTGAGACATTTCAACCCGGCCGCCCAAGGCCATATGCAGCGAACCTCCCGCTTCGTCAGACCGAGCTCGCCTATCAGATCATCTTGAACGTTCCTCATAACTAATACCTGATATAATGCCTTTCGAGACAACGGCTGCCATCCTTCGCCCGTAAGAGTCGCTTGAGGGCGATCCGGCATTCACGATAGAAAGAGCCCTCGCCTCGAGGAGTACGGTCGGCCCCCTCCTCACACGAGCGCACATTTCTCAAGGATGGAAACTGTTTACGGGCGTCTTCCTTCCAGAATTCGCCATTCTCATCCAGTTGCATACACATCCGCTCTAGGTATGAAATGCGAAGCGTATGTTGACGAGTCTCAACGCAAGGCATCCCCAGACCGCCTTCAGAGGGATGAAGGTAACAGATCTCGCGACTAACCATGGCAGCCTTGCCTCTCCACAAGAAAGAGAACAAGAGCCTTACAAACGCCAGTAAAGTGCTAGACGGGGGCGGAAGCACGGAGAGTCGGTAAAGGAGAATCGGGTAGACGTGCGAAGCACATACTTCTGCCCTCCCCTTCAAGGAAAGATTCCTCCGTGTCCACAGACGTACTGCAAACTCGGCCTTCTCCCGCACCTCCGACCAATTCATTTCCAACAGGAGGTCGGGACCGAACCAGATGCCGAGTATCTTGACCGGCCCGTCCATCCAGAGAAAAGATCCAGGAAGAGAAACTCCCTTCCACGAAACCAACCGCAAGCCAACAGACTTATCGCTGTTGATCTTGGCCCCCGTCACCATCTCATATCCCTTGATTTCTTTGCTGACTTCGTTAATTTCGGCCATACTCGACACCAGGACCGAAACGTCATCAGCATAGGCGGAGTACCTGGCCGAGGTGGTAGCACCAGGTAAGGAAATTCCGCGAAGGACCGGATTCGTCTTCAACTTACGCAGGAAACGTTCCAACGCAAGAACGTAAAGCAATGGAGACAGCGGATAACCTTGACGAATGGAGCGAGTCAAAATGAAAGGCTTCGATCTTACCCCATTCACTTCCACCAGCGCACCGGGGGACGCATACAGCAGTCGGATCCAAGTGCGAAAGTTCGACTCGAAACCGGCGGCCGAAAGAACAGCCTCTAGAAATCGATGGTCAACCCTATCGAAAGCCTTGGACTGATCTAAATTGATCAGTGCGGCATCACTGTCGACTTTCTCGATGATCAAGCGTACCAAATGAAGGTTGTCCTGAATAGCGCAAATCTGCCCGGGACCAATCAGATTAGAGAGGATAGCCTGCAAACGGCCAGCTAAGACCTTGGCTAAAATCTTCAATTCTGTATTTAACATCGTCAAAGGCCGAAAATTAACTACCCCATCCCCACCACCTTTCTTCTTGCTAAAGGAACTTGATCACACCCCTGGTGAAGCTTTGAGGTATAGACCCCTGCTTCAACCAGTTGTTTAAAATCAGTACCAGCAAAGGAACAATGATGGGCGGCTGCCTCAAGTAAATTTCGTAAGGAAGACCATCTAATCCAGGAGTCTTGTCCAGGCCAACCTGTTTCAGCGCATCCCAGATCTCAGACTCTGTAATGGGCCCCTCGCACCCAGCCGCCTCAAGGCGGGGAAAGTCGGCTAAATAGGTATCGAACTGAGCAGGGCTCAGACCGGGCTCCCTGGTGAACAGCTCCTGAAAGTAGTCACGAAAAGCCTCACAAATGCCCACGTCTGTAGTCACAGTCCGCTTATCCGGCAATGTGATGCTCGCAATATGCCGACTAGATGCCCTACGAGCTTCCTCTGCACGCAATTCAGCGGCCATGTTCGAAGCCACGGAAGACATTCTTTTTATCCTAGCCCTAACTACTAGAGCTTGGTCCTTCTTGACCAGCAAGGAGGTCAGCTCCGCCTTAGCTAAGACTACGTCCCCACTAACACGGGATTTGATCGCCCGATCGACTTTGGCTTCTAAAGCCTTTTGCTCTGCTAACCCTGCTAAATTGAGTCGGCGGCTAAAATCAGCAACAAAAGACCTAATTTTAGATTTTAGAGCGACCCACCATTTATTCCCAATCACAGCCCCCGACAATTCCCGCTGTAACATTAGTAGAAGCTGGTCCCGAAAATCTTGCTCGCCAAATAATGACAAGTTTAATTTCCAGTAGCCAGCCATTCTAACCCTAGGCTTATCTAAGTTTACCCGAACCCGGACAAGCCTATGATTCGAGTAATCTATAAAAATGGAAACTTGGACATTCTAACAAGTCTACTTCGACTCTCTTAACTAGAACTCGGTTGATGTAGCTTGCGCTGACCACCGAATCCGAGCTGCCGCCCCTAGTCCAAGTCCATACTACTTCCCGGGGGTGCTCATTTCGATACTTATCGACGAGATCAAACCCGTCGATAAAGTCCCTAAACGGCTTAACATCCGGGTTGGTAGTACCCAATTTTTGCCCTATGCGATCTATATCGGGATCAAGGACGGCATTCCAATCACCCGCTAGAACTACCGAACGAGATGTCATCAGAAACGGCGCGATCTGCCGAAACAAAACAGACCGCTGCGCATGGTCATTGGGCGCATAAACCCCAACGAGACGAAGAGCTTTATCCTTTATGGTAATATCCAGCACACAAAGCCTGCCCGCCGGATCCGCGAAGACAAGAGCACTCGCCGCATCCAGAGACTTGCTCACCAGCCAGGAAGTACCCCTCGAGCGTCCATCAAAACATGCTGAATAGAGGTCGAACCTCTTAGACAGAATGTCATCATGGTCGCAAGATAAAAAATGGGTCTCCTGCACGCAACAAACATTCACCCCGAGGCGCTGAAGATCGCGAACGAGCCTCACCGTTCGAGACTTCGACCTCAGGCCCCGGACATTCAAACTTGTTAACCAGAGTGCCATAGTGAAAACCGATTAGTGTTGTAATACTGGTTTGAACATGGCCGGGGTGAGGATAGCGACAGCCTCTCCCATAGACCCATGGCCCATCTCAGTCTTGATAGTGCCGTCTTGGGAGATTCCGCCGATATCCCAGGGAAATGTCAGTTTTAAAGCTCTGTACAGGGATGGGTGAACTAAAATTGTTTCAGTTGTTTAAGCTGTTGGTTTTGGACAATGGCTATAGGTAAGGCCATCTTATAAGCCATGATGGCCTCATCTAACATTGCCCAGATTTGTTTAGCACCAGGTCCCGTTCTTATAACGGTTAGAACCCTTTGTGCCAGTGGGAAAGTTCTGCGGAACCTCGACATCTAGGTCCGCATATTGACTTATTGAAGGTAAATATTTTAAGTCCTTGATTCTATTTCCATAGTCGCGTGCTCTCTCAGCCTGAGCCGGCGAAATACGGCAGACATCCTCCCCCGTACTGAAGATGTGTTTCTGGGCCTTTTTCCTTCGGTCTTTCGGTTCCTGAGTGGGGCTTCTTTGCCGTTTCGTAGATAGGGGAGGCATTTCTGCTTTTTAGAGGGGGGAGGACTGGTAACCTACAGAGGGGTGTAGGGGGAACTTTGTTTAACAGGGGAAGGGCTGGGAGTGTAAAAGGACCTATATTTGTAAGGGCTGGGATCTCTGCTGAAAGGACGAGATTTGGTCGGGGTTGTCGGAGGGGAAGGTTTCTTCTTGGGTGAAGGGGCGGACCGGGCATAGGACGTGGAAGGAATAGAATGTGTAGGTTAGGTTTGTTTTTGACTGTGCAGCTTCTGTTTTAGGGCCTTTATTTTATCCGTTTTTTCAAAACCTGGGTCATATTTTCTTTGTAGGTCTTGAAATGTTTGCTGAGAGGCCGGCGCATCGCCCTTAACGTTACAAGAGGGAGTGGGGCTGTCCGTGTCTTTCGTCCATGGGGCTTCAGGGGACTGAGGACCCGCTGTCCGGCGCTTCCCTCTGGCACTACCAGCAACCAGCCATTTCCCATCCCCCTTCTCCACAACTGAACTAGCAGCGGGCGACGACTCTTTGGGGAATGTGGTTTCCGATGTTACACCAACCGGAGGATTAATCGACCCGGTCCCAGGAGCTGGTATGCCCACTACAGGCGAGGTGGAAGGTACAGACGCGGTCAGAGTGGGGTTTTAGTCTACTGGAGCTTGACTACCATAGCCCTTCTTCCCTGGGTAGGAAGAGGAGAGGTGACCAGTCTCTTCACACTTCCAACATACCGGTTTTAGGCCAGTTACTATGACCGGCAACTTCAAGCTTCCAACATCCAGACAGTTGGGGATGGAGCGGAAGGCTTTCTCGTCCAACATGATATCAAAGCCCCCCCCCCCCCGTTCAGGCTATCGCAGGAGGCGCCCAGAATTTCGCCATACTGGGACAAAAATGTAGCGATGTGTTCCCCGATAACCCAAGGAGGGACCTCATATACTGCTACGTTGGTCCGTCTTCGTACTCCGTTCTTAAGATCAACTCTTTGGTAATAAGCTTACGGCTTGACGCTGCAACGCAGTCCTCTGGCGTGGGTAGCAGTACGTCCCACATGAAAAATTTGGCTCCCTTAACTATTCTGAGGACAAGAACTCTAGTGTTTTCAACACTGTGTTTTTCGTCGAGCGACATATTTTGCGCGTACGCTTGTCGACGACGAAAACTGACGGAATTCTTTTCTCAATTTTCTTCAATTCTATGGGGTTTTCTAAGAGTCCACCTTTTACGACAAGGTGAGCGTAACTCTTACCACGCTCCAAGAACTCCCCTAAATTGATTATGCATTTTGGTGGGGACTATTTTGGTCTTCCATGGTATCATCTAAAACTGGGTACTCCAGTGGATCGTCTTTGTCTAGCGGTTTTTTATTTATAGAAAATAAATGTTTTTTAACCGATTTTTGAATGTCTCTTATTGTCTTTTTTCTTTTTGATAAGAAAAGTGTTTTTACTTTTTTTCTTTTTATCCATTTTTTTATAAAAATCATACAACGGGAAGGGAAGGGATGGAAAGAAATAAAGATCGCCTATAGCCGGGGAGGGGGGGTAGAACTAAATAAAGCTCGCCTATTAGCGAAAAATGACAAAAAAAAAATAATAAAACACAAAACTCGCCCGAAAGCGAGACAACAAAAAAAAAATAATTACAAAAACACAGAAATCACAACGTTCACTTAAAGTCACGTTCAAAAATTAAAAAAAAACAAAGTTTGCCTAACGGCTGAACAATTTAAAAAAGGAACACGAGAACAATAAAGTTAAACGATAAAAAAAAGGACGGACTTAAATGATATTTTAAAAAGGAAAAGAAAGAATTAACACGTAATAAATGAAGAGAAAAGGTAAGACAAAATAAATACGTGGAAACAAAGAAGGATTTTAAGGGGGATGGTTACAGAAAAATAAACAAAATAAAAATCTAAATAATAATAATAATAATAATAATAAATAGAAAATAAATGAATATAGTGAAAAGAGGGGTGATGAAAAATGGAAAAAAATCAAACTTTTTTGCAAAAAATGTCAGTACAATAAAACGAAAGAAAAACTGAAAAACAACGTAAGAAAACAGTTCACACAAACAAAAGCTCGCTGACGTAGACGGATAATCCCACGAACTGAAAATTACCGGTCGTAAACGGTCAGTAAAAAAACGGGGCAGAGAAAGCCACGTGGTGAATTCCTCCTTACTAGAAATTGGTAGCTACATTATATAAGTGTGGAAGAGTCCATTTGTAGGTATGTCAGGTTCCCACGATACCCCACTTCCAAGCCCCTTACTTGGTAAAAAGGGTTAATACCTTTTCTTCTTTGGGTTAATTGTCAAAGGTTCGGTGAATTTCCTTTATCTTCCCGACGTTCGTTGTTGAGGCGTGTGTTGCGGGGGTTCGAGGTCAAATGTGTCGTAAATGATCTCGATGGGTTCTTCAACTTCCTGTGTGCTGTTAGAATCTATTTCATGCCGTCTTTTATGTGTATGTCTTGGTCCTTGTATAATATACACCATTTCGCCGATCCTTCTAGTGATCGTGCCTTCCTCTCAGTACGGCATATTCTTTTGAAAACTTAAAAAAAAAATTTCTGACCTTGAAGAAATCGTTTTCTTGTTCCTTTTTCGGTGTTACATATTTTTGACTGTTTTGGGATTAGTTTGTCAAAAACATCTCACCTTTCTGGCAAATATGATTTCTGCCGGTGAGCCATTTGATGGTGTATTCGGGTTCGGCGTTATACGATAAACTTGCAGGAACTGCTGTAATGCTATGTCAGTAGGAGTTCCTTGAGCTTTCTTAAATGCTCTTTTCATTTTTTTCAAAAACTGACTGTTAAAATATTTTTTATTTTTTCGAAAGCTGACTGGCACTCCGTTGTCCAGTTCCAACTTTTTCCTTTTTCTAACAATTCATTCACAGGAGCTCGTAACTCGTGCATATTATTTATGAATACTTGATAATAGTTGGCAAGTCCCAGAAAACTTTGGAGCTCGTTGACGTTTTTTGGCGCAGGCATATTTTTCATAGCTTCTGCTGGCCTTGGGTCAGTCGTCTTCCATTCTTATCAATGATATGCTCGAGATATCTTATTTCATTCATATAAAAATCGCATTTCGATTCTTTTACTTTGAGACCGAAATCCTGATTTCTTTCAAAAACCTTGTGGATATGTTTGCAATGTTCCTCGGTAGATTTGCTTGCAATAACAATGTCATCTAGATAGGCACACGCAAAGTCCAAGCCACACAGCATGGTATCCATGACCTGCTGAAATATAGCGGATGCAACTTTGACTCCGAAAGCCAATCTGTCAAACTTGTATAAACCCATGTGGGTGTTGATACATAAAAGTTTTGCGCACTCCTCCTCAACAGGGATTTGAAGGTATGCATCGCTTAAGTCCAATTTGGAGAATATTTCCTTACCATTTAGTTTATTAAATATCTCCTCCGGTGTGGGGAGAGGGTAATGGTAATCTTTTAAAGCCGCATTGAGGCCCGTTGAAAAATCCGCACAAACACGAATTTGGTTGGACTTTTTTCTTGCGTATAGAGCGGGGGCAGCCCATTCGCTAAAACTCACTTTGGATAGTATACCGGCATTTTCTAGTCGGTCTAATTCTTTGTTGATTTTTTCAACTGATGCAAATGGGACATTTCTTTTACTTTTGAAAACGGGTTGAACGTTTTCTTTCAACTCAAATTTGGCTTTTGTTTTATTACATTTTCCTAGTCCCGCCGAGAAAACTTCGGGAAGTTTTTCTTTTAATTCTTCTTTCAGGTCTTGGGCATCTGTTGTCATATTTTCCACTTTTTGGCAAAAATTGTTGATTGGTTGATCCCACAACTTAAACCGTTCCATCCAGTCCGTTCCAAACAAATTCTCAGAATTTTTATGGACGAAAACTTTTAATTTCTTTGTAATGCCATTCAGTGTTACAGGTAGCGTTAGCTCACTTTCAAATTTGATTTTGTCACCAGTGTTTTGTTTGCCTTTTGCATTGTTGATTTTTTAATTTCCTTCAAGTCTGAAGATTAATGATTGAGAGATCCGAGCCAGAATCTAGTTGCAGCTTAACTATTTTGTTTAGAATGTTAACTACAACATATTTTCGTAGAATCTTATCTACTTTTTCGTTTGATATAGTTTGTCTGACTCTGTTTCTGTTATTCCTTTTATTTCTACAGCGCACCCCTTTGTGGCCAATTTTACCACAATTATTACATGTCTTGTTTCGGTAAAAACAGTCTGTCTCCCAATGTTGTCCACCACAATGTCCACATGGACTAGGGGATAATTTTTGCTTTTCACAGGGTCGTCTATATTTAAATTGTGAATGGGCGTACTCTTTGCTTTCTTTACCTTTTTTAGGGGAGTAATTTTTTGGCTTGTACTTAATTCTCCTAACATACGATATGCCTGATTCCTCGATGTTTTTGGAATCGCTTTTCACACTGATTACTCGCTGGCAATCTTCCGCTAGTTTTTGTAATGTGAGACCTGGTTCGCTTTCTAGTCTTGATAGAACTCTCCGTTTAATCTCCGAGTTTTTTGCAGAGACTAAACCTTGGGCAAATATTAAACATTTGAAATCGTCAGCTGTCAGTTCGGCCAAACGAAAATCGTTACAGTGCTTATTAACAATGGACGCAAATGTAAGATAATCCTCGTCATCCCGTTTTGACAAGTTAAAAGACTTCCATCTTTTGTGGAATAAAGTTGTATTAGGGCTAAATAACCCAGACAAAAGTTTTACTGCTTCATCGAACCCTAATTCACTTGTTTTCTTCGGAAGAATGTAATCGACGAACTTACTATGTTCGGCTTTTTTAGCGTTCGTCCATTCCTCACAAAAAGATCTTCATATCTTCTATAAAAAGCTTCAAATGTTTTATCTTCTTCAGGAAGATAATTAAATGTCTCCATAGAATTCCAAATTGTGTTGTGAGAAAATGCAGTGTTGTTTTCACAAACATCATTTTTACCCAAAGTCTTTAGAAATAATTCTTGAAATTTTTCTTCCCGTTCTTTTTGCTTTTCTTCTTGTTCTTTTTGTTGTAGGAGCAATTTTTCTACCAACAGTTGCCGTTCCTCAGTCTTCTGTTGCAGTTCAAATTGTGCCTTCATCATCTGAACAATAATTGTTTTAAAGTATTCCATAATGACTTCAAACACATGTTTTCTGAGAGGAAGAAAACAAAATTTAGACAATTTTTTCTTCTCAAAGCGGGGGAAAATGAAAGTAATTCCGTTCCTTAATATTTCTCAGCTCTGGTTGGTAATACTAAAAAAAACTTTTTTTTTTTCTAATACAGTCTGAGTGTTTCAATTTTTCTCTAAAAGGAGAAAAAAAATTTGCATAAACAACCACGCTGCCAAACAGATATATTTTTCTTTTTTTCTGTGTGGTCAAGAGAAGCGAAAAACAATTATAGCAATGAGGGGGACAAAAATCTTACACTTTTTCACTAGTAAGTATTTTCAAATTGTTGGTTTTACTTTAGATTGAGTAAATATTTCTTTTATACTTTCCGAAATATATCCGACGTCCGTATCAAAGCCTTTTTTCGTATTTGTGTTGTCTGTCATTCGGTTGGAGTGTCCGTTTTTTTGAGTTGAGTATTAACATATAACTGTTGTATATGTAACTTTCTTTCGTGAAAGATTTCTCTTTGTTCGCCAGACTTGAGATTAACACACTGGGATCTTTAGACGTCTTTAGAGTTATGGCGTGACCCTTTTTTCTCTTCAGGTAGAGGTTTCTCTTTGGTTCTTCAGTTCTTATGGTCGGCACGGGATATTTTTGTTCTTTCCTTTGAGTGATTCGGAATATCTTGTCGCAAGTTGTTATGGTCGGCAAGAGAGAATTTTGGTCTTCCCTTTCGTGAGGTTGTTTCGAAACTCGTCGCCATTTGTTATGGACGACAGAGAGAATTTTGATCTTCCCTTTCGTGAGGTCGTTTCGAATCTCGTCGCCAGTTGTTATGGTGTTGAAACCATAGAAAAATAACACAGACTCGGATATAAAGTTAATCGGTATATTATTCATGGAAACGTAGTACAGAGTATGTTGACTGGAGAGTACTTCTCTCACTGGTGTTCTGACTCACTCATTCATACACTTACTTGGTGATACACTCTTGGTGACTCACACCTGGTGACTTCCGATATTTACCCCCCCATGGTTCGTATATGGCACAAGGCCGGTTTAATGTGGGCTCCCTGCGGCAAAGCCTCGTCCGAGTTCGTCTCTGCCAAAGCAGAGAGTTCGACAGGAGTCACACCTGGTGACTTCCGATATTTAACACCCCCCACAAGGGTCGTATATGGCACAAGGCCGGTTTAATGTGGGCTCTCCGAGTCCGTAGGCTCGGCCAAAAATATGCCCATTAGAACCCGTATAAATGGGTTCAGGGACTGCCTACCTCCCCGGACGAAACTTTTGCCCTGCGGCGAAGCCTCGTCCGAGTTCCTCTCTGCCAAAGCAGAGAGTTCGACAGGTGTCACACCGGGTGACTTCATCCTTACTAGAAATTGGTAGCCACATTATATAAGTGTGGAAGGGTCCATTGTAGGTATGTCAGGTTCCGACAATACGAAGGATACTTAAGAAAAGTCTACTACTGAGCAGGATGTCTGAGGAAAGGATTAATAGTAACAATAGTTAGTCTCAGAATTTCTAATAAAAACTCCCAGTAATCATTTTAAGAAATAATATCTATAGAAATTAAGTTTGAAAATAAACTCAAATTGTTTTTCTTTTTCTTTTTTTTTTTTTTCATGATCAACCGTATATATATAATATAGACAAAAGGAAAACGTAACTTTATCAGTGCGTTTCGTGCTCTGATGGATTTTAGCAAGGATTTTATTTTGCGACACGTAGTTATAAAAAAAAACGTTAAAAACTATCGTCAGGAGTTCAAAATGTTTAAATTTAAGAATGCTAAAAATCTTTCTTTCGGCTAACTGTGAAAGCAAATAAACTATGGAGGATGGTAAGTAATGTAAATTTAATGCCCAATAATCGAAAGAGTAACTGTTGTTGCTCATTCTTTTATTTGTTTATATATATTTATTTTATATTTTTATGTTAATGTAAATATTATTTAGTATATTATTTATCATTTATTTTATATTTTCTTTCAATTTTATTTTTTATGAACATGTATGTTGACTTGCGTAAGTTTTTCTCTTAAGAAAGGTGATATTTTAAAAAATCTGGTTCGCAGGTTAACATTTTGATAAGACTCCATTGCAATCCTCCCAAGAACCTTCCGTCTAAGTAAGTTATTTATATTATTAAAAAACATTGTTATAAAATTAACCACTTAGCTAAGGTAAATACATTTTAGAGCTGTATGTATCTAAAACTCTTATAGCAGTCACTTATATAACAATTATTTTTATTCTACTTCACTAACTTAATTATTTTGCTTCTTCTTAAGCTAAATAATATATTTATTTCACAACCATTTCAGTTTTAATTTTTATGTCACCGAATGCCTAATTTTTTCGAAGTTGAAGTCAATAGATAACTTTGAAACTTATCAACCGTTACAATTTTCTTGTTTGCTAACGTAAAAAAAAAATAATTTTGTTAAATTTGAATTACTCCATTTTAAATCCTTTCTATATGGCGGGTTTAATTTCTTCGAATTTATGAATTAAATTAATTCGTTATTCAATGTTTTATTGTTGTCGCCAAAACAATTCATGTAGACATTTTCCTTCTTTAATCCAAATATTTCAAAACAATGGCGAAGTTAATATTTTCATTCAGTATTTTTCCTTTCTTTTATTAAACGTTTAAAATTTTTAATTTTGTTTTAATGTTAGATGCACAATTTTTGCTGTGTATAATTTTCTGGAATGTGTCTCAAATACTTTCCCCGCCATATAAAACTAATATAGAAATTTTAGAAACTAATGTTTGGAAAAAAAAACTAAAAAAAAAAACGGAAAATGAAAATTTATGATTCCAGACAAATGATAAATCCTAGTAGGATACCAGAAGATCTATCATGAAATAGATTTTTAATATATTATTACAGAAAACCTCCCCAATTTCTTCTTTATTTCTTGCATTTGAATAAATAATGTTATACCACTGCCTAGCACTGTAGTGTGTGTACTTTGTGTTTTAACGAAAAATGAGAAGGATTGTATAAATTTTAATAGAGACGTGTGACTGGATGATTATACGAAAGATGAGCCAGTTTAAATATGAAAGGAGTCCGTTGATGGCAAACTTCCAGGGCATGATCCCTTCTGATGCTATTGAAAGCGTTTTTCATATCCAATTTTGGGGGAAGCAGATGATGTATTCTCGAAAAATTATCTTGTGGCATGAACCGCGGCTTCACATCCGCCCTGTATGCCTACCCCGAGCTGGACAGGTCGCAATTCATACCCTATCTCCTTCACAACTCTACAAGCAATTTTTGCCGCGAGACGACGAAAAATGTTACCAACAGCGATAGGGCGGATATCTCCGTTTTTTTTTTAAAGCTGTTAAGTCGGCTGAAAATATTAAGTCGCGAGCATGTTGGGGTATCTCAGCTCGGAGAAGGGTATTAATAAGAGCTGTTATGGATGTTTTCAAATGTTCACCGGCTTCGGCAGTGTGGGCAAAAATTAAGTCCTTGATATGACCAGGTCGAAGGCCGCCACACCTCCACTGCTGCTTCTCGAGAAAGACTTCAGAGCGGCAACCATTGCTTCCTTTGAGATTTCAATATTTGAATCAGTTTTCCATCTGAACAAATCTGACATCAGATGGTGGCGCAGGCTGTTTCCGACGGAGAGCTGTAAGAAACTGAGAGAGGTGTAGTAGCTAGTATAGTATCGGATGAGGCCAATACTCTAACTGCAGCTGAGACATCATCCTCGATCAACTTAGCATTGACAAGGGCATGGAGTCTCTTAGAATCGTTGACTGTAGATGAAGGATGAAATCTATTAGGATTAGAAAGATTAGAAAATTCGGTGGCATTTATTTTAGACGAATTGAATAAAGAAATGTTATTTTTCATAATAGATGAGACAGATGATATAGGGTCCTTATTGTAAGGAATGCCGAGCACAAGCGTTGCAAAAGAGAAAAAGTGATCCCAGTCAAGTGAGCTGTTCAAGTTAAGTGCCTGGTCTATGGCAGTAACCAAGGCATCGGCTACTGGGATTCTGACAGATTTAGGGATTTTTAAAGGCACCTTCCGGAATTGCCTAAGTAGTGAGGTTGCTCTCAAAACTTCACTGGAATCTCTTTGGGTCGGTTCATTATGTTGATGGATCACACTATCTTGTAGAGCCGAGAGAGACAGACAATGTGAACAACTCCAAACAACCAGAGACGCTGAAGCATTTCTAGTCAATCCTACGCAAGATAAATGAAAAGACCGTTGACAATTTGAACAACTTCTGACTTTTTACGCTTATTAATGCTGCCACAAGAAAAGCAACGATCACATTCCAGCAAAGAAGAAGGAAGAGACATTTTTCTTCCCTCCTTTTTCCTAAAATTAATGTAAAACGTTTTTCTGTTAATTCTTGTAATGTCCGTTTGACATTAATTTCATTTTTTCCTTTGAAATCAAATCTTCGAAAAAATACTGTCTTGAATTACAAATCCTTTACAATAATGTTTAAAGTTTCCAGCTATTAATTCAATAATGATTATTCCATTTACTATTCAAATTCGTATTTACCTTACTTAATGCTTAATCAGACATTTTTACATTCTTAAAAATCCGTTGAAATCAGCAGAGCTTTGAAAAACACGTCTCCTCTCTTCGAATTCATGACCTATCTCCTTCACAATTTACTACGATTTAGAACCGAGAAAATATTTCGACTGGCCCAACGAAACTAATGACGTCAGATCGAATTGCTCTATGACATCAAAAGGTGTATCTAATGACGTCATGAACAATCTCTTGACTTGTTGACACTTAAATTTTTAATATCATGTATCTTGGTTTTTATAAACTCTTATAGATTAATCTCTTAAGACAAAACACAGGTTGTTTTATTTTTTTAATCAAGCTCTTATCCAAAATGTCAGAGATAGAGGCTTACATGTAAAAAAAAAGATTATTTTTCAGAAATTCAGCACTTCGACTCAGCTGTTGGAAATGGAAAGAATTGGAACAAAGACACGAGTAATAAGACTAAGAGTGAAGGCAAGTATATAAGTTAGTAATTTTACGTGGCCTGATTTTTCTTGTGAGTTTTTATTCGCGCGCCCACTCGAACGGAATATTGCATAAGACTGTTGTGTTTAAAGTGTGAAGGCCGCGCGTACATGGAATTAGTAGCAAAAATTGAATAGTCACTTGCGACACTTCTATTTTGAGACGGCTCAGGCATCGGCGGTTGGCCCTGACCCTCCCGGCACAATAAGAGTGGTCCAGCCCGTGAAGATGAGACGCTAGAGCATTTCACCCCCAAGCAAGGCGGGAGTACTACTAGTACGCAAAGGGTTACAGAGAGTGAAAATAAGAGAAAAGTGGGTAATGGGGGGATTGAAGATAAAAAGAAGAACAGAGATCAAGTCATCAGAAGATAATGATTGACGTTACATTTAAATTTTTGAAGATTGTAGTTATCAGGGAAGCAAGTAAAGGGAAGGGAGTTCCACTGTCGGGAAGTGCAAGAGAAGAAGCTGTTGGAGTAGAAGAGACGGTTACATTTAACTGTTTCAACATTAAAAGGGTGGGACCTAGATGCCAACCTATTAGCACGATTAAATTCATATAGTCGGGGCACCAGGAAAATAGCTTGTCAGGGCAGTTGCCATGAAAATATTTGTAAAAAAGACAAAGGGAAGCCACATTACGTATGTGAGAAAGTGATGGAAAAGTGACTGGAGTCGAGATGCCAAGTCAGGACCGATCATATTGCAGATTCGTCTTTGGATTTTGTCGAGAATCTCGAGATGAACAGCAGGAGCATCAGACCATATGTGGCAACAGTATTCAATGCATGGACAAATGGTAAATGTGTAAGATGGACTCAGACGAGAAAAACCTGGCACGACACAGAGAACTAACTTTCCTTGCGGTAGATGCAGTTATTGATTCAATGTAGTTGTTCCTCCTCAAGTCAGTGGAAAACGTGGGGCCAAGAAGGCGCAGTGAGATACTCTTGCGAAGTCGAACATCAATCAAGCTGAAAAGAAGGAAGGAAGTTTTTCTATGGTGGGTAAATGTGAGCAGTTTCGTTTTGGAGGCATTAAAATTGCCAAGCCATTTCCTGTCCCAGTTAACCACTGATTGGAGATCCTTTTCGAGACCAACGGTCATGTTAACTTTGTCAACAATGCCGGATTTACTATTGAGACGGGAGTAAATAGTAGTGTCGTCTGCATAGATGCCTACTTGAGAACTGATAACATCAGGAAGATCATTGATGAAGATCAGAAACAGTGTAGGACCCAAGATAGAGCCTTGGGGAACACCTGCATTCGTATGAAAGGAACTGGAAGAGAACCCGTTCAGGACGACGTTCATTTCACGATTTGATAGGAATGATTTGATTAAATCAAATAATCGTCCTGTAATACCGTAGCCCTGAAGCTTACATAGAATGCCAGCATACCAAATCCCGATCCATCGCTGCGGTACCCTGGTGAGATGATCGGCACGGTTTGCACTAGACTGACCAAGGCCACGTTGATGGTTAGGCCATATTCTTTAGCAAGCTCCTTCAGAGTGCTGAGCCGACATCTTATTAGCATCTCTGTGACCGCTTTGGTGTGCACTTCCGACCTCCTGGTTAGAGCAGAGATCCACTGGTGTACACATGCTGAATCGGTTAGCAGGTGCAGCACCGTTGCTTTCCATTGAAGTGCTAGATTAACGCCTCGGTATTTACCCGAGACCTCCTCACAAGGCGGGATGTGGCACAAGGCCTGGTTTTTACGTGGGGCGTTCCGAGCCCATAGGCTCGGGCAAAAATTACCCGTAAACCCCGTATACATGGGGTCGGGTAACTGTCTACTACATTAACTCCTCTCAACACCGCGTTCAGCTCAGCAAGAATTATATGCCGCGAACCTCCGTCCGGCAACATATATCTTGTCCTTGTCAACTTCCAACGCTACTCTAGTAGCCAGGGAACTTGCATCAACCCACACCTTCATTCCCTGACCGCGCACGCACCAATTCCATCTCGCAGGGTCCTTCTGATGTACTGTGGTAATTGTTTCGGTGAGCATGCGTTTTAGTAGGGCACTGCAGGCCTTGTCATCCCAACCTTTTCTCGTCACGTTTGCCCGTCGTTTCAGAAACGCAGTCTTTGGTCTGAGCTAGCTACGTACTGGAAAGTGACCGATGAGCTTCCCACATACATAAAATGCACTTCGACGAGTAATGGTGGCCGGAACTGGTGTGATCTCGCTTCCTCTTCTCCACTGAAGTATACCATGCTCCCCCAGATGTACAGCCCAATATTTTGGCCCCATCCTTCACCAACTCAGGGTCCTTGCATGAAAGTCAGAAATTGGTAAAGTGCATCTGAACTTGTTTCGTCGAAACTCGGCTTTTATCGACGTAAATATCGTCGATGTATGCCGACGTAGCATGTTTAATCGACTCGTCCTGAGCCAGTACTACATCGACTATCGACCGCATTATTCTACATTCAGCCCGAAATCCAACCGCCTAAGGCAATACCTACGCCTCCTCAGAAGTACAGTCTGGAATAGTCACAACGACTTGTGGATTTGCACCTGCAGTTAATTTTTCTTAAATTTACAAGTGATATATTATTCCCCCGCTGCTACCATTCTCTTAATTTGTGCGAACAAACGTTAGCATTCGCGGTGAAAGTGTTGACGTATTTATTCAGCTCTCTGTAGTCCATGACATGGTGAACCTTTCCTTTGTTCTCTTGGACCACAGCCATCGGTGGAATTAAACCTTTAGCCGGCCCGAGTTCCTCCTCGCGATATGGTGTCAGCCAGCCGTTATCCAACCAGGCTTGCAGCTCACGCTCGTACTCACATCGCATCAAGTTGGACACGGGATATTCTGCCATCGTGTTACGCAGCACTGTTGGGGCTTGACTCGCCGTCCACTTTCACATCACTAAACCTTCGCTACCTGGTCAATGGTTACCATCAATGGTTACCGCTGCATATAGGAGTGGTTCACTGCGACGGAACTCTACTGCGCCTGATGGAATGATTTGTACCCCTCCCATCTCTTTTATAGTGTTCATCCCATTCAGCAAGTTATATCCCAGCGGCTTCTCGTGAGTCACCAAGACGCTAACCTTGACGGAATTACCACCATTCAGGCTCACGTTGACGACCCCGACACTGCAGGCGTTAGTCTCTCCGTTGATGGTCGTCACACGTACAAACCTTCTCGTCCATTTGCTTGCTAATGATCGGGAGCAACCGGAGACAACTAGCGCTATGCGTTACCTCCCATCAATTTGGACTGCGATTATCTGCCAAGTTCTTATCGGCTCGAGGGAAGAGACTGGCACTATTGTCTATTCCTCTGTCTCGTTCCCCAGACAGGTACGCGCCAGGTGACTCATGGCGTGGCACCGAAAAGAACGCATCTCTTGACGCGGCTCCCGCTCACACGCCCTGCTGCCTTCTTTGGGTGTGGTAGCCGTTTGACGGCTGAGGCAGTCTTGTGCGAGGTGGTGCGTCCATTACAGGCGTAACGTCAGCACGAGGACAAACGCGGATGTCAAGACTCTTAGTCCGTGTCGCATATGATGCTGCTGCCACTACCGTTGTCGGTTCCAGCGCGTCATCCTTTAGGATCGCCCAGGCACGCACCGGCATCTGGTCAATGGACAGTATGCCCATACTCGACGACGTGCGAAGGAGTTGTTTGACATGAGCTTGTAGTCCAACCACAAATACGCACCTGAGTGTGCGGTCGCACAGCGCGCCAAACAACCCTGTCAGATAAACGTCAACGGATTCGTCAGGTTGCATTCGGTGCGCTGTGAATTGCTCATTTTGCTGCGAATTCGTCCGAATTCGCCCGAAGGCCGTATATAAGACAGTCTTTATTTTGTCTGCATCCGCCTTCTCTTCGTCTCTCAATTGCTGATAGACGGCAAGGAATGACGTGTTCCAGCCGCTTCACGTTGCACAGTCTGCAGACAAGTTCCTCCTTTTCCATCCAGTCGACCACCGATCAAACAGAAGAATCAGCTTCAGATCGAAAACTCCGTCCATGTTAAATGCCGAAATAGCTTTTGTTAAGTATTGTGTATTCTGCTTACGTCTTCTGCACGCCTTTCTACTTCACACCTCGAGCGTCGTCTACAGAATTACTGCGAGATTTATTGTATATAAAATGCAATTGTGGCACGAGGTCTTAAAAAGGAGGAATGGGTTGAGGCTGGTCAACACTATTTCATACCTAGCTAATCAGATTCCCAACCCATTCATTCATTACAATTTGCACATCCACCACAAGAATTCATCCATCATCATTCAATCCTACATATACCACAATATCGCGCACTCACAGGGAACCTACAAAAATACCCTATGACATAAACATTAATGAGTATAAAATTCTGTATAAAAATCTGTTGATGATACACAATGAGGAGGAGGGAATGAACTCAAAAACAAATTAAAATATAACAAAAACACACAAACTAAAGATAACTGATGTTAGTTGGACCCGTCCAATCCTCTGAAGAATTAAGAGGGACCGCTGTATTCTGTCTTTCGACAATATCAATAGGCTCTCTCGCCTAGAGGGCAAGATAAAATAAATACGGCCAAGGGGGAAAAACCTGACCTAGTCGAGATGAAAAAGGGACCAAAAACAAACTAGGGAGGATGGGAATCTCGACTTGGATTATAACCAAAGAAGGAGCCAAGAACAGGTCAGGAACAAAACTTACATTAACTAGGTTCACAAGAAAGTCTATCTTGACCAGGGGAGGGCTCCACAGTAACTCACTCCGTTGTGAGTTAGGGAGACCTAAAAAAGAAAATCAAGGTTAGCTCCGTTCACACGAACTAGTCTCGCCGTAGTTACCCACCTTTGACTGAAATCTGTTGATACCCAACGCTTTCTATCAGTTCTAATCTTCATCTTGAGTTGATGCTCAAAGAATCGGATTAGATCTTGATGAGAATAACGTTCACATCGCAAGATTTTCTCCAATCGCGTTACCAGCAATGAAAGAAGCACCACCAGTTTCACCCCAGAATACTAGGGCGACACATTGTCAAACACGTTTACGCGATCAATGAGCACGAGCTTTTCGGGAGCGATACGAGCCGTCAACTCGCTGACTCTCCCAAAGGGAGCGCATCTGAGGACAGTGGAAGAAGGTATGAGAAGCCGTTTCCTCTAAGCCAAGGTCTCATCGTTCACAGTCTGGCAAACCCGCCAATCCCCATATGAAGACCACGTCATTGAGAGATATCCTAAACGGAACCAATCGCAAGGTAAGCGAAAACTCAAGGTACTGAGGTAACCCGCCGCTGGCGTCCAAGACCAAAAGGAGCGAAACTCGTCCGCCGACAAGCCAAGCCGGCCGCGTTGTGGATTCTTCGCGACCCCATCCACTATTTCACAATAGAAGACTCTCCTAGGCCGAGAAATGACCCTCAAGGCCGATCGGCATTCGAGGAGGAAACTCGATTGATCCCGGGGCTTACGAAGGCGCCCAGCCCGCGAGATGGGAAGAGCGATAGTAGGGAAAGGGAAGGCAGCGCTTACGCTCCCCACCAAAATTGAGTCCCTCGTCAACTCGCGGCGTAGAAAAGCCAGTCTCGTGGCGAGTTTGTGACTCTCTAAGTGCGGCATTCCCAGCTCCCCATGACACGGGCGTTAGGCACAGACTTCTCTGTTGACGTGATGTTTGCGTCCCCCAACAAAACAAGACAGAGAAGAGCAAGCGCTCGATCGCCTTCTTACGCTCCTTACAGAGAGGAAGTACAGACAAGCGGTAAAGAACAAGATAAAAGACATAAACGACACAGCCTCTACCCTGCACTTCAAGAACAGTCTCTTTCGGCGCCAAGTCTCGATCGCCGCACTGACCTTTGCTTGTACTTCTGACCAATTTTTCTCCAGCTGGAGGTCGGGTTAAACCACACTCCGAGAATGTAGACATGACCGTCTGTTCGACCAAAGGGCCCCGGAAGATAGACCTCTTTATAGACACCTAACCGCATGCCTTGTCGCTGTTAATCTTGGCCTCCATGATCTTTTCGTAGTGTTCAAGAGCCTTCAGTACTACCTCATAGTCGCTGTAGGACGACACGAAAGTAGATACGTCATCAGCGTATGCAGAAACCCTGGCTCGAGCCACGTCAGGGACAGCGATTTCAAGTAGGGCCGGACTGCACGCCCTGCCTCTTAGTCGGCGAACGAGAGGCTCCGACGCCAAAGCGTAAAGTAGGAGAGACAGTGGACAACCATAATGAACCGACCGAGACAGCACAAAAGCGCGCGACCGCTTTTCGTTCACTTGTACCACAGCACTCGGAGAGCGGTACAGGAGGATAATCCACCGAAAGAAGTCGGGTTCGAATCCGGCGGTCTGCAGGACAGCAGCCAGGTAGCGATGGTCGACCCTTGTACTGTTCGAAATTGATCAGCGCGGTTTGCTCGTCGTCTTTTACACCCTCTGCTCTTCACAGCACAAGTCTGCTCGTGTCCCAACAGAATCTCAGCAACTAACTGCAAACGCTCCTCCAGGATCCTGGCCAAAATCTTTAACTCTGTGTTTAGAAAAGTTATGGGCTTGTAATCGTATAAATCCCGCCCAACGCCCTTGCACCTTTTCAACAGCGTGATCACACCCCTGGAGATCCAGTCGGTTAATTTTTTTGTTTTGTTTTTGTTTTACGGAATACCAACCTCAATGGGTTATTTAACGCCGACAAGATTTTTATTGCTGGTAATATTTTTTTCAAAAAATGTATTGTTGGTAATAATTAAAAAAAAAAATGTATTGCTGGTAATAATATTTCCAAAAAAAGTATTCCTGGTATTAAAACCTATTTTTATACTTTCAAGGTGTTTTGACCATTTTGAGGTGGTGACTATTTTCCCATACCTGGTACCCTGACAGGTGCGACCACCCCAGGTCAGGGTGAACCTGGGAACACCAGCAATTAAGAGGTAGTTCCATACTCCTCAAAACCTTCTAATCAAAGGCCTTGCTGTCGGATATAGTTTATTGTCTTACCCAGGATGCGGATGTAGTTTATACTCATACGCAGGACGAGATCCATTCGGAGATGGACCCCTGACGCAGCCAGTTGTTGAACACGACAGTCAAAATGGGAACAAAGATGTGCGCGACCTCAAGTACAATTCATAGGGCAAGCCATCAAGTCCCGGAGACTTGCAACTGCCAGCCTTCTTCAGCGCCGCGTAGACTTCGCCCTCTTTGATCACTCCCTCGCAGTTCGCCGCTTCAGTCGGCGAAAGCCGAGGAAAGTCAGCCAAATAGCTGCGAACTCATTTGGTAAACCGGCTTTCGAAATGCCGCCGAAACGCCTCACACATGTTGACTGTCGACCTCAGAGTACGCCCCTCCGGATTTTTGACCTCTCGAATGTAGCGACCGGAACCTCGGTGGATGTCTTCTTTGCACAATTCTCAGCCCATGTTTACAGATTCTGAAGACATCTTGCTTAAATTATGTCTAATTACCTGACACATGTAGCAGTTACTAAACAAACGCTGCAGGGCCTTCCTAGCTAGGCCTATCTCTAAAGGATTCCCACAGCCTCTGCCCGGGAAAGACTATCCCTGAGAGCCTTCACCTTGTTAGCCTTATCTAGTGCGTGCCGGTGGCTAAACTTGGTAGTGAAGGACCTAATCCTATCCTTAAGCCACCTATTCCCAATAACCGCCCCACTAGTTCCCGCTTCACTAAGGTAGTTAACTGTTGCTGGAAGTCCCGCTGTCCAGTACAGTAGCCAGCCATTCTAGGCCTACAATCTAACGCCACCCGGGGACAGACAAGTCTGTGGCCCGAATAGCCTAACCAGTAGAATGTGGGATAATCTAGTAGATCTATGTCAGCCCTTCTGACTAACATTCTATCCAGGTAGCTAGTCACCTGGGTAGACGGCCACTTAAGTACCCACGTTCACATCTCCTCTTGGTGATCCACCCGGTATCTATCAACAAGACTAAACTTGCCGATCAGATCAACCAATCTACGATTGCCTGACTTCCCGTTAGCATCTCGCCTCCTGTCTAACTTGAGGTCCAGGACGGCATTCCAGTCCCCCATTAGAACTAAGCGCGTTGAATCCACCAGGAACGGCCCCAACTGCCGAAAAAAAAAACGAAATCTTCTCGTCCCGGTCGTTGGGCGTATAAACCGCAACGATCCGAAACGAGAGACTTTTCACCGCAGTATCGGCCATGATCGACCGGCCCCCAGCATCGACGTGGTCCACCCTTGCATCCAGGGTACGCTTAACCAGCAAAAAAACACCTCTCGCCAGTCGTCCCCCATATGCTGAATAGACGACAAAGTCGTTAGACAGCACACAAACATCAACGTTGCAAACAAAGTGAATTTCCTGGATCGCGGTGACATCCACACCGAACGACAAGAGGCGGCCAGCCTTACTCCGATCCCTCAAGCCCCTCGCATTCAGGCTGCCTATCTTGATAGACATTTTTACTTCTGCCAATACTAAGCTACGCATAGTAAATGGCTCAGGAGCCTCACCGTAATATATTTGAGAACTAGTCTAACAGATCATCCCGATGGTATGTTGTTCGATTTTCTTTTGCCTCCCAACACTTATGTCCTTTTGTCAAACTAAGTAAAGTTTCATGAAGAACCTGCAAGACGAAGCATCCGAGTATATTTGCAATTAAAATATTTTCCTTCTAATTAAAGCTGAGTAAATGTTTATTTTTCCATGGTATCTTATTTTTGTAATATGACCAATAAATCACTACAATCAGAAATTTTGATCAGATCAATGCACATATTTGAATGAACTGTAGTTTTAAATTGTGTGAATTCTGAAATTATGTATATTTTCATTATAAATTTTGTACAAGTTTTCTTCGACTTATTGTTACATTTTATCGCAGCGTTCGTTCTAATTGGCTAAACTGTCGTCCCGGAAGACGCAAATTTAGCTATCAACGAAATCCACTTTCTTATTCTGAATTCACATTATTTATTTTAACGATCGGAGAGTATCGACTTGGAACGTTGCAATAAGACAAAGTAGACTCGTCAATAATAATTAATGAATAACATATTGTGATCACTTTAGCGAAAATTAATATTTCAAACAACTTTCATTAATATATCCGGAAAACTGAAGGATATGTCTGCTTGCAGGATGAGCGCAGTTCCTGTTAGTGGCGCGGTAAAGTCACTGCCCACCTCAAGATATTGTTATTATAAATAAAAAATAAAATATAAAAAAATAATAAGGGTATTAGCACGCAAGTGAATGTAATGGATTCGACTGGAATTCAAATATATATATATTTATACATACATTCGTTGCAATCGCGATTGTCACTACCGTGTGGGCCTGTACCGCGGCATAATTTGAGGACGTAGATCCATTATCTTTCGAGACCGACAGATGCCACACACGTAAATACGCGTTTCCCGTATTGTTAATCTCAGGGAAAACATTCTGCACATGATGTCAGTTATGATATATATTGCTTGTTGGAAGTCATCATCTATTTGTTCCAGTCTAAAGTGAAACGTCCTACCCTACCAACTATCGGCCTAATAGGGGAGTGACTCGTGGCGCTTTCTCGGGTTAACATTCTCGGTTGACATGAAGTGAAAAGATTACATTAAATCCATTGCTAGGTCAGCTGCTAAGAAAGTTGGTTCACTGTGTCGTGTTAGACAAATTTTCTCCCCAGAATCTATCTTACATATCTATAAATCTACAATTCGCCCATGCTTCCCTGTGCCTCTTTTTATAAGTACTTTCATGGTGGTCGTTCGGATGAGCTCTTGGTGGTACTTGGACTTTATGAATTTGGGCGCAGTGTTAGATTAGCAACGGGGTCTCATCAATTTATTGTTGAGTTGGCTAGATGTAATCGTGAGTTCTGTGTTAACAATTTCTTTTCTCGAACTTCTCGCTTCCGGCTCCGTACTTTCCGGCCAACTTTGATCTTCAAAAATTTAAATTCAATATCAATCCTGATTACTCTTCTGTTGTTCTCGCTCCTTCATAATGTTTCTGTTTTCTAATACTTTCACACCCAGTAATCCATTATGTCTTATTGTTTTTACTGTCTTACTTGGGGTAAATTCGATTAAAAAATACATAGAGCAATATTTACGATTTTTCAGGTAAACTTGGAATCCGTCAATTTCTTGAAACGTTGGGTGGACGCGTCGTCTCTCCATGAAATCAGAACGTCATAAATTATACTAACGTATGTTTAACAAGTCGAATGCACGTGAAACATGATTAACCAATTAAAATCAAACGAAACAAAACTAAAAATACCAGAATGATTTTCTTCTTTTTCTCCATATCTCAATATATGAGGAAGCTTTAATAAAAGTGAAACATGTTAGATTGGTAAAAGTTTCCTAATTGTTCTTTATCTTATCATTCTGTCAGATTCCGATTCATATTTGATCTACAGTGTGGTCTGAAAGTCTTGTCGGCCCTATATAATATAATTTTCTAATTCAGATAACACGAGCACCTACATTTCTGACACGAACTCCTACAATGTGACATCGTCAATGAAAGTGAATAAACTGTATCCAGTACATGTGCTTTGTATTATTGTATTACTTGTTCTTCTATTGCTCTCATTACATTTTGGTAGGTGGTGACAAAACTTTCGGACCTCTCTGTATATTTGAAATTGATCCCAGCCCTTAATACCTTATTTAGCTACCCTAAATCACTCTCACCCCCTCTAACACTTTCTTTCATTTTTATGTTATATTTATTATAATTTATTAAATTTTCCTCTACTTCGACTATTCCTCTTTCCGTTTATCCTTTTACGTCTTTGTTACCTTATATATCTTTTTTTTTATTCCTACATTTAATAACCCCAACTTGTCTTCATAGCGTTAATATTCTCTTACATCATTTAATACACTTTCTCCCCCTTAAGATAGATATTGACCACCTTCCCTGACCCCTGTCAGGTTGCGTCGCTTCACTTATACATTGAGAAGTGTGAACTCTGTATTAGATATTGTTAAATTTTAGGTTGGCCCCTTCCCATATTACTTCTTTACATTTAACTTTTACTTCCTGCTTCCTCTAGCTCTACGGACGGGAATTCCATTCCATATCGGAGTTGAAAAGACAAACGACCATTTTCATCGTCCGCTGAAATAGCCTATCCACCACATGAGGTAAAAATATTCTTTTTGTGATTATTCATCATATTGCTCTGTACAAATAAAATACGTCGAGCTCTCTCTTTGTGAATCAATTATAATCGAACTGGGCTAAAGTGTGTGTGTGTTTTTTTAATATCCAAAATCTTTATTTAAAGACGTAAAACTGTTTTTCTTTTTTTACCGATTAACTATTTTCTTTCAAATAAATCCAACATTTAACTTCAAAAAAGGTATTTAAATTACTTAAAATGTGATCTTAGCTTTTTTTTTTTTAGAAAGTCCATGGAGGTACATACCATTAATATAGGGTTCCACACAGTTTTGTATCATGTCGCAACCATCACAACGTGTTCCTGATCTTACTCCTTTAGCACAATGAGGAAATGTTGCTTGAGACACGGATCCTGAGGGACCACGTTTCTTTACTTATTATGGCCAGAAACCAAACGTAAGAGTTATTTAATTTTGGCACAGTTCTGCATGTATGTGGAACTCAGTGATGATCGAGATTGGTAGGAATGATTTGCGTGAACTGCTTGCTCACCTTGAAGGCGCACAGAGAGGTCGCTATTTTATCAGGAATCTTTAATATAAAAAATATACAGGAAAATATTGACACCAAAAACTGTTTTACAACAAAGACAGAGTTCTTAATGAAAAAGCGAAAGTTTTATTACTGGCAAACAACCAACAACTTAATTACAATTATGTACATTTGTTGACTCGTAAGAACTGATAGGAGTCACACCTGGTAAGGGGTGAAATATTAAAAAAAAACGTCAAAATCTTCCAAAGCGTGAGTGTGTAGATATGCAAATGTGGCTAAATTAGTAGTCCAAAAAACGGAGCATGGTAACCAAATGCAAGTGGTAAGTCATAGGGAATGTTCGTGTGTTATAGCCTTTGATGAAAAGATAAGTTAAACTCAAATGAAATCACTTGAATAAAGTGATTTGAGGCTGGTAAAGTAAAATTCAAAAATAGCGGTGTGCTGAATTTAAAAGCGGCCACACGCGGCATGTCGTGACGTAAATCCAGAAATTTGGCGGGAAACCAAATTAATATGGCGTGTTGCTAATTTGAATTCAATATGGCGATGTGCCGATGAAAAAGGACGCCGAAACGTGGTGTAGTTCCTAAGTAATCAAATATGACAGAATAGACCATCATGATGGTGTTTCTGCCAACAAAATGTTAAGAAAATTAACATGCAAAAACATTGAATAATCACCAAGCAACAAGAACAAAGTAGAGGACTGGGTTGCTCAACGGAAATGACAGATTCTCGACTGTCAAATCTGGGACGATAGGAAAGGAAAAGCAGTTTCACTACACCTCGAGAGAGATAGAGAGAAGGTAAACTGAGAAGAGAAAGGAAAGGCAATGTCTGCGTCTTTCCAAGAAGGAAGAGGTGAAAAAAAGGAAAAGAAAGTAAACATGAACAAATAGAAAGGAGGATCTCAACACCAAAAGGCGGAAGTCGCTTCTACTTCATTCTGGCACTCTTCAGATCAGAGAGACGATCATTATTGCCGTAATGACAGGATTTCACGTAACCCTGGTGTAAGGGGAGCAATATTTATTTGTATTAAAATACAAAATGTTGCACAAAGCTAAAACCCTGTTGAAGAGTAAAGCTCATAGAAACCCAAAAGATATATATATACAATTCGAGCAGCAACAAAAAAAAATAAGGAAAGACAGACTAGGCTCGAAGAAAAACAATTAGAAATTCAACAGAAAAACGAAGAAAAACTATTGGAAATTCAACAGAAAAACGAAGAGAAGCAACTTGAACTACAAGAATTACTACTACGAGCAGTAACAAATAAAGGGCAAAATTCTGGAAATGAAACGGCATTCTCGTAAAATGCTATATGGAGTTCTATCAAAGACTTCACTTATGCACCGGACGAAGACAAAACCTTCGCAGCTTACTTCAGAAGATATGAAGATTCATATTAGTTTGATTGCGGAAATTGGTCAGACGCGAAAAAAGTAAGTCTACTATTGAGGAAACTAGGGTCAAGCGAATACACTAAATTCGTAGACTACATCCTACCGAGGAAAACGAATGAGTTGACTTTCAAGGAAGCCGTGAAACTTTTAACGGAATTATTTAGTCCGAACACTTCAGTATTCCACAAAAGGTGGAAATGTTTAAATTTAACAAAAAAGGATAGCGAAGACTATATAACATTCGCTTCCCTAGTAAACAAACACTGCGATGACTTTAAGTTATCTGAACTCAGCCCGGACAATTTTAAATGGTTTCGACTAAAGATGCGAAGATCAGACGGAGAATTCTAACAAAACTTGAGAGTGAACCAGAATTGACGCTACAAAAATTGGCCGAGGACTGTCAGAGATGTATAAGCGTAAAAAAGGACTTGAAAGATATCGAAGAGCCTGGCGTCGCTCACATACGAAAAGTACAACGACAAACACGTTTTTCAAAAACAAACCAAACAAATTATTTTACTACAAAAAGTTAAATGAAAACTCAGAAGAAACCACCACCCAGTCCATGCTATCGCTGTGGGACTTTGTATTGGTACAAAGATTGTCCATACCGCTATAAGACTTGTTTGTTGTGCAATAATGACTGGATGCAGAAATTTGACCTCTGGGATTTACCGATAAATACGTTCTGCCAAAAAGTGGAAAGGTTATCGACCGAGGCAGAGAAATTGAAGGAGAAATTAAAGGAGAGTTTCCCCGACGTATTTTCAGACGGCCTCGGGAGGTGTAAAAAAATGGCGGCAAAAATCAAACTAAAAGAAAATGTACAACCCATTCTCAAGAAGAAAAGAAATGTACCTTTCGCATCATTAGAAAAAATAGACCAAGAGTTGGATAGACTCGTGAAAACCGGTATATTGACAAAGGTGGAATATAGTCAATGGGTCGCACCTACGGTTTACGTGAAAAAGAAATCGGGTGAGATACGAGTATGCGCTGATTTCTCGATGGGATTGAATGCAGCGATTAAGGATTATCACTATCCTCTCCCTAGTCCAGAGGAAGTTTTCACAAAGTTGAACGGAGAAAATCTTTTCTCAAAGATAGACTTGAGCGAAGCATACCTACAAGTATCAGTAGATGAGGAAAGCTCGAGGTTGTTGTGCATAAACACACATAAAGGGTTATATATGTTCCAGAGATTACCATTCGGGATCAAGGTCGCGTCAGCGATATTTCAGCAAATAAAGGACACTATGCTAGGCGGACTGGATTTCACTATCGCATACCTTGATGACATCCTGATAAATAGCAAAAATATTGAACAACACTGGGAACACGTTCAAGAGGTTTTCAGGCAGATACATAATTACGGTTTTAAGGTAAAGGAAAATAAATGTGACTTCTTTATGAAGGAGATAAAATATCTGGGCCATATTATTGACGAAGAAGAATACCAGACCCAGAAAAGGCCACGGCAATAAAAAAAATGCCGGCTCCAAAAAATTTAGCCGAATTACAAAGCTTCTTGGGCTTAGTAAATTATTATCAAGAATTTATTCCTAACATGCACAAATTACGCGCACCCCCAAACGAACTGTTGAAGAAGGAAAAAGTTTGGGAATGGTCATATGAATGTCAGAAAACTTTCGACAAAATCATTAAGAATCTAACAGCAGATTTATTTTTAGCGCATTATGACCCAAAATTGGAAATAATAGTCGCGAGTGCCTATGGTGTTGGGGCATGTATACTTCATAAAATGCTGGATGGGACACTGAAACCCATCGCGCATGCGTCAAGAACGTTGCTACCAACCGAACAAAATTACTCGCAAATCGAAAAAGAAGAGTTGGGGTTTATTTTTGCGGTTACAAGATTCCACAGATATATTTACGGTAGATTTTTCACCTTACAATCGGACCACAAGCCGTTACTGACAATATTTGGATCAAAGAAAGGTCTACCTGTCTACACTGCTAATAGATTGCTAAGATGGGGAACTATTTTATTAAAATATAACTTTAAATTGGAGTATCTTCCATCAAACAAAATCGGGCATGCAGATGGTCTTTCGAGACTAATACCAAAGAAAACGGAGCCATTGGAGAGATTCCGTAGTTGCAGCTCTACGATATGAGGAAGATATCATAACATCATTATGTAGTACAATTCGAAACCTCCCCGTCACATTACAGGAAATAAGAAACGAAGCAGTGAATGACGAATTTATAAAGGAAACGAAAACAAAAATTGCAGGAAAAGATAAGCATATATCAGACAGTTTTTCGTTGTGTGATAATGTTCTGCTACATAATGAAAGAGTAGTAATCCAGAAAACGCTACAAAGGCGAATCCTCAAGGATTTTCATATGGGCCACCCAGGAAAGAACAGGATGAAATCCTTAATGCAAAGTTACGTATACTGGCCTAACATGGATCAAGATATTATACATATGGTGGACAAATGCAAGGGCACCTCCGATCATTCATAAGTCATAGCCTAAGACAGATCGACCGTGGTCGAGAATCCATGTAGATTTCACAGGCCCATTAGATGGTTTTTACTACTTGATTGTAGTAGACAGTTACAGCAAATGGCCACAAGTATTTCGTTGTAGAAAACCTACTTCTGAGACTACAATAAATTGCCTTCACGAGCTGTTTGCTCGTTTTGGAGTGGTTGATTGTCTAGTCACCGATAATGGGACACAATTTACATCTGCGGATTTTCAAGAATTTTGTGAAAATTTTCAGGTGAAACACATCAAATCCCCGCCATATCACCCAAGATCAAACGGACAAGCGGAGAGGTTTGTAGATACATTAAAAAGAGCACTAAGGAAAGCTTATGATGTACCAACAGAAAAGGCTTTACAACAATTCTTGCAAGTTTATAGAATAACACCAAACAGTACTACGCCATCGGCATTATCACCGGCGGAAGTGATGTTCACCCGAAAAATTAGATCGGTATTCGACAAATTACTGCCAAAACAGACAAAGCAATCACCAACGTCGTTTGTACCAAAAAGAAAATTTAACCCAGGGGAGAAAGTTTTTTTTTAAATGTTCAAAAACAATACATCCTATTGGGAGCCAGGTACAATAGAGAAACGAATCGGGAACGTCATTTACATAATTCAGGGTCCGAAGTTCTCGCATAAAAGGCACTTAAATCAGATCAGAAAGAGGCTGTTAGAGGATTCTAATGGTCTACCTGAGCAAGAGGAGGAAGTAATTGACACAGAATTTGATACATTCAATATGCAAAGTCCTCAAGCAATTTCAGAACCGCGGAAATCAAGCAGAAGAAGAAAATTTACAGAGCCTTTGATGATTAATCCAAAGAGGAAAAATATTAAAGAACCCTGCGAGATAAAAGCTTGGGAGTGGGGTGTTAGGGGACCTTACCTATAACAACAGAGTGAACTCTTCCTGACACTATAAATACTGCGCCTCTCAAGAGAGATGAGACGGAATCGAGTCGAGCCAATAGTAGTTCACTCCAAACCAGACTGACAGTCATACTAACACTTTCCACATCTTGTACTATTATTCTGTGTAATATATCTTTGTTATTTCTACTCTTGTGTTCGTGTTGTTCTTCCTTGGTCCTAACCTTGGACCATAACAATGTGGGTATGTAATTGTGTTGGGAATAAGGTTTATTTCCTATAAGACTAAAGGATTTTTGATTATTAAATTATATTTTTTATGCTTTTTAGGACCCTTAAAATTTTGGTTAATATTTTATCGTGCGTCAATGGGGTACAATAAATTAGTACAGGAAATTTTAGCGTCTTTTTGCGGTGAAAAATACATTGTTTTGAAAATTCTTGCAAAAATCAAATAATTGTCAAATTTTAATGAAACTTTAAAGCAGGGGTTCTTAACCGGGGGTATCCATACCCCTTGGGGTATGGGAACCAAATGCTGGTGGTATGGGACTCGATTTCTGTGTACTGGTAGCCCTCTTCCCTGTGTTGTGTTTGACACTTTTTCATTTTTCTTTTCACAGATTTGGTGCAAAATGTCATCTGTCAAAAAAAAAGGAAGTGGAATGATTCATATGTAGGTTTTGGCTTCACCTATGTGACAGAACGAGATGAAACAGAAAGACCTCATTGCATGCTTTGCAATTTGGTAAAAGAAAAGGGAGATCACCGCCCTCTGTGGGATTGGTTGGGATCATAAACAAAGAACACCATTGGAAAATTCGTAAACTTAGGAATCAGCACATATGCTAGGCCACAAAAATCTCCTGAGCCGACCAAGCATAGAAATGAATACAATATGGGAACCAGTAATAAGGAGTGCCAGAGAAAAGCGATAATAACAACAAAAATTACAATATCAGCTCTGGTAAAAAATGGTTGCTGAAGACATTAGGTTGATAATACTCAGAAATTCATACACAGATGTCCTCAAGGACACATGGCACAGTGGATAAAGGCGTTAGTTAGATCCAGTCACAGGACCCAAAGAGTGTGATTTCCATACCCGTTTAAGGGATTAGAGAACTTGGAGAGGGGAATTAACAGGAGATAACTGATAACTGACATCCATTAAACATGGCACGTGGGACTAGAACAGTCTACCCCAGTGAACGAAATAAAGGGTTCAGTTCGATATTCTGACTACCTGAAGAAGGCCGGAGTGTACAACGGCTGAAACGTTGTAATAAATATGGCGACAGAGATGAGGACAATAGTCCAAATAATGTAAATAGTGTTTCTACAGTAACCTCCACATTTAATAATGGGTGTTTTAATAGTAGCTACTGTTTGATCACAAAAAAAAATTTAAACAATGGGAAACATTTTGTTGCTCAACAGGTTTTGGGTAAACTGTTACATTAGTTTCACCAGCTTAACAAATTGAGTTTTTTCATACTCAAAAACACCTTTTACAACTTCCCATTTTGCTGTCATCTTTTTGCCTTCAGAATAAAACACTAATTCAGAAGTAGGTTCAGTAATCTAATTATTCCAAATATTTTAAAAAGGTGAACATAATAAAAAGTAAGTACAAGCCGTTTTTAGTTACCCAATGCTTATTAAAGACAGTATCGAATTCTTTGAAAAAATATTGATAGGTCCTGTTGTTGTCGCATACAATTGCAATTACTTGACAATTATTTGATTGCATCAACAATATATAAAACTTTTTCATATAAAAAGGTTGCATCTAATTTTACAACTAGGATTATTTTAAGTATAATTTGGGTCAACCCTTTAAACTTTTTACCATGATGCCCAATTTTCATCCAAACCAAATAAATTTCCTCCATTATATTGTAGAACAACTTTGGCATACACTTCATCAACTAAAAGAATACACTTTGTCAGATTTACTGAAATTTTACTTAAAAATATCACCAAGGTAATTTTTGAGACTTTTGATGCCAAAGCTGATAATGTTCTTACACTGAGTAACTTAAAATCATTCTGAAGTCTGATATATAATGACTGAGATGTAACAAAATATTCAATGCCTTGATAAGAATGTCAGAACCATGTTTTGTCCCACTCTTTTGTGGTGACATAGCATTAACATGTTCTTTTAAAAAATTTATCTTAGCAATTTTTAAGTTACTAAGATAACGAATTGCATCATTGATTTGTGACCTGTGCTGAAACATTTATATTCAAATTTTTGAAAGAGAAACATTGTTGTATATATACCAGCATGGTAACATTCAAATCAAGTTTTCAAAAATTTTAATTAAAAACATTGGAATACCTCCAGTGAAAAAAATCAGTAGACTGGATGAAGAACTTATTGTAAAAATTACATGGTGCTTCTAAAACGTGTTTGAACCTTATATTCTAAAGTTTGGAGGCTTTGGACTTCGCAATTCAGGTTTCGCAATTTCAAATTTAAAGTTTGTATGGATGTGGGAATTTGTCATCTTTTAGAGACTAATATGGATTAAGAAATACCAGGACGAAGGAATGTAGGATTCAGACGTGGGGGATTTTAGAGGTTGGAAAATTAACTTTTGGGTAATGGTATTTTACGGGGGAGAGATCAGTCACCTACTTCCCCATAAAAACGATACGATTATTTAAACAAAATTAACCAGTATAATAATTTTACAGTATATATTTTTTTTAAATTTACCACAAAAATAGTAAACTGGTTTATTTTGTTTTATATTTTTAACAATGCTAGTAAAATCCAACATGTTACGGGGCCGATAAGGACGTCGCCCTCGCAAGCTTTTTGAAGAAAGGTGTGGACAGCTAAGACAATGAGGGGACAAAGGCAGAGGTTTAAGAAACAATAAACGTCGATTTTATTTATCCAAAGTGTACAAGAGTGTACTCTGGAGGAATATGTCTGTATTGGTGTCAGGTCCGATATGACTGGTTTCCTTCAGGGGAAGTTGATTCGGTAGTATTGGCGAAACGAGTGTAGAGTTGGACATCGGCGGTAGCTGGTCGACTACCGGATTGGAGAATTGGCAGTAGCTGGTTGGTCGAAAACGCATGAAGATTCGTTGGATCGGTTAGGACGAATCCCTAAACAGGGCCGAGTCAGTATAGTGATACAACTTCCAGGGCATCAAGCACGTAGGCGGGATCGCGCCGAAGTGTAACACTTGACGAAGGCGACAGTCCCTAAACAGGGCCGAGTCAGAATAGTGATACGGCTTCCAGGGCGGATCGACCGCGGAGACGGGGTCGCGCTGAAGTGTCACACTCAAGTGTTACACTTCAGCGCGAAGGCAATAGTCCCTACACAGGGCCGAGTCAGAGTAGTGATAAGACTTCCAGGGCGAATCAACCAGGTAGGCGGAATCGCGGGAAGTGTAACACTTAACGTAGGCGAAATCCCTAAACAGGGCCGAGTCAGAGTAGTGTTACGCCTTCCAGGACGGATCAACCGCGGAAACGAGGATCGCACCGAAGGGTAGCACTTGACGTAGGCGAAATCCCTAAATAGTGCCGAGTTAGAGTAGTGTTACGCCTTCCAGGGCGGATCAACCGCGGAAACGAGGATCGCACCGAAGGGTAGCTCTTGACGTAGGCGAAATCCCTAAATAGTGCCGAGTTAGAGTAGTGTTACGCCTTCCAGGGCCGAGTCAGAATAGTGATACAACTTCCAGGGCATCAAGCACGTAGGCGGGATCGCGCTGAAGTGTAACACTTGACGAAGTCGACAGTCCCTAAACAGGGCCGAGTCAGAATAGTGATACGGCTTCCAGGGTGGATCGACCGCGGAGACGGGGTCGCGCTGAAATGTCACACTCAAGTGTGACACTTCAGCGCGAAGGCGATAGTCCCTAAACAGGGCCGAGTCAGAGTAGTTTTACGACTTCCAGGGCGGATCAACTAGGTAAGCGGGATCGCGGGAAGTGTAACACTTGACGTAGGCGAAATCCCTAAACAGGGCTGAGTCAAAGTAGTATTACGTCTTCCAGGGTGGATCAACCGCGGAAACGGATTCGCGCTGAAGAGTAGCACTTGACGAAGCTGGGTCAGAGAGGCGATACATCTTCCAGGGCGGATCGACCGCGGAAACGGGATCACGCCGAAGAGTATTCTCTCGACGAAGCACCGGAAGCTCATAAAGGTAGCGTACTACACTTTGATCCTGGCCTCTGGGCCGAGCAGCTTTGGTATTTATTGTACAAAAGTACAAATGTGCCACGTGGGCAAAAATGGGAATGGTGGGGAGGCTGGTCTTCAACTGGCTTACTTCTAACTTAGCTAGCCTCATTTACTGACCCAATCGTCCAAATATTGTTCCTTTCACCAAAACATCTCATCCACAAAACCCTGTCATACACATACACCACAATACCACATCCACTCAAGAAAATTCTACTTAATCTCCATATATACAGCTTTTTGTGGGGTGGGGTGGTTAATAAGCAATGAATCCCCAATGTTCATGATATAAGATTATTTACACAACTAAACAAAACTAATGTTAGTAAACGGTCCCCCACAATCTAAACATGGCAAAGATAGGAGTTAACTGGGCGAAAAATACTTCGGAAATAAACGAAATTACACATTCGAAAACGAAAGGCATTCCACAGTTTAACCAGAGAACTGCAAACTCTGTCATCTAAATGGGGAGGGAAGGGGGAATGAACCAAAAGTTGGGGGACAAAAATAAAGAGGCCAATGACCATTCACACCCTAGCCAAGTTAAAAAAACAAACGAATTAAACAAAATCAAAACGACTGACTCTAACTTAACCCTACATGACAAATGTTTTACGTCAGGCGACCAATTAGCTCAATTAGCCCCTCTCAAGCGAACCAAACGCGAAGCATTCAACCACCTTTCGCCGAATTTCGATGAAGAGAGTCGCCTCCTTTCCGCTCTAATCTTGACTTTAAGCTGGTGCTTAAAAAACAAAACCAGTTGAGAAGAGAAAAACTTCTTACCTCCATGAACTTCCTTCTGTCGCGTCGTCCAAATCATGACTCGCATAATGCCGAGTAAACACAAGAACAAATAGTGTTCATTTCTCTTCAACTGCGGCACAACATTGCTACATACGGACCTGGCTTCTAGGACAAAGGACTTTCCACCTAGGACGCGGACCATGTAGCCCTCAATCAGTTTGCACAACGGCCGAACGATGCTGCCCCAAGGACTCAACCGCTCCACCAGAGCACACGCAGTTTGGCGTAGCTGCCAAGCCTGCTGCAGAGCTTTTTGCTGACCCAGAGGGCCTTCTGCAACACCAGCCAAGTGAGTGATGCCTCGTCGTTATTGAGAAACCGTTTCCTGGACGCCCAAGGCCACAGAGAGCTAAACTCATCCCTCATCAAACCGAGCTCATCCCTTAGAGTATCTCGAGTGCCCCCTCCCCCGTACTAACACCCGATATAATGCCTTAGGAGACAACAGTCGGGTATCGGAGAGGCCTTCCTTAACCCATGTGAAGTCTTTCAGAGCACGTCGACACTCGCAATAGAAGGAGCACTCAACCATATTGGGCCAGTCGTCCAGTTTCTCGCATGTTGCTTGACTTAAATCTGCGAGATCAGGGGTTGTGAAGGTCAAGGTCGTTTTTCTAAGGAGCGGCTAATGGTGGCCGCGACAAATACATTTTTTTAAATAACCCTAAATAATTATTTTTAAAATTTTTTAAGTTAATATATTTGTTGTTATGAAGAATAATATAGAAAAATATTATATTTTTATTCATTTTTTCAAATGGGCAAATTTCTGTATAGTAAAATAGGAAAATTAGCAATGTCAAGAATTTCATTCAGTTTTTTTTGTTTTCAACAACATACTTTACGAATTATAAAGGAAACACAAATTATTAAAAAAGTGAATTTTATAATCAAAATATTCGTTATTATGAAGAATAATAGCATAAAGAAAAAAATTAAATTAATTTTCTGTGACAAAATTCTTAATGGCATTTTTTGTGAATTAATCGCAAAAAAGTAAAAAAGAGAAAGACGATATTGACAAGACAATAATGTCATCTCTTTTACATTTTTGTGGCATATTTTTAATAGCTGTAAGATATTAAATTTATTATTGAATTTAATTTTTGACATTAACTTCATGTGATAAATTCTTTAATAAGTGTCATTTCTCATTAATTTTGCAGTAAAAAACAAAACATTTTTATTTTTTAATGTCTTCTATTTATTTACAAAGAACAGAAAAAGTCAACATGCTTTTAAAAAAAATAAAGGATAACAAATTATTCATAAAAAATTAATTTTATATAGTCATTGGTGAAGAAAAATAGAGAAAAATATTAAATTTAAATTAACTTTGTGATAAAATGCTTAATGACACGTGTGAAATTCGCACCGAAAAAGTTTGTTTAAAGATAAAATATCCAAAGTTCAAATAAAATAAATAGACATTTACTTCAGTATCTTAAATAATAAATTTATTATTAAGTTTATAAACTTATACTTACTTCAGTATCTTGAATAATAAACTTAAAGTTATTCCAAAGGTAAAACGTAAAAAATTCTTAAAAAAAAAAAATTTCTTAATCCAATTCCAGCAACGAACTTTCGCATGTTAATTGTTCGCCCCCCCCCCCCAGTCGCTGTAGAGGGCTGAGTTAAAGATTGTCGCGGTGTGCCCGATCACCACTCCCACTTTTTGCAAACAATCCCGTATACGCCTTCGGCAGAGAACGGCCACGACCCACGTGCGCTAAAATAGCAATTACCTATTTTCAAACCAAAAGAAAAAACACAAAAAACTTAATTTTCGCCACGAAACCAAAACAAAAGACTTTTAATTTCGTACCGAAATTAATTTAAATACAGTCAACAAACACCGAATACACTTTTGACTGTAATTAATACGGCCTGAAATTAATTATAGTCACTTATTGGTTTAGCGGGACCGCTGCTGTTGTACAGACTGTTTCCATAAATACCAGCGATTTCACAGCAACCAAGGGAGACGGCTAGGGAGCCAGGAGCCTTCGTACATCACTCCTGCAGCTTCCAGTTAATTCCCGCACTTCAACAAACACACACAGTCGGCACCGACCGGAGCAACCACACTCATCATCAACCGTCGACCCGATTGGATCATCCACACATCAACCCTCAACCGGAACGTCAGCACCTCAACGTCCAACTCAACATCGCAACGCCAGCCGTCTACTGCCATCGACGCCCAGCTACCGACTCCAGCGTCCGTCGATATCCGGTTCCCGATATACTTCGTCTCACCATCTACCGCACGCTAAACGGATAAATAAAGACACGATACCCATCGTCTTCAACTGACCATCCGTGTTTTGTCATCCTTCTTTGCTATTGCCGTTACCTATCCTTGCCTTGTCCACTTTCTTAGTTGTACGGTCGATTGGCACTCACACCTTTCGGCCCACTGCAACAAGATCACCTAAAACTGTAGTCATTTGTGTTAAATTCAGACACATACGGGATATAAATGGTATATTTCGATAATCTTCCTGATAAGTTCTAATAGCCCACTCATGATAAGTATTAGTCGAACAAGAAAGTGAAATCGCTTGACTTTAAATAAAATGCAAACCACCAAAGTAGCACAAGTGTTTAAAAGTAGAAGTTGATGTAATCATCGAAATTTTCAATTTTTGACCGAAAAAATGTTCAGCATTCAAACGAGATGTTGTGCATTAAAATCAGTAATGTATCAGAAATATATTTGTCATCATGCGACAAAATGTGACATGATTGGCTATTCCAGTAACTGTATGTATATCGAATATAAACCTTCACCAGTAATCACGATACCAGTTTTAGTTCAGTGAAGGATGCGTGAATTGGGCATGGCTATTTCCGTCGTTTATCTCCCTCACCGGACTTGTATCGTCTAGGGGGATCCTTTTTTATGTTGTATACCTGCTGGGATGAATTGTGTGGCGTGATTTTTTATTCACTCCAACGGGCCGTGGGTTTTTGTTTGTGAACCAGATGATGTCTCGATTTTAGGGACTTTCTTAATTCGGACGATTTTTTCTGAAAGGAGAGAAATGTCTAGCAGAAAGAACAAACCCTGTTGATAAAGCTATAAAGAATTTATTAAGGATGAGAAAATATAAAAGTTACAACAATCACGCTTTCTTCCCTTGAGGCATTGAGAGATATCTCATAGTTAAAATGCGGATGTGTTGCCAACTTAGCTGCTGCTAGAATTTCGGCGAAACTGGATGGCAGTGTCTTCTCGGAAACTGCATGGCGCAAACTGACTAAAGTGGCACGCACGTGTGTGTGCTTATAAGGATAATGGTCTGAAAAGGGACTTTGATTAATTCCTTTCCTGAATAAAGAGCTTCCCATTAGCATTGCTTGTAACCTATGCTTCTAAAATACTCAGGACCAGATATTTTGATAAGATTTCTATGTAAGTCCGCTATATAGGATTCTAAAATAACATTTCCCAATCTCATCTGTAGAGGACCGTGGTGTGAATGTGAGGATGATATCTCTGGGCTAAGATTTCCTGCTAGTCGGTCCAGCTACATAGGAATGTTGGACTTTAATGGAGTCCAAAGAAGGCAAAAGAAAACAAACAAGACCGATATACATGTATACAAACAAATATATATTAATAACAAATTACAATGACATGAAGACATGAAAGTTACAGAGTGTTGGTATGGAGAAGTTATGTGTGTGTGTTGAGTGTCCGTACGAACGCGTATATTGTTTTTAGCGTGTTCCCAGAATTTGGGAAATGCTGTCTCTGTGAGAGGTCACATATTGGTGTACGTGAAAAAGAGAAAGTTTTTTACCTCGCCTCACGCACGAGGTTGCGGCCCGAGGCCTGAGTCGAGAAAGATGGCCGCCCGTGTGCGTAAGCCGGAAAAGAGAAAGAGGCGAAAAGTCAACCAGTATTTATACTTGTGGGAGAGAGACCCCTGTTGAAGGATTAAGGAAATGAGGAGGAGATAACTCCGACACATCTGGGTTTTGTAGTATTTTGGCAAACATATTAATCACGTCATCATGACTTCCACAGGGCTATGGGACTAGGCAGGAAATTTCAGTTATACTTGATTTTACTGAATCCTATTTGGTTTATTTTAGGTTCAAATCTTCTCGGTGCCTTCCTCATAAGTATTTCATAGGTTCAAATGAATATTTTTAAACCGAACTTTTTCCATCAGGTTCCAACCCCGTTAATCACTCCCGCATGTTTTTCTCCATTTTATATCTCTACTTCTACTAATGACAGGGTGACTAATTCCCTCAAAACCTCAAGTCACTGAACAATATTCATCCATGTATTATTAATAATTAATATGACTCAGTCAGGTTCAGTGTCTGGTTACATATTTGAGTGCAAGAGTTACTGATACAATATAGAAATATACAAAAAAATGCATTGTTTTTCTTTTTACCATGGAATTCATTCAGGTAAAAAATAGTGTTTAATGTTAACGCAAGTGTTACTGACAGAATGAAGCTAATTTAAGTTTAAGTATAAACTTCAAATTGCAAAAGGTATGAAAGATATTTTACAAATAAACCACTTTCACGTCTGTGTAAACTGTTAAAATATGGCTGACGAGAGCAATTAGTAAAGAAGGTGAATGAGACAGATGTTCCTATTAATAGACAACATACTTTCAGATAACAAAACCAAACCAAATGCGTTCAGCTGTGAAAAAAACTTGTGGTCATTTAAGGCAAATGACTTTGAAATTTTGCTGTCGGTCGCTGTAAGCAGTAAGCATTAATTAAATGACATTTTTTGTTGCTAGTATTATAATTATGTCATACAAATTGAACATGCAATTTAAATGAAGTTTTCTAACAAATTGGACATGTTTGACTACAAGAAAATAATTTTGAAGCACGTCTGTTTAAAATGTTGCAGGATGTACACGGAGTGAAATATATCAGAAGGAAAAATTAAATAAAATGAAGGATATGCGTACTTATAGCGTCCGTATCCCACAAAATATAGGTTATACAAACAATTTAAGAACAAACTGCATGGCAAGAAACTACCAAATACTGTTGTTAAAGATTTAACACTAAAGAAAATTTTATATCAACAATAAAATATACATGTAACGACAATTACAATGTTTGTTGTTGTGATAATTAAGACAATGTCATAAGAAATGTTTGTGCAGGAATGTTGTTAAGAAATGTTGGTACTTTTTGATTGTTAAGAAATTTAAAATGATTTGGTTTCTGCAAGAAAAGAAATTATATGTGTTCATTCATTTATCAGTGTATGTACGTGTGTAATTTACAAGTAAGAATAAATGTTATCAAGAGTTGCTTGCCTTTATCTGTGTAGGCTAAGTTGGTGAAATATACAATTACTTTTTAGCAGTGAAATTGTTTCACTTTTCAAGTCAACTGTAGATGTTGGTTAACACGCAGACAATGGTTGATGAATGTTTGTTGAAATTTCAATGTGGTGTGTGAGTCTGTGAATTGTCACGCGTGGAGTTTGGTAGCATCTCGTTGAATTCCGGGGGCTGACAATATTTATTTCTGTAAAAGTTACAGGAAATGTGGCACAAGGCCTAAAAAGGTGGGTGGGGGATAGGACGGTCATCATTTGTCTTAATTTTTAAACTTAGCTAGCCACAACCACTGACACAATAATACAAAACAATATTCCTACCACCAAAAAAACACATTCATACTTATCATTCTTACTACATCCACCAAAATACCCCATTGTCTCAATGAAAATCCTACTCTAACCTAAATCCAGGGTTGGGTTGCCCAAGTTCAATCCAGGAAAACAATATCCTGCTGCCTAACCGGCATCAAAATGCCACTTCAGGTCAGCCCCTTTTACTCGGCACAAGCGCGCAAGATTTACCCACCTTTTGCCAAATTCTGATGAGGTGAGCTGCCGCTTTTCCGTCCTAACCTTGACTTTAAGTTGGTGCTTAAAGAACAAGATCAGTTGGGAAGAAGTGAACTTCTCGCCATCATAGAATTCCTTCTGACGCGTCGTCCAAATCACGACTCTCATAACACCTAGTAAACAAAAGAACACATACAGTTCAGCCTTCGTCATCTGCGGCACCACATTGCTACAAACAGAACTGGCCTCAAGGACAAAGAACTTTCCCTGCAGCATGCGGACCATGAGGCCTTCAACAAACTCGCACAACGGCGCTACCACCCTGCAATGAAAGGCGTGACCAATGGTCTCGACTTCTCCAATACAGCGTCGGCAGTTTCGAGATTTCCCCAAGCCTGCTGAACAAAGTTTTTAGCGACCCAGGGGCCCCCGAACCACCAGCCAGGTGAGTGATGGTTCATCGTTATTGAGGCATTTCAACCCAGGCACCCAAGGCCATATTGGGCGAGCCCCCTGCTTCGTAAGAACGAGCTCGTCAATCAGATTATCCAGAACGGACCCCCTGATTAATAGTTGATACAATGCCCTACGAGACAACGCTTGGACTTTGGAGAGGCCATCCGACGCCCATAAGAGGTGTTTCAGAGCAATACGACATTCACGATAGAAGGAGCATTCGGCTGGGGGTAAACGGCGGGCCTCCTCCTCGCTCGAGTGCACACTTCTCAGGGATGGCAAGTTTCTACGGACGTCTTCCTTCCAGAAGGCGCACTTCTCATTCGATTCGCGATACATTCGGTCTAGGAAGGCGATGCGAAGTATATATTGACGAATCTCAATGCTAGGCATACCCAGACCGCCTTCAGATGGATGAAGACAACAGATCTCCCGAGATACCATAGCGGCCTTGTCTCTCCTCAAGAAAGAGAACAAGAGCCTTACTAATGACATTAATGTGGTATACGGAAGTGGAAGTACAGAGAGTCGGTAAAGGAGAATTGGGTAGATGTGTGAAACACATACTTCCGCCTTCCCCTTCAAGGAAAGATTCATCCGAGACCACAGATTAACCGCGATCTCGGCCTTCCCTTGTACCTCCGACCAATTCATTTCCAACTGGAGATCAGGACCGAATCAGACGCCGAGGAAAGGTCCGGGAAGTGAAACTCCCTTCCACGCACCCAACCGCAAGCCAACAGACTTATCGCTGTTGATCTTGGCCCCTGTCACCATCTCATAAGCACTGATCTCTTTGCTAACTTCGTCAATCTCGGCTCTGCTTGACACAAGAACCGAAACGTCATCAGCATAAGCAGAATACCTGTCTGAGGCTACCATCTCAGCCAGGGAAATTCCGCGCAGGACAGGATTCGCCTTTAACTTGCGAAGGAAAGGTTCCATAGCAAGAACGTAAAGCAAAGGCGAAAACGGACAACCTTGACGAATGGAGCGAGACAATACGAAAGGCTCCAATCTTACCCCATTCACCACCAGCGCACCGGGAGTTGCATACAAAAGTCGGATCCAGGAGCGAAAGTCAGGCCCGAAACCGGCCGCCGAAAAGACAGCCTCCAGAAAACGATGGTCAACCCTATCGAAGGCCTTGGACTGATCTAAATTGATCAGCGCGGCTTCACTGTCGACTTGTTCTAAGATCAAGCGTACCATATGAAGGTTGTCCTGAATAGTCCTGCCCTTCACAGCACTAGTCTGTTCGGAGCCAATCAGACTAGACAGGACAAGCTGCAAACGGTTGGCTAAGATCTTCGCCAAAATCTTTAACTCTGTGTTTAACATGGATAAAGGGCGAAAGTTATCTACCCATCACCACCATTCTTGTCCTTACGCAGCAACTTGATCACACCCCTGGTGAAGCGTTGATGTATAGACACCTGCTTCATCCAGTTGTTGAAAATCAGTTCCAGCAAAGGAACAAAAACGGGCGACTGCCTCAAGTAAACCTCGTAGGGAATACCATCTAATCCCGGAGATTTATCCAGGTCAACCTGTTTCAGCGCTTTTTTTTTCGGTCTTTTCATAGCTTGGGTCGTATCTTTTTTTGTAAATCTTAAATATTCGGTATTGAGGCCGAGGCGTCGCTCTTACTGTTGTCAGAGGGAGTGGGGCTGTGTGTGCCTTTTGTCCTAGGGACTTCAGGGGACTGAGGACCCGCTGTCTGACGCTTCCCTCTGGCCCTGTCAGCAACCTGCCATTCCCCCTCTCCCTTCTCAACTGCACTTGCAGTGGAAGAAGGCTCATCGGGGAATGGGGGCTCTGCTGATGGCCCAACCGGGGGTTTGACCACTCTGGTCCCGGAAGCCGTTATGCCCATTACAGGGGAGGCGGTTTTTAAAGACTCGGTGAGAGGGGAAGTTTGGTCGACTGGGGCCTGATTTCCAGAGACCTTCTTCTCTGGACAGGAAGAGGAGAGGTGATTAGTCTCTTCGCACTTCCAACAAACCGGTTTACGGCCGGTCACTATGACCAGCAGCTTCAGGCCACCAACATCAAGATAGTTGGGGATGGAGACGATGGCCTTACGATATATTTAATGTCGAAGCTCCATCCCCCAGTCAGGCTATCACAGGAAGCACCCAGAATTTCGCTGTACAAGGACAGGAAAGCCGCCAGGTGCTCCTCCTCAACCTGAGGAGGGACCTCATATACTGCTACGTTCGTTCTTCGCCGGCCGTAGTAATCATTACCGGAGAATTTATTCATTTGTGATTAGTTCCCTACTTGTTGCTTTTACGCAGTCTTTGGCGGTGGGTAACAGCACGTCCCACATGAAAAAGCCCTTGCCCTTAACGATTCGAAGTGGCTTAAACACCAGGTACTCCAGTGTTTTCACCACTGTGTCTTTCGTCCAATGACAAATTTTGCGCGAACGCTTGTCAACGACGAAAACGGACACTATTCTTTTGTCGATTTTCTTAAGTTCGATTGGAACCTCCAAGAACCCATATTCTACCACAAGGTATGCGTAACTCTTGGCACGCTCCAAGAACTTCGCACTATCGATAATGCATTTAGGTATGAACTTCCAACAAGAGGGCGATTCCCCAGCCTCTGCATTCTCACTTGACTTGTCTTTTTCCTGGTCATTATTGGCTTCTACGTTTTGGCTCTTTTCGGCCTCTGTAGACTTAGCAGCTTTTTTTAAAGCATTTATAATGTCTTCATTTGTTGGAATAGTCGATAAGACTGGGTTCCCCTCAATGTCATCCTTATCAGGCGGGTAATTTTTTGGGTTAAAAAGATGCTTCCTCACCGAACTCCGGTGGCTGACTGTCTGAATTGAGTTGTCTGCGGTTAAGTTATAGATTTCTGTGTAGCGAAATCGGCTCAAAAGAGCTTGGCGAGAAATAGGATTCGTTTGGTATGTTGCTACACTTTGGTGCTTATTAACCAATAAAAAGATTGGATTTGCAAAAACGAGATGATGATTGGTTAAAGGCTTTTTAGAGAAGAATACATTTTTCTGAAGGGGGTTAAAGGCTAATGTGGAAGATTCCACAAAAATATTGAAGTCAATTTATTTATTCTTAGTACTCTTAAATTTCTTTTTACAGTCCATTTGATGAGTTTAGTTTTCCTATTTCAAAATTGGACTTTTTAAAAATAAGAAACGAAGATATTTTCTTCAAATATTTAAAAAAAATAGGCTGTTAATATATATATATATATATATATATATATATATATATATATATATATATATATATCAAAGTAACTGTATCATATTTATATCCAGTCGTTCCTACAGACACTGAATGTTTTTTGTCTTCTACTAGTGGGTCTATGTGAAAAAAAGCAAATAGTTTCTTGTTTATTAAAGTCCATTCAAAACGTTAACTTCTAGTTTCTATGGATAATTCTTTTTTCCGTTTATTTCAGGTGGAACCTTTTTTTTCAGGTCTGGGACTGGTTGTCTTAGTGAAAATTTCAAAGAAGATAAGTTTACCAACAATAATTGATATTTATTATTTATACGGGAAATTTGAGCGTCGTTTTGCGGTGAAATACACAGTGATTTGGAAATTCTTGCAAAAATCAGATAATTGCAGAATTTTAATGAAACTTTCAGGATTTATTTAGAAATTAATCAAATTATTTTTTAAATGTTTCTCTTTTAGAAAATCTTTGTAAAGTATTTTTTTTACATCTGTTACCCCCACTCACTTAATTCCATGAGATTTCGAGAAATTCTCTTTAGTAACGCTTAATGTTTATATTAGTTATAAGAACAAGTCCTCAGAGAATTTAAGTCATCGAATTTTGTTGGTTAAACAAAGTCGCCAGTTACAGAAAATCTGCAGTGAATCATAAAATAAAAAATGTAATAGAACAAAGACATTATTTAATTAGAAAAAGCTTTTAATTACTTTTATGAATAAATTATGTTATGGACACTATTGTCGTATAGAATAACTTTTTTCAATGAATAATGAATTTTTACAAGAATTGCATTAATATTTTTTTAAAATTTTAATTAGAATAATTCATAAACTTTTGCATCTTTTATTAACATTCTGTATTAATTTGTAGAGGTCAAGTAATATTGTTATTAAATTCAAACTATATTTACTAATCATAAATGGAAAAGCTCACTACAGTTCAACGACTCCCAGTATTTTAAAAAATAATTTTGAATTTATATTATATGTGTATAAATGTATCGAGTATTGTAATGCCGACGTCCATGCACATTATCAGGAAATAAGAGCGGTAACTTTTTAGTAAATATAAAATTTATTGAGAATTTTCTAACATCCCTCAATACTTGTCTTCGTAAGTAAAGCTATAGAGTCAAAGTACCTAAAATTTAATGAATATTAAAATGTTTAAAATATTTAAATTCTTAAGGTAACTGGGTAGTTAAAAGAAGTATATAAAAAGGCGTTTACTTTTATATTCATAATGTAATTTTATTTCAGTTATCTTGCTTGAATTTACCTAACATCAGGCTGTTGATATATATAAAGTTTCAGAGTATATTTTATTCTCAAAACAAAATTTAATAGAGAGAATGTAGCAGACCGTGGGGGGTGAAGATGTGGCGAGATATCTCTGGGTGAAGATTTCCTGCTAGCCGGTCCAGCTACATAGGAATTTTGAACTATAATTAAGTCCAAAGAAGACCGATATACATGGGTAAACAAATATATTAATACACAAAGACATGAAAAGTTACATAGTGTTTGTATGGAGAAGTTATGTGTGTTGTGTTGAGTGTCCGTACGTACGTGTATTGTCCTTAGCGTGTTCCCAGAATATGGGAAACGCTGTATCTGTGAGATGTCACATATTGGCCTAAGTGAAAAAGAGAAAGTTTTACCTCGCCTCCGCGCGAGGTTGCGGCCTAAGGCCTGAGTCGAAAAAGAGAGCGAGAGAGAGAAGGATCAGCCAGTATTTATACTCAGGGGAGAGAGACCCCTGTTGAAGGATTAAGGAAACTGAGGAGGAGCTAACTCCGACAAGAATCACATTGTGATGACAGATGGCTAAAAAGGGCGCTAAAATCAGTGATTTTTAGCGATTTCAAAAGAAAAATCCTTCCAGTCAATTTAAGTTAGTTATGAAACACAGCAAAGTATTTTGCTTATTGGAAATATTAAATTTAATCTATTAGCTTGAAATTAAAATAAGATAAAAGCTTCAAAAAAGGTTTTTCATTTATGCATTTTAAACCTTGGGTATCACGTTTCTGTGGAGGTACAACGTAAGTTTTACTTTAAGCTGATGTTGAAAGTAAACAGTCAGATTTTCATGAGAGAAAAATAATCAAGAATTCTTTTCAACTGCGTGTTCCATATTACCATTTGAGGCCGAGCTAACAACATTCCCGGGGAGGAAGGAGACACATTGTCGCATATACAATGCCACGTCGAGATCCAGGAGCTAACCAAGTATTCTACGAGCCGCCAACTGGCCGAAAAAATCCCAAAACAGACGAATAGAAGGCGCGCATGATCGTTTCTTCCAAGCTATAGTTGGTGTGTAGTCTGTCAAATCAGCCAAGCCCGCCTTGTAACTCAACGCAAAAGTAACGATATGCTAAGCTAATTGTCTAGTAATTTTTTTTTTAATTCTTGATATTTCTACATGTATAACCATTTTATGCTTACCAATGAGAACGCTGTTTGGCTCTGTTAAAACAGGAACGAGGTTTTAAGTAGATTAATAAAAGGAGACTTTATTGAAAAGTTGTGTCTGAAATTAAAGTTTGTTCAACCAGTATATTTTCCCCGGTTGGCTTTTGGCCATTAAGCTAATGTTAATATCAATATTTAATATTTCAGAAATTAATGCACGTGTAATTGATAGAATAGTGTCATTATAAGTACAAGATAATTTCATTTTTCTTTAAATATTTCATCCCAAGCAAGACAATAAAGCCACTAAGACGCAAGCGGTTACTGAATTTGAGATAATATGAAAAAACTATTATTAAGGAGAGAACAATAAAAGAACAGAAATTCAGATGTCAAAAAATAACGATTGACATTGCATTTACATTTTTGAAGATCAATTTTGTTTGGAAAGCAAGAGGCCGGAAGAGAGTTCTACGAACGAGATGTTTTAAATTCTGTTAGAATAGAACTTCAGCTGTAAAATGATGAAACCTAGCTGCCAATCTAATACTGCGCTTAAATTCGTAAAGTCGATGTACTAAAGAGAAAAGCTCATCAGAACAATTACTATTAAAATATAGAAAAGGAGCGAAGAAGAGCCATTACGGCGGTTGGAAAGTTACAAGCCTAGATACCAGGTCAAGACGGATAACATTTAAGATTCTTCTTTGTATTTTATCAATAATCTCTAAATACATAACATAAGCACTAGTCCAGATATCTCAGCAATATTCAATTCATAGACAAATGGTAAACTTACAAATGTGTAAGATAGATTCTGTCGAGATAATTGTCTAGTACGACACATAGAACCAACTTTCCTAGCAGCAAACCTAGCAAGTGTTTCAATATAATAATTCCACTTCATGTCAACTGAAAACGTTAGCCCGAGAAGGTGCAGCGTTAGTCTCCTAGAGGTTAGCATCAGTCATGCTGATGGAAGGCAAAAAAAAGGTTCTTTATGACGATTAAAAGAAAGTTGTTTCGTTTTGGAGCCGTAAAAATTAACAAGCCATTTCTTGGCCAAGATAACTTTTTTAGATCAGTTGCCAATTTGACCTTAGCGAACCGATCAGATTCGCAATTAAGTCAAGAATAAATATTGTATCATCAGCACAAATACCAAGTTGAGAACGTCTTTAATGAAAATTATGAACAACTTAGGTCCAAGGAGAGAATCCTGGGAGGAACCCACATTAAACAGATTTTCATGGGAGAAAAATAATCGAGGATTCTTTTCAACTAGAAGAGTGGCCATTCAAGACAACATTCATTTCGCGATTTCATAGGAAAGATTGAGTCAGATCAAAAATTCGTCCAGAAATACTATAATCTCTCAACTTGTGAAGAAGACTAGTATGCCAAAATCTGTCAAACGCCTTTGAGATATCCAAAGCAACAGCTTGAGCTTCACCTTTCTAAGACTTGATAGACTCTTTCAGTAATCGTTAACGCATCAGCAGTTGGCTTAGAGAAGTGAACGCCACATTGTTTGTCTGAAAGAAAACTCTAAGAGTTGAGGCGATTAACCAATACAGAGTTGATTAGAGCATCGAGTACATTGCTAAAAATTCCGATAGTTGAAAGGATCAGATGGTTCGCTCGAGTTCTTAAGGACTGGAATTACAGAAGAGGATTTACAACAAACAAGAAAGAAAAAAGCAGCAAAACATTTATTGTAGAGTTTAGAAACCCATACCAACACTTCATTGGTTGGGAATGTTTTCACGCTAGGTCAGGGTTTCCCAACGTGGGCGATATCGCTCACCGGTGGGCTATTTCAACTGTTGGGCGAAATGAAAATGGTGGGAGATTGGAAATTTTGGTGGGCGATATAGGATTTTGAGTATTGAAAAGGTATGCTACCCGAAAAAAATATTCAAAGGAGATATGCAAAGAAGCTGTATAAAAAAAAAACACTAAATGAGACTAAATGGTAATAACTGGGTCACATTCCTAGATAAAATATAAATATTTCCGCAAACATTTTGGTATTTTCTATAGTTTGGAGAAGTTGCGGCGGGTTCTGCCCAATCAAAATACAGGTAGCCACAGATTTCCAAGTGGTCTTCTCGTGGATCATTTCTGCATCAATCGTGAGCAAAAACCTTTTTGCCAGAAACCGGCTGAAGGATGCCTTGCAGATAGTTGCTGAATTGGAATCCTTGATTGGACTTACCCCCTCTTTCCGCTATGTACTAACCACGGAGAAGCCTACTGACTAGACCACCAGGGGTTTGAAGATGGAAAGGTTTATGGCTTGCATTCGGTTCTGGTGTCATGGTCCGGATTGGTTGTGTAGCAGAATTACTCCATGGGCCACACAGGAGTTGCCATGTCTCAATCAACGCAGCCAACGGACAACCCGTTCTTCATTGAATGCTGCTGTTATTCAGGGAGAGGAAGTCTCAACGGTTCTGCCTTAGGATAAATTTTCTTCCTTTGCAAAACTCTTGATGGTAACCACGTTAGTCATAAAGTTTATTGATAGGTTGGAAGTTGATAGTGAGAGACTGTCAGCCATACTTTTGATGAAGGCAACGCAACAGGAAGCCTATCCTGAGGAATTGGCATTCTTGCAGAAGCCTTCAAGCAAGAACATCCCTAGTTTAGTCGGAGTCCTTAGTCTACACATTGACGAGGAGGGCCTAATTAGGTCGGGCGGCAGAATTGGTAATTCTCTTAATTTCAATATGGGAGTTAAACACCCAATTCAGTTAGCAATGCATCACCCGATAACCAAACTCCTTATAGTGGATGCCCATACCAGGTGCTAGCACTTGGGAGTTGGGTCCACGTTGGCGGAAGTGAGACGAAGTGACTACTGGGTGCACAAGGGAAGACAGGCCGTGAAGACGGTCTTGGGTATCTGTGGGTGAAGCCGGAGGTTCCTTTCAGATATACAGGAATTGATTACACTGGACACCTTTGGATTAGGAAGGGTGATAGGGAGGTTAAAAATGTATTTGCTCATTTTCACTTGCCTTAGTGTCAGAACCGTACACATTGAGATAGCGCCAGATTTGAGCGTGCTGTCCTTTCTTCAAGCTTTGGCGCGTTTCACCAACTTGTACGGCATTCCAGCTGCCATCTACAGCGATAATGCTAATACCTGTCTGCGTGGCGGTTCAGGAAGTTATTGTTGTGCCACGATTTCCAACAGAAGTTTGGCCCTTGCCAAATAAATTTCCGCCCTATTCCGTAATTCTCACCCTGGATTGGAGGTGTCTGAGAAATAAGTATACAGACAATCAAAACCTGCCTCCACATGGTTGTGCGACGTGGAGGGGATAGATTAGTTCTCCTAACTAACCCTTATCTCGGGCATTCAGAGGGCTGTCAATAATTGCCCCCTAACCTATCGAGAATCGGCGGAGAGAGAGCTAACCTAGTGTGAATCTTGGGCTGCTGTTGAACCTGAACGAGGAAAATTGTGTGCCTTCTCTGTACTCCAGCAGGGAAAGACTCGTCAGAGCCATGCAAATGCGGAACTGGGGTCTGGAAAAATTTAGGGCCCGATGGTACGGTGAGTACCTTTTGAGCATCAGAGAGAGGCCTCGAGGCCGTTCTAGGATGCCGTTCTGTAACCGGCTGAAGGTTGGGAATGTGGTACTAATCAAGAGCCCTCTTAAACCCAGACCCTTTTAGGTTCTGGGTAGGGTTGTGGAACTGATTAGCAGAAGGGATGGTGTTGTCAGGGTAGCCAGGGTTAAAGAGGGTGGGATAGTGCAGGTACATTCTTTGAAGCAACTGTTCCCGCTCGAGTTGTCTCTGTCAGTGGACAAAGAAGATGAAGTGCTATCCTTGCCCTCCTATGCTGGTGCAGCTTCAGTCTCTCCTCATCCATCGCCTTCGGATGAAAGGGAGGTGGTTTGGCCCTGTCCAATATGTAACGTCCCACAGGACGATCAAGATATGAATTGGTGTGATGGATTCACACCCTCTTCAAATAAAAAAATGGTACTGTCCGGATTGTGCGCCCTTGAGAATAAGTGAAGAAGGCCCATTGTAGCAAATATATATATATATATATATATATATATATATATATATATATATATATATATATATATATATATAAAATAATATAAATATATATATATATTATTATAAAATAATATATATATATATATATATATATATATATATATATATATATATATATATATATAAATAAATTAAATAATTCTTAATAACATTGTCATTTTTATTTATTTTATTTTGGTTCTCGGGAAGGCGTGAAGAAATTGACGTTTCAGATTGGGGAACGAGTAATGTACTTGCCGGGGTTATTGATTCTTGTTGACTAAAAGCTGTTACCTTTTACTAATTTTTTTATAGTTACAGGGTCTCGTACCTTGTTACTACGTGATCCCTAAAGTGGTTATAAAGGAAATGTTTTTCCTCTTTTTCTTCGTTATTTTTGTAACGTAATGCAAGTTATCAGACGATTAAGCTACGCGACGGAAGGGAATATTTTTTCGCCACTTAAAGTAAATACTTTTTCTTCTTTCCTTGGCCTGCACCGTCTCTCGCCTTTTTTTTTGAGTTTAGATTTTCTTCAAAATGTCTCTTAATGATTTAATTCTTTTTCTTTACTTTCTATTTGTCATCTTCCCAAAATTGAAAAGAAATAACAGATGTTCATCATCTAAATCTGATGTCACCTTTTTCAGTGGATCATTTTTCTTAGTGTTACCATATATTTCTTTACAATTTTCCAAAATTTTAAGACGTTTTCAATGAAATTAATTGTTCCTGCAGTATCCTCCTCATTTAATAATGGGTGTGTTTTAATAGCAAATACAGTTTGGTCACAAAAAACACTTAAACAATGGGAAACATTTTATCGCTCAACAGGTTTTGGTTCACTATTTAAGCATTTTACCATGATACCCAATACTCTTTTTGCTCAGAATTTTCAGTCAAACCAAATAAATTTCCTCCATTATATTGTAGAGCAACTTTGGCATACACTTCATCAGCTAAAAGGATACGCTTTTTCTGATTTTCAGAAATTTTACTTAAAAATATCACCAAGAAATATAAGTCATCAAATTTGGAGACTTTTGATGCCAAGGCTGATAATGTTCTTACAATGGGTAACTTAAAATCATCCTGAAGTCTGTTATATAATGACTGAGATGTAACAAAATATTCAAATGCCCTGATAAGAATATCAGAACCATAATGTTTTGTCCCAATCCTTTGTGGTGACATAACATTAACATTTTTTAATGAATAATTTGTGTTTAAGATATATTTAAACATTTAATTTAATAATGTTTTCAAGCAAATCTATAGCGAACCTTACTTCATGGAAGAATAATTATTTACTATTTATTTTGGAGGGAAATTTACATTTTTAAGTGAATAAAGTTTTACTTTAAAACATTACACTAGCAAACATTTCTCTGTAAATGAATTTAATTACTATTTTGAAATAATATCTCTACAAATTATATTGTTGATGAAAAAAATGAAGTTTTGTTGAAGGAAGACAAGTAAGAATTAAAACAGTGCTGAATATAATAAAAATTGACACCATCAATTACAATTATCGGATCCACTTAAACAATAGAAAAAATGAAATAGCAATAAAAAAATCCATAAAACTTATAGATAATAATAAATATTTACGATTCATTAACTATTATAAAAAGTTTATTTTTTTAAATTTCGTAATCAATAATAAAAACCTTTGTAAAACAATCTTCTATACAAGACTAAAGGTTAATTACAAATCCTATTAGCGATTTTCCTCTGAAAGTAATTTAAAAATGTCTTAAGATATGCAACAACGTCCCTTTCTCGTATACTCATTTGTCATCTTTTCGACCAAAACGCAATACACAGAAATTATGTTCTTTTCTTGCTCTCATAATCTCTCCGTTGTTTTCTCTTCACATTCAGGAAAAGAACAAATCTGTTAAAATAAATAACTGAAACTTAAAATAATTTTTGCAAGCACAGATAATAAGAGTCTGTCTATATTTCTGAGATGAGGTATTATGTACAGTATTTACATTAGTCGGACTATTGTCCTCATCTTTCTCGCCATTTTTGTCACAACGTTTCGGCCGTTGTACGCTCCGGCCTTCTTCAGGTGGTTGGAATTTCGAACCTCAAGAACACATGGCACAGTGGATAAAGGCGTTGGTTAGATCCAGTGACAGACCCAAAGAGTGTGAGTTCAATAGCCGGTTCAGGCAGTGGAGAACTTTCCGAGGGAAAAATTAGCAGGAGATAACTGATAACTGACATCCATCAAACATGGCTCGTGGAACTAGAACAGTCTACCCCAGTGATCGAAATAAAGGGTTCGGTTCGAAATTCCAACCACCTGAAGAAGGCCGGAGCGTACAACGGCCGAAACGTTGTGACAAAAATGGCGACAAAGATGAGGACAATAGTCCGACTAATGTAAATACTGTACACAGATAATAAATTTCAACCTAGATTCCGCTTAGGATGAGACGTTGATGGTAGTCATGGATCTAAAATCGATTTCTTTATTCTCGCCATAAATCCATTTTTCATTACTAGGGACCATTTTTAATGTCATATCAATTCAGAATGTAGGCTTTCACCCAATATACCATAACCCATAGCTAGAGAGAGAATAGCTGAATTAATGCCTTTTCCAAATTGCGGAAGTGAAGGCAATTGAATAGACCGGAATTTGATCTTGGTTCACCGATTTCATTTTCCGCACAGATAACAGTTGCGCTACCCACATTAATGAATATCTTTGTCTAAAAACGTCTAATTTTGTGTTAGGCAGGAAGAAAAAGTTAAATATTTTATTAACATAATTTAAGCGGTGTTTAATGGTGATTTTGCATTTTACAAACATACGATAGCGTACATTTTTAGCAAGGTTATTGTTTATAAACTCTAAATTCACCGATCTAAATTCACTTTGGAAAATGTTTGGAAATTTTTATTGACAGAAATTTAAGTGTGAGAAGACATCTTTCAATGACTTCGATGGTGAGATAGGTTCTTTTGATGTCTTGAGTCGGTGTCGCCGGTGGGCGAGACAGTCAGTAAATTTGTTGCCGCGCTTTGTCATGGAATTTGGAAGCTGAAAGCGAGTCCTTTGTATCAGAAGATTTTATCTTCAGTCAGAATTTTATCCTCGGACGATAAAGACATGTTTATTCTGGCTCCGGGTGAACTACTCTAGTTTGCTACGTATAGTGTTACCTTAAATAATTCGAATTACAGTATCGAATTATTTGCCTTTAAAAGTTTATAGAATTTAGCTTTTAATAGCGATATTACTGATTTTTTATTTATGGATGGGAATAGGGGAGTGTGAGTTTTCGCATCGAAGGGCTTTGTGAGAAAATTTAATTGGCTTCGGTAGAAATCCGTAGCTAAGATTTGTTTATATTTAAAAAACTTTGAAGAGAAGATTTGTTCAGCTTCGGTAGAATTCCGTAGCTAAGATTTGTTTATATTTGAGAATCTTTGAAGAAAAGATTTCGTTAGCTTCAGTAGAATTCCGTAGCTGAGATTTGTTTATATTTGAGAAATTTGGAAGAAAGGATTTTGTTAGCTTCGGTAGAATTCCGAAGCTAAAAGAAGTAATTTTATTCCCTAGTAGGGGAATTATTTCATTTGATTTATTTGTTTGTTGATTCGGAGAATCAACGTTTCTATTTGTTTGATAGAGTCGTTCGATGCGGGGAATTCTGCTCCTATTCACGTTCTTTATTAAAATAAGATTTAAAAGAATTCCAAAGCTAAAGATTTAAAATATTTTGAAGGATATTCTTCAGGGAATAAGATTTTAAGATCCTAGACTAGGTTAGGATTTGTGTTTTACAATTTACCTTTTCAGCTCCAGAGGAAGTGAAAAAGAGAGTTTCAAAGAAAGAAAAGGAAATATTTGAAGAAAGAAGAAACACAAAAGAAATTGAATTGATTGTAAAAAAATGCTTTAACAATATATTGTTTGTTGTAAAGAAAAAGTTGAAAGATGTTTGCGCTGTCTGCTTGCTGACAACATTGCTTTGTAAGTAAAAATCTTTGTTCATTTTTGTTTGTTACCCACTTAGCATATGGACCAATATGCATGTAATTATGATTTGTTGAAATAAATATTTAATCTGTGAACACTAACAGTATAGTTGTTTATAAGATCGTCTGCTTCATTGAGTGGGTTTGTGGTTGATTTCCTTTGAAGAAGCCAAGAACATAATTGGGAGTTTAGTCCTGTGTGTTATTAATGTAATTAAATTGTAATTTAAATATGTTACTTTAAAATCGTATACGGGTAAAATTTAAATTTGATTGAGAATTTAATTTTTCATTTAAATTTGGGTCTTTGACATCACCCTTCACACTGACGCACAAGAGACACTATATCTCTCTCTAGAAAATTTTATTTTTTCTCCATTTTATTTCTTCTTCAATTTTATTTTTTCTACAAATGTCGATTAATTTAAAAGCGATAAATGTTTTGAAGTTTATTGTCACGAATCTATTTGACAAGGCCAAAACAATAAATATTTGTTAGGTAATATTCCAAATATGATTTTAAATATGTCAACCATGCGTTAGCCGACAATTTTAAAAGTAGAATGTTTGTTAAAATTATCCCGTTAGTTTTACATAATAAAAATAATGAGAGTCGAATAAAATATTTCGTTAGTTAAAAAAGAACTTTGTTTAATCAACTGATATAGACAGGTGTCTAGGGTGGTAACAGATTCTGTTTCCATATATTCAGGTGAGGGGAGAATCACAAAGAGTTTCATCGTCAGCAAACGCTTATAATTGAGTTGCCCATTGGCTGTAAGGTAACGAAGGTCGATAGACGGCTATGGCTCGGAAAGAAATACAAGAATCTTTGGAAATTACCGAACGCTAAAAATTGTGCCACGAAGAAAGCTATGGTTAAGTTTCGAATAACTTCACCCACCGCAGCTATCCTAACTTATATTATTGGTTTCGGGGTTGCAAGATTACACTTAAACACTGACCGATGTTTCTTCCCGTTAGTTCACGTGAAACCCATTTTCCTAAGGCTTGCAAGCAACGAACGACATAAAGTTGACTGATCCACTCCTAATTTGTCTGCAAGATATCGTGTTCTTTTTGAAGCATCTTCTTATTCAGCTATGATTTTCAACAAGATGCTATATCTCTTCTCCCCCAGCTATGGATTAAATAGTAAAGCAGACCGAGCTGTTTGGCCTTGGGTGGAGGGCCAGTCTAATAGAAAGACAACTCTGATTTTAAAACCTGTCGCCAAAGCCATCACCAGTTATCTTGTATCATGATTGTTGTCCAGAGCGGTATTCATGTTGTACATGTGTCTATGGCTATAAATATCTATGGGAGTACAGGAGCCTTTCTTACATATAAGAAAGTGGTCATGCGTGAAATCGAATAATCATCATATATATACATACATACATATATATATATATATATATATATATATATATATATATATATATATATATATATAGTGTAACCCGGATATAAGAGAGTTGTCGGGACCGGAGGAGAAGTATCTTATATCCGGGTTTCTCTTATATCCGGGTTTGGTCTATTACATATACATTAACACAGGCTCTAATTTGGGACCAGAGAAAACCTCTCTTATATCCGGGTTTGTCTTATATCCGGGTTTGTCTTATATCCGGGTTACACTGTATATATATATATATATATACATACAGTGTAACCTAGATATAAGAGGAACCCGGATATAAGAGAGATTAGCTATGGTCCTAAATTAGAGCCTGTGTTAATGTATATATAATAGACCAAACCCGGATATAAGAGAAACCGGATATAAGATACTTCTTCTCCGGTCCCGACAACTCTCTTATATCCGGGTTACACTGTATATATATATATAGAGAGAGAGAGAGAGACACACACACACACACACACAGAGAGAGTGAGAGAGAGAGAGAGAGAGAATGATAACTAGGTCGAATAGCACCATAGTTTTTCGATTTTGTCAGTATTTGTCCTTAGAGTGCTTCACAAATGATCTTATATCCACTTTGCATTCTGTAATTTAACTTTTCTAGGGAATTAGGAAATCATTGAGAGCAATCTGTCATGCCTTCAAAGAATAAAAAGAATTAGCTTCTGTGGAAAATTAACATTTAAAATCGGCACCTGAATATCAGTTATTTGGCACTGAAGTAGGTATGTCCAATATTTTGCTAAAAAGTGGTATACCTTGACGAAAAAAGGTCCCCAAATTGATAAAACAATTTTTAACGTTTAAATGTTTATATTGTTATTAAACAGAAAAGACCAAAGTATTTTCTGAATATTTTTTCAGATTTTTTAATCCTTCCTATAAATGTTAAAAATTTTATTTAAAAATCTTGTTTTTTTCGAGTCAAAAAAATTTCGTAAAATCGAACGTATCGCCCTTTCTGTCTGAGTTTGTAAACAAGACCATAGTTAGTTAGTTAAAAAATCATATTAAATTCAATTACACCTTTTTCTTTTGTTATCTTAGGATATTTAGAATGATTAAAGTATACTTAATGTAATTTGAAAGAAACATTACTTACTTTTTTTAGCAGAAAATTTTTTAAGAGAGATATTTCCAACCGAGGTGGTCTATTTTCGTGCGCGTTGACAGGCGTTAATTGATGTACGTCAATATATTGACAACTTACGTCAGGGGAATTTATCGGACAGTAGCGCAGAAGTGATATAATTCGTTCTAATTTTAAGTGAATCTGGTTAGTAGGTTTAAAAAAAAAATTCACTTTCAATTTTTTTTTTTTACCTTACGTTTGAGGAAGAATTTTGCACTGAAAATAACATTTAAATTATGAAAGAAAATCAAATTTTACAAGTAAAAATAAAACAGTAAAAACATTTTTTTAAATTGAGGTTTATTATTTCAATCATGAAATATTTTTCTGAGAATATAAAAATTACATGAAACACCATTAATTGAAACAGGTTAACTTAATGAAATGAGATTTTATTTCTTTTTATTAAGGCAGAATTTTTTCTATTTATTAATAATTGTGATATGGCAGTCATATTTTATTTTATTTATTAATAAAATTAACATGCTATGTTGGGTTTGACTCAACAAGTATTTAGTGGCGAGCTAACTCCAGAGAATTTAAACTCCAAAAATCGTTTTAATTGATAATTTATCGTGTGGATAATAATTCCAAAGTAATGTACAACGAATTTATGCATTCGATTTCAAACTTGAAAATTTGGGTGAACTTCCAAGGGCGTTTTTTTTTTTTTTGTAATTGTAAATAGTCGATATTTTCTTTTATCCCACTATTTGATTATATTTGAAAAGAAAAAGAAAAAAATTGAAAATGCGACGATATTCAGTCAGGAAACTTGACAATCGTTGTTGTGTTGTTACTGAACGAATGCAAAGCAATTTCTGAAGTAAAAACAACTTGCTTCTATCAAGGGAAACTACTCACGTGACATTATTTCAATGCTGTGCATCCATACTTTCGTTGGAGACGATTTTAAATACAATTTTGGAATATTAAAAATTATTTTAAAAATATCAATGGTTGTCAGATTTTAATAAGCTTTCAAATTTATGATCTTTAAAAAGTAGAGAACATAATATATCATTTCCATAAGGTTACATAAAGAACTTAATTTATAAATATATAACAACCTTTTGTCATATTGTGTATTTAAAATTGAAAAAAAAAAAATTAATGTAAAAATTCATTTTTCATCAAAAAGTTTTTTTTCTTTCAGATAATAATTACCTTCGTATATATTATTCAGAAAAGCCATTAAAAACTTTCTTAATTAAATATTGTCTTAGTTTTATTGGGTTTTGTATTTTTACAATTGAGGTAAAAGTTTGGACAATTTGGGACATTTTTTAACAAAAAAATCGATGATTTAGATTTTTCAGAGTTTGGTGGATTTAATTAAAAAAAAAATTCAGGATGCAAATAAAATTTTTTTGAGTATTCATAAAATGAAGTTCGAGGGGGATAACAGATATAAAAAAAAATATTTATACCATGACATTCAAAGAGACAAACATTTCTAAAATAAGTTAATTCATTTCTGAATAAGTTCTGAAGTTTTCATTAAAATCCAACAGGTACTTAATTTTTACAAGAATTTCCAAATTAATGTGTCTTTCAACTGAAAAAAAAATGCTAAAAAAGCCTAAAATGGACATACCTACACTGAAGATATGCATACGGCCGATTCCGCTAATAAGAAAGTCTAATAAAAATACAATAAAATTCATAGTCAAGCAATTAGATGTTACAGATTAAAAAAATGGACAAGGAGGAAGAACCGAGAAAAGAACAATGAATAGAAAATACTAAACATTTATTGGAATTTTGATGGAAATACAAAGTACAGTGTAACCCGGATATAAGAGACTTCTTCTCCGGTCCCGACAACTGTCTTATATCCGGGTTACACTGTATGAACAAAATAAGTTGGTTTGCATTATTATATAAAAAACATGAAAATATTTCACATTGAAAATGAAATAAAAATACAATATCTATTACCAAATTGTTAATTATCATGTTTATTATAATGTTTCGGTTGAATTTTTATAAACAGATTTTGGAATTTACATAGTAGGTAAATGGATGACGGAACAAGGTTTAGGAAAGTTGACAAAATTTATTAAGAGCTACAAAGGACAGGAAATTGTTGTGAGCCATGACTGCCATCGTTCCGAAGGAACACAGCACACAAAAGAAAAAAAAAACATTAATACCGGAAATACACCACCAACTGACCTGTTAGACTAATATGCATGTAAACCTATGTATTTAGACCGACTTCAAAGTTTTGCGGACACACTGATCTCCAGGGACAGATAAATCTATTTAATTATTAATAGATATCATCTTTATGCTCTACATAAGAAACGCTCGACATAAACTTTCAAACAAATGTGATGATGTGTTTCTGTATGTCACTGCACAAGCTGTGATGACATCCAAGGCAGGCTGTATACGTATACAGGGTTGTTTCAATATTAGGGCTGTGATCGACGTTAACAAAGAATAGCGACAAATGCCTTTGAAGACATTGGTTGAGAACAAGAAAAATACGATTTCTCACTTAATCGGCAATGTCTTACTTCGGTTGCGAGAAAGCGAACTTCTGGTATCTCACTGACTTCCTTCCACGGTAAAGGATTCCTACAAACTCACTGCCTGACCATTCTCACCGACTGCTGGACGTTTCACTGACTGACTGCCGGTCCTTTCACTGACCACTCATTATATGGATACGGACTGGGGGATCCACCACACCTATCCGTCCACTTTGGTTTTACCAACCGAAAAAGGAGACCACCCAGTCAACTTTTGGGTGGTCATTTTTTCAAAGGACTTTACTTTTACGGCTATCTAAAATCACTAACAAAATTGTATGTTTGCCAATTCAAATGCTGGCTGGAGACAGGATTTCTGAAAAATCCTGGCCATTAAATTTACTCAAAAATGGGCTGGAGACAAGATTCATGAGATACACTGGTCATTAAATTGACTTAAAAGGAAAAAGAATCTATCTCTTCATCTCCTAAGTATGTGGGAGAAATCGTATTGCTACACAAATTTTAAATTTTTACGATGCTTAAGAACGTTAAGAAAGTGATTAAATTTAAATATTGAGAAGCACTCAAAGTTAAAATGTTCAATAATTGTAATATTTAATTTGGCCGTTATAATTTTTTTTTTGAAGAATCTTAGAAAATAAAATAAACACAGCAAATTTACCAACGATCATTCTGACGTAGAAGCCCTGTCGGCTACAGCTCTGTCCTGTCTCTCCGGTGGTTCTGGCCGAAAAGTAAACCACCCGGCCCCCCTCCGGTGAACTGAAGGAACCACCATTATCCGCCGCGTTGTGTATTTTTGATCCGAACAGCAGTATTTCGATCCCTCAGGACGATCCGGAGGTAGGGCGAATTAAATGGCTGGGCTCCACGCTGAAAGAAATCGCTATTCGTGCAGAAAAGATCTTGTCGTAACCGCAAGGGCACAAAGAAGAAAGAAATAAGCAACACTTTCGGTTCCTGTACAAAGAGCCCTTTAAGGCTACTGTTTTTATGTCACTATCAAAGAAATTGCACGAATACAAACTGTCTTAACGAGGTTCACTCGTTTGGGTCAGAACGTCACAGAGAAAGAAAGACACAATTATGCCGGTCAAAAATCGGCTGTACTAAGGGAGATAAGTTGTGGTTCTTCGTCCGCCCCCTCCGATATAGCAGTCGGCTTTTCTCAGCTTTGTTGACGAAGTTATCAGGATTCGGACTTTTTGATGCAGGCAACCAACTGGCCAGATCAACAGGACCCACTAAGCTGTCTCCGTCGCGTTCTCTGATCTGCGATCTCTCCCGTTCTCTCTCTCTCTCTCTCTCAGCCACTCCTGCCGCTTCTCTCGCGTTCCGACGCGTTCTCCGATCCGATCTGATCTGATCTCCGATCTCATCTCCCCAACTCAAGCGTGCAGGCCGCTTATATAAAGAGAGGCGGAGCTAAACAGTTTTTAGGCACCACCCACGAATTTTAATATGCAAATCGCCTTAACCACCACGTGTTTCCGCCTGCTCTCCGAAACTCCGCGGGAACTCAGTTTTCAAGAGGTACTAAAATCGGAATCGGACTCCCTGCTGGGTTTTTCCGCAGACAACGTCAACTTAAGCCCGGCGAAAAGCATTTATCTCGTCTGAGGGCTCTGGCTGGATTTCGCCCGGCAGACCACCCAAAATCCAATTCACCATTTCTCACAAGCTTTGCCTAACGAACCCGTCCATTAATTACTCTGGAATTAATCCACCTAGTTAATTAATAATTCAATCCCAGAAACAACTAAGTAAATAGAAAAACTTATTTCTGGAATTACTCCGAAATCCCTTCTACCCAACTAATTAGTACCTTCATCCTAATCCTTTAGAACCGTTGATTAATAAACCCACCTGGGGGGGGGGGGCTCTCTGTCACATCATATGATTCGGAATACTAAGCACACTTGAACTACCGTTATATGTGTTATGTGCGACAGAAAAAGGGACAAATAGGGAACGTTTATGAATTTCACATTTTTGCTTTCATTTAACTTTCATCAGAACTTTTTGGAACTTAGTTATACCTGATAAAGCTTAAATAAAATAAAAACAAAAATGCTAAACCATTATAATTTGTTCTTTATTCTATCATTCTGTCGGATGTTAATATATATATATATATATATGTGTGTGTGTGTGTGTGTGTGTGTGTGCGTGCGCGCGCGCGTGTGTTAGGGAAAATACTTTTTCCACTTTGTCTTTTTTTACTGAGTAGTTCTTGATGAATAAAAATGCATATAACGTTTTCCATTATATATAAATATGTGTGTGTGTGTGTGTGTGTGTGTGTGTGTGTGTGTGTGCGCGCGCGCGCGTGTGTATACAGGGTGCGCTGGATAAATTGTCGTTTGAATTATGCTAAAATGAAAATAATACTGAGATCTCATTTTAACCGATATATTTACCAAAATTGCACAAAAATCTCTTGAAATATTAAAGAGTAAATTTATTCAATAGAATTACAATTGGCTTCAACCACGGCCTCCAGGCGACTTCGGAACCTCCTTCAACTCGTCTGGACGGTCTCCTTGTATGCGGCCATAATCCTTGCCTTCAGTACATCTTTGGTGTTACAAGGAGTTTTGCTAGTCTCTCGCTCAACTATGCCCCACACATAATCAAGGGGTTGCAGTCTGAGGAGTTAAGTAGCCAGATGTAAGGGGTGATGTAGTCGCAGAAATTATTTGACAGCCATGATTGGGTTCTCCTGCTTGTGTGGTATGGTGCAGAATCCTGTTGCCCGACAATGGGTCTCCCAGCAACCACTTTCTTGACTCAGGGTATCACTACTTCCTCAAGGCACTTGATGTAGGCCCCCGTGTTGAGTCTGAGGACCTATAGGAAGAAGAATGGAGGCATAACGTTGCCATCACGAGCGATCACTTGACACACCATGATGTTGGCTGGATATATCATCCATCTCTTTCCGAATCCTCTGCACTGACACCCAAACATTCTGAAATGTTTATATTGGAGCTTCGGGCGCGAATACCAAGCAGTACTGCGTGCCGTTTCCAAATTTGGAGCGGAATTAATTGCATCATGGTGCTCCTTTTCTCACAGACGAAGCCCAACTGACCTTACTATACTGTGAAATCGACAAAATCAAAAACAACAACGCGCATGCACGAAATTAGAAATATAAAATTGCCACAATTTACCCATCGCATCCTCTGTGTGTGTGTGTGTGTGTGTGTGTGTGTGTGTGTGTGTGTGTGTGTGTATATATATATATATATATATATATATATATCTTATTTTGCTAATAAAAAGGTAAAGTAACGATTGTCATCGTGGGATGTAGTCATCCGAGTTCAAATTACAGTGAGTAAAATCTGTTGCGTTAACTTTAGCAGTCATGCCTTTTTGTTATCCCCCTACACACTCACATTTATAGGTCAAACAGCATGATACACCAGGCTATCTAGCCTTGAGTGGCGGTCTGTCTAAGAGCAGGAACCCCCCACTGAATTCCGGACCTAGAGAAGGCAACGAGAAACTACTCCATTATCTTTCCTTTTATAAGATATCATTCAGACATAATAAAAGAAAAGGAATCTGTAGAGAGCCGTGATCGCCTGTCCTGAAGAAATAAGGTATAATAAAAAAAATGTTTCTTTTCTTCCATCACCGATTCTCTGTATCTTTTCTTCTTGCCTTTATTTTTTCCAATATCAGTTTCTCACCTATATTTTATATAAACAATAAATACGGATTAGTTTCAGGTGCAAAAAGTATAGATATTCATTTCTTTGTCTATTTTATATCCTAGTCTCGATATCTAGAGAAAACTAAAAGATAGACTCAAGGATGTAGGGGAAAGTTTTCAGCGCGGCTAAGAAGGCCTTCAAAAATATCTATAAAATAAAACGTTTGGTCATTTGGTTAGTTTTTAAAGTAGGTCAATCTGAGAACTTTTCCGCGCCCCTTTGTAGATATAGAAATGTAGCGGAATTGAAAAGGAGATAGACAGAAAAAAATAATAAGTTAAGAAAAATGTAGGCAAGTGATAGAAAGAGAGAAACAGGGTAGAAAAATTAATAGGAGAAATAATTAGTAGCGTGTTGATTAAAAGAAAAGTTAAGAGTAAAAGTATAAACACTGGGGTGCGGAGAGGGGAATGGAGACAAGGCCGAAAAAAAAACTGTAGTCACACATCATATAGTGTTGTTGCTATTATTTTCGGCTCGTATGCCTTTACCCCACTGCGCCACCTTTTCCTTCTCGGTAGGCACTCCATATAAATCTCTGTTGCTAACTTGTTCGTAATTGTATTTATTTATTTTTTTATATCACCACGAAGCAAACAAGAAACTGAGTATTGGGATTGTCACGCAAATCGGTATCAATTACGAATCAGCACTGACATTGCAATTCACTAACACGCACACATGCGCTGGCGCGCACACACACAAACGCACACACGGGTAGTAATAATATATCCCCATTCCTGCACTGCTGCCTGACACAGAAGAGCAGTTTTGTCGTTTCATTCAAAACTAATTACGTCAGAGAAAGCTGGGTGGCGATTGGAGACGGATGACGGCGGTAGTGGACCTGTGTGAAAGCTTAGAACGAGAGGTCAAGGAGTAGAGTGGTACTGTTTACAATTAAATTACAATACAAAATTACAAACAACGTGAAGAAATGATCTTCACAGAAAAGGAAAAAGACCAAGCTAAATATGACAATAACATTTATACTGTACGTAGATACGTATTAGAATTCAAATGTCTTTGTTGTGGCCATGAAGAGATCATTAGTTTGAGGGTTCAAAGTGAATTATTGCAAGTGAGTCTGCAAAGTTTGAATTTATTTTGTTGTAGGTGAGTCTAAAATGTGAAGTAACTTTGTTGCAAGTGAGTCTGCAAAGTTCGAATTAATATGTACACCAATATTTGTGTGTGAAGCACACGCCAATGAAACATGTGTGTGAATGCTGACTGATCTTGGGCGATAGCAGTAATTTTAAAACAGAGTGAACAATAAGCGTTGAGACAAGTCTTACTTTGCCACTGCTTTGTATGTAGGAAAATCATCGTTGACTGGCGCATTGATATGGTAGCATGTGTTGAGGCTAGGCTAGTTCACTGACTGTTCTGTTTCATATTTCATCACTGACTGTTCCGTTACAGATCTTCTCACTGACTGTTCTGTTTCAGATCTGTGTTGACTGTCACTGATAAACCATTTTGTTACTTGACAACAGGTGTTGGCTCACGAATCCTGAGTTTTTCGCAGGAATGTAATCCATGACCTAACCCTGATCTATTTCCAGATCATTTGTAGTTCAACCGCATGGACGTTGTAAAGAGCACATCACGTGACTTGTCCTATCCAATCAGGTTTGAGTTACCACTTATTTAATTTTGGAGACGTTTTGTATAGAATTGTAAAGTTTTTTTCGTATCTTTTGATTTTAGTGAGACTTATTTGAAGGCGTCTCTTGTTTGTTTTTCATATGTTGGCCGTAAAATATAGGAGTTGATATCCTATAAGTTCTTAAAAAAAATTACCTATGTAGTGTGTATAGTGTGACTACTATTTTTTTGTATAAAATCTGATCATAAAATAAAAACTCAAACTTTTATCGTGTTTATATTGGTAATGATTATTTTGAGTTTCAGCTAAGGCATTTAATTTATTTTTTCTTCATATCTTGACTGGTTCTAGTTAAGAAATATTTATACATTTTCCTCAATTTTCTATTTTTATAAATACGTACACATGCACACAAACAAAACAACACACACACACACACACATATATATATATATATATATATATAATCATTTATTTAAATATTATAACATAAATATTTATGTTATAATATTTAAATAAATGATTATATCTGCTCTACTCTGTATTGAGCACTCTTTAAAGAATAATACTTGTTGGTTATTGGAATTTACTCCGTATATACCAATCACACACTTGTATATATATATATATATATATATATATATATATATATATATATATATATATATATATATATATATATAGTACAGGTAAGAGATGCGTTGGTATATAATTCAGGTGGATGCTAGTAATAACAAATATTAAAACTAATTCAAAGAGAGTTTAATGTATTTATTATAACAGTGCACATATATTTTTTACAGTAAAAAACAAAATTACCTCAACGTGAGGATAGTCTGAACCCAGCCGTCTTCAGCTCTTAAGTGTTTGTCTGGAAGTAGGGATTTGAATTTATTTTCAGTATCAGTCCTCCTCCGAAAGATGCTTGTTTATGATAAGGAGCTTGTTTTGGTGACCGAGAGAGAGCGTGAGGTATCTCATTACGGGGGAAATGGTCTGGGGTTAGAGTTTATTTATGGCTAATTTCATGCTATCCAACACATATATACATACATATATCCACATACACGTGTCTGTGCGTTTACATATACATACATATATGTAACTATACTCACACACAAACACACACACATATATATACATATATTCTTAAGTAATTTTGAATAGGCAACGTGATTGGCCCTGATCTGTCATCTCGTCTGCAGTCGCTCTCTCACAGACGCGATGTTGCCTCGCTCTGCCTTTTTTACAAGTACTTCCACGGTAATTGCTCTGAGGAGTTGCGTTCGCTTGTCCCCAGGCCTCGTGAATTTAAACGCCCCACGAGGCTGGCATCCCGCTCCCACCCCTACACCGTGGAAACTGTCAGATGTAGACGTCTCTTCTACTCCAATAGCTTCATGTCTCGCACATCTCGCCTATGGAACTTCCTTCCCTATTACTGTTTCCCTGACAAATACAATCTCCAACGGTTTAAGTGTAGCGTCAATCGACATCTCCAGTTGCCTTGATCTATCCACTTCCCTTCTCCACATCCTTTCATTTTTCATTCCTATCTGCTCTCGCTCTGTATCTTCTGTGGCCCTCTTGCCTTGATCGACCTTCTCCACATCCTTTCATTTTTCATTCCTATCTGCTCTCGCTCCGGATCTTCTGTGGCTCTCTTGCCTTGATCGACCCATTGTCTTTCTCTTTCACCACATCCCCTCCCTTGCCACTCCTATCTGCTCTTCCTCCAACTCTTCTTTAACCCCTTGCGTGATAGTGGCCGCCGGCCTTGCTTGGGGTGATACGATTTCAAAAAAAAAAAAAAAATGTCTACATTTCGTAATTAGCTCTTTCTGTTGATTTAATAGTTTGCATTGATTTTTGTATTTTATTATTCTGATTTTCTCCTCCAAACACAGCGTGCACCTATCTCTAAAACTATTGTGGGTTTTCGCGAAACCTAAAATTTTTCAACTTATTTGGGGATTCAGACCCTTTTCCTTCAATTCCCAAAACGGGCTGTTTGTTGTTTTAATTTTGGATTGGTAAATGAGTGTCGATGTGTATTGATTCTCTGTTTAAATTCTCCTGCAGAGATGCCGATATTATGGCTTGTATTTTCTTTAGGGGTAATGGTTGCCTGGTATACTACCCTAGTGGATCTACATTTGCCCTCTACTGGGCAGTTTTTCTTAATTCTACAATTTCAGGGGGTTTCCATTTTAGATTTAATTATTTTCCCATGGAATTTACTTAAGATGTAATTATTATGGGAATTAATAATTTGATACATATTATTAGTGTAGGAGTAGCTGACTTTTATTGACTTCCTGTTGAATATCTTAACTTAGAGGATTTTTTTGTGGAAGTGTCTAGTAATTAATTTTAGGAAGTACTGTGGGAAAGGTATGGATCCTCTTCTTCTGCCCCTAGCTATGGGTAAATAGCAGGACAGACCGGGTTCTATAGCCTTGGATGGCAACTCGTCTACCGCAGAAAGAAATGGCAACATACTGCAGGAAAAATCTACCTCGTCAGTCATGTATCGAAAGATACATGATCACCTAAGCGTGTACCACGTATGGCACATAACTGACTGACTGTCCGATGTTGATACTTGAAAGTTTTCAGAAGTGTGTGTGTTGGGGGGTGGTGAACCAAGTGATTTTTCTTTTTCTATTTTGACACCTGCATCCCACTTTTTGTGTGCCGGTACTACCTATAGGGGTTGCGTAAAACAGCTTATTTTTTAAACCACTTTTTTTGGAAAGCCTTTTCATATGGTTCTTTATTTTTATTAAAGATTTTTTGATTGGACTATAGTTTACTAATTCTGGTGCAAACGGTAGTGGGAATTTGTCTTAGGATTGAATTGGGTGGTTAGAACCGATATTAATGTAGTTGGGGTTTCGTTCTCTTTATGGTAAGGTTTAAAAGTTTTACCATTAAGGTTAAGTGTTATGTCTAGGTAGTCAACTATTTTAAGGTTAGAGGAAATTTCAATCTTAAACCCAAGGAATTTGAAGGCCCTGATGATTTTCTTTTGTAATTTCGCTGTTAGTGGAGTCATACTATTAGGAATGAGGATGAGTACAGTCCTACTAGTTCAGGTTTTATGGTTCTACTAAGTACATCTAAAATATAAAACATACTAGATCAATTGGGCTGAGTCATACGCTCAGGATACGAAAATCAGGGTAATAAAATGCAAAAATCAATGCAAACAATTAAATCAACAGAAGAGCTAATTACAAAATGTAGACATAGGAACAGATTCAAAATTACATAATAATATATAAATATGTGTGTGTGTGTGTGTGTGTGTGTGTGTGTGTGTGTGTGTGTGTGTGTGTTCAACTCGTCTACCGCAGAAAGAAATGGCAACCTATTGCAGGAAAAATCTACCTCGTCAGTCATGTATCGAAAGATACATGATCACCTAAGCATATATGTATGTATATGTAAATGCACAGACATGTGTATGTGGACATATGTATGTGTATATGTGTTGGTAAGTCGTAAGTCAATAAAAATTAGCTACACCTGCGCTAATAATATGTATCAAATTATTAATTCCCATAACAATTACATTACGTGGGAAAAAACTAAATCTAGCATGGAAATCCCCTGAAATTGTAGAATTAAGAAAAATTTCCCAGAAGATGGTAAATGCAAATCGACTAGGGTAGTATACCAAGTAACTATTACCCCCGAAGAAAATATATCAATTTACATCGGCATCTATGCAAGAGAATTTGAACAGAGAATCAATACACATAGACACTCATTTATCAATCCAAAATTAAAACGCCCAAGAGCGTTTTGTACTGTACATCAGGTAGAGTAGTTTTTGCTTGCTTCTCAATCTCATCAAAATTTTCCCATGTGCAGAAGTTTTGTGATGTCAACGAACACTCGTTGTCACTTTCGTAATGCTCATTGTAGTAGAGACTTTGTAATCGCAGATACAACTATAGTACGCCGTTGAGCAATACTGGTGTCAGACGCCTTCGAATATCACTCGCACTGATAGTATTTGCTCGATAATACTTGCTCGACAAGTAAACCGTATAGTGATCTGAATAGAGAAATAGTATAGTGAATAGAATAGAGAATAGCGGTCCGTATAGTAACAGGAGATAGACTAGAAACGGTGGTCCGTATAGTAATAGAGGATAGAATAGAAATGGCGATGGTTAGTCGTCAGCTACTTCCTACATATATGCGTTTCCTCTATGGTCACCTAGTCTACTTAATTCGATAATAGGATTGCCCGCGTTTGCTTACTGGCGATCTATGTTCAAACTCAAGTGTCGGCAGTGACACTTTATTCCTATATAACACCTCCCCTTTGAGATGACTTCCTTTGGAGTCTATACTTCTTCGGCTTCGGTTCAGTATTCAAATGTTCCATTGCTGTTCTTTTTCTTTTACTGTACCTCTTTGGTTCACTAATTTCTGGTGGCGTGGGCACGTCAAACATGTCATACAATATTTCCACTCGTACCTCTTTTCGTGGACTTACTAAATCAGTGAATCTCCATTTTAACTGAATAAGGTATCGCTTATGTTCCCACCTTTGTCCCTCTACTTTCTAATCGTTTTTTTATAACGCCATCTTCCCAGAATTCCTTTCCACGTTCGTACATTAAAAAAAAACACTTTATCACCAAGTTTAAAATATTTATTTACATTATTTTGATTTCTTGATGTTCTCGTCTTCCGTTCTGGTAATAATTTAATTACGGACTTAATCTTCCTGGTGAACATCAACTCTGCAGGCGACATTTCAGTCACGGTGTTCAGGTTTGGTGTTATTCTGTAAACACTCAAAAATTGTTGCTGCATTTCTTCACCTGACTCCTCTCCCTCCAACATTTTTAGTGCCCTCTTAAAGGTATCGACAAACGGTTCTTCAGCTTATCCGTTTGATTTTGGGTGATAAGAGGGAGTTGTAATATGTTCTATTGCTAATGATTTGCAAAAAAAATTAAATTCACTAGACGTGAATTTAGCCCCATTATCTGAAACGATAGAATCAGGAACACTGAACCTTGCAAAATTTCATGTAGGAAATCTATCGTTACCGCGGTAGTCGGTCGTCTACATTTTAATATTTCTGGCCATTCTGTGTATCTATCAACTACCATTAGGTAGTATGCTTCGTTTAACGGTCTTGCGAAATCTATATGTATTCTGGACCATGGCATATCGGTTTTCGGCCAAGGTTAAATTTTGATAGGCGGTGACTTCGCTGCCAGAGCACAATCTATACATGATTTCACTAAATTTTCGATATCTTGATCCATCTTTGGCCAATAAGTATAATGCCTCATTAAGGATTTCATTCTAGAACTTCCTGGATGTCCTATGTGAAATTTTTTAGCATACGTTTGATGCTGGCATCACAATTCTTTCTGCGTACATAAGTACATTATTACATAATGAAAATGCATTATTTCCATAATAATTCTTCCTTTAAATCTTAATTGCTTCATTTTCATTATAAAGTCATCTTTTTCCGACTTAATTCTTATTTCCTCCAATATTATTGGAAGTTCTCATACGGTATTGTATAATACATCATTAATTTCATTTTTGGCCGTTATCGCCACTATTGTCTTCAAGTGGTACGCAGAATCTTGGTATTAGTCTAGACAATCCATCTGCATGACTTAATTTTTTGTATGGTAGAAATTCCATTTTATAATTATAGTTCAATAAGATAGTTCCCCAGTGCTGCAGTCTATTTGTTGTATGTGTGGAAACACCCTTTTTTTATCCATATCTGGACAATAATGGACGATGGTCTGTCTGTAGTATAAATTCTCTACCATGTATGAATTCATGAAACTTTTTCATAGCAAATATTATGGCCAATGCTTCCTTTCTCAATCTGGCTGTAGCTTTTTTCAGCTGCAATTAATGATCTTGAAGCATGAGATGTTGGTTCAATTGTTCTGTCCTCATATTTGTGTAGTATCACTGCTACAATGCCCAAATCCCTTGCATCTGATGCAACCACAATCTTTAATTTAAGGTCAAAATGAGCTCGTGACAAATTCGATGTTAATACTTTCTTGATCTCTTCGAAACTTTGACATTTATCTGTCCAATTCCATTTCACATCTTCCTTTAGCAGGTTATTCAAGTGTGCTCTTAATTTATGCATGTTTGGTATACACACACACACACACACACACACACACATATATATATATATATATATATATATATGATAGAAATTAGCAAAGCCTCAAAATGCTTGTAACTTTGTTACATTTGTTGGAGTGGCCATGTCCTTTATTGCGTTCACTCTTGAAGAATCAGGTCGTTTACCATTTTCATCAATAATTTGTCATAGATATTTAAGTCTGGACATAAACAATTCGCACTTCCTTCACTCATCTTAAAACCATATTCTTTGAATATTTCAGATACATTCTTTATATCTTCTGCATGTTGCTTTAGGGTCTTACTTTTAATAAGTATGTCATCCAAATATGCTTAAGCACAATTCAAACCGGCAAGCGTGGTATCCATTATCTGTTGGAATATGCTTGGTGCTACCTTTATACCGAAAGGAAGTTGGTTGAATTTCTGTAACCCTCCGTGAATGTTAATTTTTAATAATTTGAGCACTCTTCGTCTACTAGTCCTTGTAGATACGCGTCTGACAGGTCCAATTTAGAAAACAAATTACCTCTATTCAATTTGGCAAAAATTTCTTCTGGACTTGGTAACGGGTAGTTATGTTATTTTAAACTGTCATTTAACTCTGTTGAAAAATTAGCACATACGCGGATTTTATTATTCTTTTTTTAAACGTAGACTGTTGGTGATGCCTATTCGAAACAGTTTGTTTTTTTAGATCACACCTACTTTTTCTAGTCTGATCAATTCATGATTAATTGGATCTAAGGCCACAAAAGATACATGCCTTTTTGGCTTAAATGTCGGTGTTATATTCTCTTTTACCTCAAACTTAGCTTTTTCTTTGTGCATGTCGTTAGACCTTCTGAGAAAACTCTTTTCAGTTCATTTTCCAATTTTTCAGTTGTCGTCTTAGTACTGGTCGTAACAACATTTATCTTGTTGCAAAAAGAGTTAATAGGAAGGTCCCAGAGATTAAATAATGCAATCCAGTCTATTCCAAACAAATTAGCAGTATTCTTTAATACAAACATCACCGCCTTTTTTTTGTTTTTTTCCCACAAAAGAAACGTTATAGCTGAATTTACCCCCAAAGTTCAATCTCTTTCCTGAGACTCCATACGCAACTTTATCAGAAGTCAATAAACTGGGTTTACCCATTTTTCTCCATGTCTGTTCATTTATGATAGTGATATCAGATCCTGTATCTAGTTGCAATTTTATTTTTACATCATTAATTTACACAAAAACAAATTTCCTCTTTTAAGATGTCTTTTTAATTTTTCTTTTAGGCTTCTTATTGTTACTCCATTTATTTATCATGTTCAAATACGTTTTCTTTTTCTCCATTTTTTGTACCTGTAACACGTACTTTTGTGTCATAATCTCCCACACTCATAACATTTTTGTTCTTGAAGAAACAATCACTTTTAAAATGCTTACCTCCACAACCATGACAAATATTATGTATTGGAGGGGGTATCGTCATTTTTATCTGTTGTTAGGAGTTGAAAAACTTTTGTAGTTTTTTTCTCTTAGATGGTCGGACACTATGTACTTGTTAATTGTCTTTTTCCTCAATCCTTGAGGTATCGAATTTTAAATTCACAATATGCTGACATTCTTCTGCTATTTTCTGGAGAGTTAATTTGGAATCCATTTCTAATTCAGCAAGTATCCTGGATCTTATCCCCGCGTCCTTATTAGAAGTTAAACCCTGTACGAATATCAGGCATTTAAATAAATCAGGAATTAATTCATTTAACTTGAACTTCTCACATTCTCGATTGACGACTCCTGCATAAGTAACAAAATCTTCATTGCTGGACTTTAATAAGTTAAGACATTGCCATCGTGTATTAAATAATGAACTTCTATCACCAGACATTTTTGATAGTATTCCTGTTTTTTTAGGTAAAATATAATTCAAATATTTTTCATGTTCAGCAGGGGACAATTTCCATAATAATAACCAAACTTGCTTTTCATCATTGCAATGCGAACAATCTCTTTTGAAGATACCTTCGTATCTTCTATAATAAGCTGGGAAAGTTATTCTTTTATCTGGATTGTACACAAATCCGCTGATTGAATTTGCAACAGCATCTGGGGTGAATGAATCTGAAGATTTTTCTTCAATGGTTTTGGTAAACAACTCAAAAAACTTCTGTTGTTGTAGTTGTAATTGCTGTTCAGTTTGTTGTTTTTGTTGCTGCAAATATCGTTCTTGTTGTAATTATTGTTGCTGCAACTGTTGTTCTTGTTATTGCTTCTGTAACGCCAACCTTTGAACCTTTATAGCTTTTAGTTCTTCCATTTTGCTGTACTCTGTTGAACGAATCCTCGTGTAAGTTCAAGGAATTTTCGTGAATCCTTGTCGCCACTTTTGTGACGTCAACGAACAATCGTTGCCACTTTTGTAATGCAAACGAATACTCGTTGTCATTTTCATAATGTTCGTTGTAATAGAGACTTTGTAATCGCAGATAGTTACTTCTAGTAACGCCGTTGAACAATACTGGTGTCAGACGCCTTCGAATATCACTTGCACTAATAGTACTTGCTCGACAAGTAACCCGTATAGTGATCTGAATAGAGAAATAGTATAGTGAATAGAGTAGAGAATAGAGATCCGTATAGTAACAGGGGATAGACTAGAAATGGTCCGTATAGTAATTGTTATGGTAATTTACCCACGTACGCATGGACTCTCCCAGCTATACACAGGACTGCCTTTTGGAGAGGGAAGTTTCTAGCAGACGAAGAATTGTACATATGGGAACTATTTAGGATTTTCATAGAGACAATGGGGTATTATGGTGTAAGAAAGGTAAGTAAGAATGCGTTGTTTTGGTGTTAGGAATATTCTATGTTTGGGTCAGTGTTTGTAGCTAGCTAAGTTTAAAGTTAAGAAAGATGAAGACCGTCCTTTTCCCCATACACCATTTTGGCCTTGTGCCACATTTTCTGCATTTAAACAGAAATAAGTATCGGGAAGTTTTCAGCGAATATTCTTGCTGTAACACACTCGTTTGTATATGTTTGTATTACAGTTTCTGTTAATATATTTGTTTAAATCAACTGCTCTCTTTGTGTCTTTATTTCTGGCCCGAACAAGGCCACAACAGTAATAGAGGATAGAATAGAAATGGCGATAGTTAGTCGTCAGCTACTTCCTACATATATGTATTTCCTCTATGGTCACGTGGTCTACTTAATTCAATGGGATCACCTGTGTTTGCTTACTGGCGATCTATGTTCAAACTCAAGTGTCGGCAGCGACACTTTATTCCTATATAACAAGAAGTGAACCGTATAGGTTTGCACATGTGGTCAGTGAAAAATCTGTGTACTTTGAGGGGCATTACTTACTTTATGAAACTGCTCAAACAAACGTGTCCATAGATAAAGCATGAACATACATTCAAATTCTTGTCATCTCGTCACCCTTTAAAGTTTCATCCTCGTGCCTCAACAATGTATGCATAACTTTTACTGATGGCTGTTGTAGCTGTAGAATGAGCCTCCCATCTTGTGTCAAATAAATGTTGCAGAATTTTTGGCTCTGATGGCAAGAAATTTTTCAGCACTGCCCACTGTCTTGTAGAGGAAGAGAAAGAGCAATAAAGTTTATTAACCACGCCAAAATAATTCACGTCTCCAGGTAAGAGTCAACTGTAGCTCTTTCAACCAGATTTAAGTAATGCCTAGCACAGGGAATAAATTTTGCAAACTTATTCTTTTCTAGAATTTTCTATCAAACGTCATTATACTTTCCAGCCATGTTAGTTGTATTGTCATAAGATTGACCCCTGCATTTACTAAAATCACTTTCAAGTTCTTCAAAGAAATTCAGTATCAGTTCAACCATTCCTTGACCTGTGTGAATCTTCAGTTCAATAAATGCCCCAAATCGGTCATCAAGGGGAGAAATATATCTTAAAATTACAGTGAGTTGATCAACATTAGAAACATCAGGTGTTGAATCGACTGATTCACTAAAATACCCTGCTTCTTTGATATCTTTCACTATTTCTTCAAGAATTTTTTTAGCCATTGGCCATTATTAACTTCTTCGCGTATGGTCTTGGATAGAAATATGATGGATGGCCAGATCTTTTATTCCGATACTGGTTTATGTGGGTACATAAGAAAGGATCAAATTTTACAATCAATTCCAGCAAACCGAGAAAGTTTCCATTGTTTGGAGAGCCGATAGTTTCATCTCTTCCAAAAGCCAATCTACATTCTGCCAACATACAAATCACTGCTATCACTTGTTAAAGTTCATGCCGCCAGCATGATTTACTCATCAAACTTTGCTGTAAGCATCTGATCACCTTTTCTTGTTAAGTAGGTCAACATAGAGTCCATTTGACCTCTTGAATTTTTATAGGTCTTAATAATTTGAAGATTATACCAGTAATCAAATCCTGAAGAAGCTAGAGCTCTAGTTGAAGAAACATTCTTAGAAAATTTTGAACAAAAAATAGTGGACTTTCCCTTTTGTTGAAGAATATACTAGCCATTCTTGGGGTTAGGTTTCTCCATTTATTTTAGTGGAGAAGAATAAACTTCTTGAGCAAGAACGAGTTCCCTTTGAAGTTGTGAAAAGTCCATCCTAGTGTTGACATTCCAAAGAGTCTTTTTCTATCCATTATGAATTTTTTTCATTATTCAATGTGGTCCATAAACCTACATCATTCTTGACAATGAAATCAGAAGAGCAAACACTCGCTTCTGTACATTTGGTGAAGGAAACTAAAGGTTTTGTGTCTATGGATCTGCTGATACTTGGAATTACTGACGAATGTTCCTAATTGGCACTGGTACTTGGATTTACAGACGAAGGTTCTGGAGTGACATGGTACTTGGAATTACTAAAAATGTTCCTGGGTGCCACTGGTACTAAGTGTTACTGACAAATGTTCCTGGGTGCATTTGAATCTTCTGCATCTGCTGCTTAACTTCTTTGTTTCGAATATGCAAAGCCAAATGATGTGATTGGCTTTAAATGTTTGACTACAGTGGATCCTCCGTTGTCGAACGGTTCCCTTTTTGTTGTAGCATACCTACCGATGATAATGGGTATGCCCCCATTCCAATAAATACAGTAGTGAATACTGTATGTGTGGGTCGGCTGGTCTGCAGTTGGAGATTCGTCTTCAGTTGGGCTGGTTAAACTTTCTGCCTCCGGACAGAGAGGATCCCTAGACGGGGCTATGCCGAAGGGCAGAGACTCGTCTTGGGAAACACCTACCCGACCCTGTTTTATACATTAAATTCGGCCTTGTACCACATATGACTGCGTGGAGCAGTTGGTAGATACCGTCTGCAGTCTGTAATTGAAGATTCATTGTGGAATTCACTTGACTCACTTCTAGCAGTTGACTACTTCTTCTACGCGCCGCTGGCAAACCTTATATGTGTTGTACTTTTCCTAAGTATTATCGTTCATTATCAACCTTCGTGTGACTATTCTATTCAGTAACCTTCTCTAGGTTACAACACTTTTCAAACAAATCGGTTGTAGAACAAAATTTCGAATCAAAAATTGCCTCGTTTGTTGTACCATAACTCGGTTGCCAAACAAGCCAACAACACCAGGTGAGCAGCATGATTACTGGGTGACTGAGCATGTGATGTCATTGGCGCCAGTCTTGCCTCAGCCTGCACTCAGAGTGTACACACTAAGAACTGTTGTCTGATTTTGCCGATATATCTTGTATTGTGCATTAATTCTTCTGTTTTTTTTTTTACAGAATTTCATAAGCCACTATGGTACCTAAGAAAGCTAGTGAAAGTGGAAAGGTGGAAAGAAAAATAGTGAGAATAACAATAGAAGTGAAGAAAGATTATACGAAAGCATGAGAATGGCATCTGACATGCTTCAGATTTGGTTTTACAGTATGGCTTAGCAAAGTCGTTGATCCTTAAGAAAAAGGAAACAATAAAATAGGCTAAGTCTGCCAAAGGAGTGACTGTGATCACCAAGCAAAGATCTCAGACATTTGAAGAAGTGGAAAAGTTGCTGCTGATTTGGATCAACAAAAAGCAGTTGGCCGGTGACAGTATTTTGGAGCCAATAACTTGTGAGAAAGTGAAGCATTTGCATCAGGATTTTCTCAAAAAAAACCCAGGTACAAGTTCTGAGAATGATGTGTTTAAGGCTAGTTGAGGCTGGTTTGAAAAGTTTAGGAGGCAAAGTGGCATACACAGTGTGGTTCATCATGGAGAGGCTGCAAGTGCTACCAAAAAAAGACACAGAAGAGTTTGTGAAAGAATTTGGTGTGTATGTGAATGCTGAAGGTTTTATCTCCCCCAGCAAGTGTTTAATTGTGATGAAACTGGACTATTTTGGAAGAAAATGCCTGAAAGAACATACATAACTCAGGAGGAAAAGGCTTTGCCTGGATACATGCCTATGAAGGGCAGGCTAACTCTTGCTTTTTGGCAATGCTAGTGGTGATTTTCAGGTGAAGCCAATGATCATGTATCATTCGGAGAACTCCTGTGTGTTTTTAAAAAATCCTATGAAAAGCAGGTTGTCCATCATGTGGAGGGCTAACAGTAAGGCCTTGCTGACCAGACAGTTTTTCCTGGAATGAATGCATGAAATTTTTGCTCCTTTACCTTAATAAAAATAACTTGCCAGTGAAGTGCCTGCTGTTGTTGGGCAATGCTCCTGCCCACCCCCAGACATGGCAGCTGAATTTGTGGAAGAGTTCAACTTCATCACCATGAAGTCTCTGCCTCCTAATATCTAATATATAAAACAGGTCATTTCTAACTTTAAGAATTCATACACTGAAGCACTTTTTCAAAAGTGCTTTGAAGTAACTTCTGACACAAACACTCCATGACTTTTGGAAGAGCCACTTCAATATCCTGCATTGCTTAAATCTTATTGATAACGCCTGGCAGCAACTGACTCGTAAGACCTTGAACTCAGCCTAGAAGAACCTCTGGCCTGACTGTGTTGCAGAGAGAGAGTTCCAGGTCTGTAATAATAAGTACAAGTAAGATGCCTTTACAGTGATGAATGAACATCCCTCAGTGCATTTCTAAAAGATAGATCTTTGGTGGTTTTGGTAATGCACATACCTTAAATTTTAAACACAGAGACACACAATAGTGCTATGGAATACATCCTTATCATCACAAACACAAATACCCACACAGATAAATATATCTTGGTAGCAATGATGTCACACACCATTTCGCTTTTACTCACAAAGGATAAACCATTTGCTATCTGTCTATATTTCTGAGATGAGGTATTATGTACACTATTTACATTATTCAGACTATTGTCCTCATCTTTGTTGCCATATTTATTACAACGTAATTCCACAAATATAAAGGGGAGACAGGCCGCCCCCTTAAGGTAAGGCTTCAAGAATACCAGAAAGCTGTAACACGAGTGGAAGTGGAAAAATCAGGCATGGCTGACCAAATATTGAGAGAAATGGGAGATCATTGCCCTTTGTGGGATCAGGTTGAGATCATAGACAAAGAACACCATTGGAAAATTCATAAACTTAAGGAATCAGCACATATGTTATGCCACAAAAATCTCCTGAGTCGACCAAGCATAGAAATGAATACAATATGGGAACCAATAATAAGGAGTGCCAGAGAAAAGTGATAATAACAACAAAATTGCAATATGGGCACTGGTAAAAAAATGATTGCTGATGACATTAGGTTTATAATACCCAGAAATTCATATACAGATGTCCTCAAGGACACATGGTACAGTGGATAAATGCGTTAGTTAGATCCAGTGACAGGATCCAAAGAGTGTGAGTTCAATACCCGTTTAAGGCAGTGGAGAACTTGGAGAGTTATTAACAAGAGATAACTGATAACTGACATCCATTAAACATGGCATGTGGAACTAGAACAGTCTACCCCAGTGAGCGAAATAAAGGGTTCAGTTCGACATTCCAGCCACCTGCAGAAGGCCAGAGCGCACAACGGCCGAAATGTTGTAATAAATATGGCAACAAAGATGAGGACAATAGTCTGAATAATGTAAACAGTAAACCATTTGCTATCAAGTTACACATATGGAACAGCTTTTAAATTCATTATATTTGAAAGTTTAAGTAGATCAACCTGACTTTAGGTTACTAATGTTCAAAAGCTTTATGCTGAATCGATGGAGATATATTTTAATGCATTTCAGCAGAATTTTGAAAATTGTTTGGAAGATGGAGACCCCATGGCTAACAGGGACCTGTGCTTAAGCACAATGGTAAATCCAGCACTGATGGTACCTATTCTTAATCCATCATAAAAATTCAGGATGTGGAATTAATAAATACTAAACATTTCAAATACCTCGGTGTATAGAGCAGTTATAACAAATTTAGTATGGGAAATAAGGAAACTATAGAATAGGCTGCACTAGGAACACAACGCCTCAAGTTGCTACAAAACCATAACAGTAACCTAAAAACTTGAATAATGTTCTGAAAATGCCTTGTCAAATTGACTTTCATATGGATGTCGTGCATTGCACCAAATTTGTCAGTTGTATACAAATGTTTTCTAAGATCAATGCTTCAAGTGAATGAAGCCTGAAGGTCATAGTGAAGAACACTCTTCTTTAAACGTTGTGGACTGGTGCTACAGTATCACAAAGAACTGTAACAAAAAACAGAAGTCACATCACTTGAGGACTTCCAACAGCAACAACTAAAATGGATAGCTCATGTAACTCAAAGAGAAAATAATGACATAATAAAGATGTTGATATACTACACCACTTCAAACAAAAAGTTAGGAAGGAAGCACACATCAATACTGGAAAGAGCAACAACAATGAACTTGAGAAACCTATTTTCCTGAAAAAAATTTTTTAATAGAAAGATTTCATAAATTTCAACTGAAAGTAGCACTGGCAGCTTACTTAAAGAATGCCAAATATTTCCTTATAAGGAAATACCTAAGTTATCATTACCATTAAAAAAAAGAAAAAATTGATTCATTTTTGTTTGATTCTAAAAAGTGGTTTGTGCCGGAGTTTTAAATGAGGTTCCCTGATCCGGCTGATAGCAGTTAAACCAAGTTATTGAGAATAATCCATATTAGATGACATGGGAGATAACCAACAAAATCAAAATGTCCAAATCAAGCAAAGAAAAACATCTGCACCAGCTTGGTTATGGCAATTGATTTGATGTGTGGTCTCCATATAACCATTTAATGTCCAATATAAAATCTAGTATTATAGATTTCTACTTATAACCCAATAAATCCCATTAACAGCATTAATAGGTTAAAAAGAAAACAAAAAAGAAATGCTATGCTGAACCATATTTGAAACAAATGTGTTTCAAAGAGATCATACAAGGTGATGAAAGTGAATATAAAATGTGAAATGTAAGCAATTTTAGAGCAAGCAAAATGAACCACAACCAACTTTATCAGAGGCTGGTCTTTATCTGAAGATGGCAATGCTGTGTATTTGGTGGGAATGGATAGGACTCCTTTATGAACTTCTTCTGCAGAAGCAATGCGCACAATTATTGCTCACAGATCAACTGAAAGTAGCAATTGATAATAAGTGTCTAAAATTCAGAGAAAGCTAATAAAATCAAGATAACATGAAATCAAATGTTGGAATTGGGAACAGCTGTTTGGGTGCTGGTATTTTGGCATGGTTGTTTGAGTGCCAGCTCATTTGGTACTAGACTTTTAGGCATCAGGAAAAAATGTTGACTGGTTCATCATCATTCAAATATAGAACTTTAAAAAGTTTTAAAACTATAACTTTATTGAAAAAATCATTAACTCTGAAAACTGTAATGTAGCTTTATTTAGTAATTATGAGCAAGGCTCCTCAAGTAGTCGATAGTATACATGTTTTCAAATCTAAGAAGAATTTCATGTATTGTTCTATCTGTATATCTATCTTTCAACATTTTTTCCTAGTGTCCAAAAATCTGGCACTAAATAACTGGCTTCCAAACAGCTGTGCCAAAACATCAGCAGCCAAACAGATCAAATGTTTCTTTCTTGAATGGAGAAATATTGTCAGTTTAGTTGCCCATTGTAGTCATAAGATATTGCAACTTCAGATTATTTAGTCTAGTCTTTATGGAATTATCTTTAAAAGGAAAAATATTTTTAAAAATTCAATTTTCTGTATGATGGTAAAAGCACCTAAAGCAGTTCTTTGGTTTGAAAGGTAAGTTCTGGGAGGTCAGAATTATTAAGCGTGCTTTAAGATGTTAAAAACACATTGGAGCAACTATGTTGTACAATAAATTCAATATCAAAAATAAAAACAATCTTACGTTTACTTAATAAACCAAGCAAACCTTTTGGCCATTTAGTATGAACAGTGAGAGACAGAAAATTAAATTAAATAAAAAAGGGAGGTAATTATATCATAAGTTGTTTTATAGTGAATTTATTTTTATATTATTTAAATATTGTGAATGCAGGTTAAGGTAATGTACTATGTATTTTTGTTAGTAATTTACACATTTTAAAGCATGATTAATAATATTGGTTTCAAATGGCTCATGTCAAAGTTACATTATCTTTAATATTATACAGAAAGTAAATCATTCTTCAAGGCTGTAGCACAATAAATAAGCAATGATCATGTTAATCTTACAAAGAATTTCTAAATTGAAAGAGTGTACAAGGGCAAATGGAAGAGGACAAGGTTTTTATAAAACCAACTCTTCCTGATATTTATAAAGTTTAGTACAATCCAAGGTTACTAATCCTCCAACTGTGGAAGGTCTGCTTGCTTAGTAAATCTGGATTTTTTTTTAATATCTGGACTTGAATATTAATTAGTGATATGGTGAGAAATACTTAACCATCTCATTGGTAGACCTGATTTAAGCTATTCATTAAATAAATTATGTAAAAATTATGATTTCTCATTCATTGAAAGAATAATTTACTTTTTTCTTTACTAAAAAAAATCAACAAACTATCCATTTCAAAATTGCTGAATGATGAAAATTAAATGTTATACTCTACTGCAATTAGATCTCCTTCTGATTCACACTACATGTTGGACAGATGTGATTACCAAGAAAGCAAAACACAAAATAAAAAGGTAGTTTTCTGTGCATGGGTTCCAAGCATCACATCCAGTCCACAAAAGAAATCTCTGCAATAAAAATACAATAGCCAGAAAAAAAGATGACCCTGTTCAAGCTTCACTAATTTTACCTGACTTTTCACATGTAGAATGTGGCTGGCAGGTCAGCTTTGACACTATCAGGCTCCCAACACCAACCACCGTGATTTCTAACACGTCAATGTTCCCAACATCCAGCTCCATGCTTCCCTTGTTGCCACCACCATTTACACTTAATCCTTTGTTGCCACTGCCATAATCTTAGCAAGCAACCAATGTTCCTTACTATCAATCAATCCACCGCTGTGACCCCAATTAACCAACCCCCCTTACCAGGCAGTTTAGCTTCAACATCTTGGCATCACACAATAGCAGCCCATCAAATGCCTCATTTTCAACTCTGAAGAAGTGTGCATGTCAAACCCCACCAATGGCTAATCTGCTCTAGACCTATCCTCTGACCAACTGTGACCTCGACCAACCAAACCCAGAAATTGATCAACAGTAGCCACACATGAACAGTTTTTGCCAAATTTCAAACAACTATGTATATATTCCAAATTTTGAAACACAAGCTGTTGAAAATTTAATCCTTGTTTATTCCTTTCCTTTGCAACTAAACGCTCATTATAATATAGATGTCAGTTCAAATTAATAGCTGTACTAAAAACAATCTAAATAAATAAAATTTAATTATAATTCTAAAATAAATTATTTAGATGAACTAGTGTTAGTGCAACCAAGTGATTTAAAGTGCAAATGTAAAAATAAAGTTTACAATTTTTTTTAACATCAGACTTCTTTTGATCTGAAGACCCATTGTAAATCCATGTGATCTCTCATCTAGGGCTTGGCTGCTCATTTATGAGCATGCCTATCTTCATTTTTCAACACCCACAGTCAACCGGATTGATACTGGTATATATTGTAACTATACTTGACAGAACCTTAGATACAGTTCAAGTATGTGACCTATCAGAGCCATGTACAGTTTTGAATTCAGTTGTCAGTCTCCGAGACTGGTTGCCAAACATGGCTAAAGAGTCCAGTCTGTCCTGCTGTTTAAACTACAAATAGAGAAGTGTATTTATGTGAATGTGCATGTAGATCTTGACAAATATTTGAACTTCTGCTGATTTCTCATTCAGAGCCTCAAACCATTGCACCATTATTCTTTTTTTTTAAACACAGAATCTTATTTAAACATGAATGAATTTTCATATTTTCTAACATGATGCTGAAAATAAAAAAGATTGATGAAAAAAAAAAAAAAAAAATCTAAATATTAACACATTAAGCATGTGAGAAATGAAAATTACCTGAGAAATAATATCAACCAAGACATAAAAAAACATCCCCCACACATATGTAGATAACTCTGTAGCCAAATGATAAAAATAGCCCTTAATTTACAAATATTTTTCTTCCTTGTAAATGCACATAACATTTATTATCCCTTAATCACTACTCAAAAATTATACAGTGGAAATTCCAGATCAACATTCAACTAATAATTCAAGCTAGACTTACTGATATGTATGCGTGTGCACACAAACAAGGTACTAGTCAAAAGGTCAAGGAATTTGTAATACAAACTTCTATTAATTTTTGTCAGTGGAAAATACGTAGTATGGTTAGTAAGCAGATATTTTATCAGTCAAATTACCTCGATTCTTTAGTAGAATATATCAATAAAGTTTAACTATGACTGAATAAGTTTTGCAATATTATCGCTTCTCAGTTGGACAAAAATATTGTATTATTGACTGAATTTTTATTTCTAAACACTTATTAAATACACTAAATTTTCAAATTTAAGTTTTTATACCGATAACTTAAACATGTGATAGTATAGAAATAATTAAAAATATTCAATTTATAAATAACTTGTTCGATAATAGAAAGGTATTTTGTAAATATAGAAACAAAACAAACAAAAAATTACTGATTATCTTCTTAAATTAAATGTTTATTTTGTTTAAGTTATTTTATATTATTGACTTTGAACAAATATCACTCAAATTATTCTGACATGAAAAAATATTTTTAAGTTTTAACGCAAAACAAAGGGAGATAAACTCAGTAAACTGTACAATTACTGAAAATCTTAATATTGACAGTTACTTACGTATGTATGTATATATGTATATATATATATATATATATATATATACATATATAAATAAATTCCCAAGAGGATAGAATCCAGGTAGAACTCAATGTCCAGAACAGAGTAAGAATATAATATATATATATATGCGTGTGTGTGTTTTAGTAGGATGTAGAATAATATCTGAACAAAAGTGAAGATAATGAGAAAGAAATTCAAATTACATGTTTCAGCTCTATAGTAGGTGTCTTCAGGCTGGAATGAGAGGCAAACCCATAGGTTTGCTTATTATCTGGTTCACAATCCTCCTAGGTCTTTTGAAAAGGAGCAGTTATTTATCTCTTGTTTCCTGTTTACGATTGGGTTTCTGGTTTCTTCTAAAATTTTTATTTCACTTTCACTCCCAGTAGCCCCTTGCCTCTTAGTGGCATTATTGCTTTGCTTGGAGTGAATTGATTAAAAAAAAAAAAAGTGTAAGGAAATTATGTTGCAATATGAGGAAGAGGTAATGCCTTAGCAAATGCTAGAGCCTGAAATTTATTTTTCTTTCTATATTGAAGCCTTCAATATCTGCTGGATCTGAAATTAGCCCACTCCAAGCAGGTCTGTTTTTTTCCCTATTACTTCATATACTGCATTGTGCTATTACTATTGCGAAGATTGGTGATATTGTATATGAAGCTGATATACAATATCACCGATCATTACAAAAAAAAAATAGTAGCACAATGTGGTATATGAACAAATAGAGAAAAAAAAACAAAAAAACAGATCTAATTGGAGTGGGCTAATTTTAAGACGTTAATGGCTTCATTACAAGAAAAAACTTTCTAGCCATAGCATCTAATAATCTTCTGCAATATTCCAATGTACTTTCCTTTCACAAGAATTTGTCTCATTCTGACCTGAAGATGCCTACTACAAAGAGGTGAAACACAGTACAAATAGTTTTTCTACTTTCTCATTATCTCCACACACAATATTTATAAAGAATCAATGGATTTCAATTTTTTTAATCCAACATATTTTTATTATTTCAAACATTATTTATTTTGTCTACCTGCGCACCTGAGAAAATTTATTAAAGAAAATGTGCCCTATGGCAGGATTCTAACAAGATTGTGAAGTTCTTTGAAGCTGAGCAGTTAAAGCATACTGGATGGGGGGATGCAGGTTCAAATCCTGCTGTAAGACAGATTTGCTAATGTATACCATATATACTTCCAAAATATCATTCATATTATTTTAGCTGTAATAACTAAAAAAGAAACAATACTCTACCTTCAGTAATTGTCAACTCTTTTAAATCTTTGATCTGAGCAATAAGTCAGTGATATTGTATGAAAAGGTAAAGTGCAATCTAAAGTTACAAACCTCTAGATAATGGGTGCAGTGTTTGACAAGGCAACAAAATAAACATGAAAATAAAACAAACAAATTAGGTGCAAAATAAATTTATTAGTGCTGTTTTGTTTTCTAAGAATATAAATGAGAAAAAAAACAAAAAAAAAACAAACAAGTGAAAGAATAATGGATATTTCACAAATGATAATTGATTGTGACAAGACAGTGTTTTGTGCAACTTGGGCCAGGGTCATAAGCTGATAGACTGACCACCACGCTGAGGACAATAGTTACAATAACAAACTTTTAGCAAGTTCCAGCAGTAGATGACACATTGCATTGATTTTTGGAAAAAAAAAAAAAAAAAAAAAAAATTATATATATATATATATATATATATATATAAAAAAACATTTGTGATGGTAAAGGAGGAGGAGGAGGAGGAAGAGGGTCTAGATAGGGCTGAGCAGACATTCCCGGTCTTAATCAGCATTTTCAACTGTTTTGCTTTTAAATAAACCTAAGGTGATTACAAGAGTTGTTTAGCATTGTAAAAAATCTGTTTATCAGGACATCTCTGTATGCTTTACCCATCATTTCATTTCAATTACTTATGAATATAAAACCTTGAAATCACCGGTTACCATTTTGATTGCATAAGGAAAGTAATATTGTTCAAATCAAATCTGCACTAACCCCATGAAACTATCAAGGGGGCTACAAAAGTAAAATAGATCCTATTCGAGGAAAATGGACAATTAAATCCAACTTTATTTAATCATATTACTTTTCTAAACCCTTTGATAATAAATAACAATCAAGCACTTGAAGTTTTAGGAACATTTTACTGAGAGTAAAGCATACAGTTTTGATAAAACAAACTCTTTACAGATATTTTTGTTTTTGCTTTATTTTATATCCTGTCCGTTCCACAATTTATCTTGTGTTTGCTTCACAATAACTGCAGTTTTATAATTCTGTTGTAGTGTCAGAAGCACTATTAAATGCAATCATTTTTCAAGGGAAGACAAGAGATTGAGATGTTTGAAAGGGAAATGCTTGATATGTCAGGGCCAGTAAAAAAAGAAAGAAAAGTGCCAAAAACTTAGGAAGCACATTTGTTAAATTTAAATATTTTGTTAAATATACTGAAATCACAGAAAAGACATTGATATTTCCACATATAAGACAAAGTATAAAAAGTTTTCAGGTTTGTAAGTCCTTAGAATCAGGTTAGATAGCCAAAAAGTAGCAATCTTCATTAATTCTTTTTGTATAAATTTAAAACATTTGTCTATTACATTATATCAATTTATTTAAATACTTAAACTAAAAATAAATTACGGTTGATTTATTTAAAATAAAAAGCTACAATTTGGACCTATTCAGTGTGTGTGGGAGTGTGCACAGTCTGAGACACCCCAAGAGTCAGAAAGTTGTTATTTGGTAGCAGAGAGCAGCATTATAAAATGGAGAAACTGTATCCACATATTTGAATGCATTTGGAACTTTCAAATATGTCTCAAAACACTTGAAGGCTGAGATATTTTTACAATTTCAAAAGCCAAGTTTCATTTTAACTAAATAAAAAAAATAAAACTCTAATAAGTAGTATTTTTGTATAAATTTCTCAATATACCTATCCATATATTTTAAGGTAAGTTGAAATGGCTGAATAAACACAAAATCAATATTCCAGTTCATATACCAAGTTATCAATTCTTACAACTCAACAGTTTTCAATCTAGCAATTTAATTCTATGAATGTTATAAAATATGATGATTACAAACACACTCTTAGCATCTTAAATACAAAATGCTACAAAAAAAACTTTACTGTATAGTGTAAAAAAGAAAACTGCTACAGAACTTCTCAATCTATGCTTTTCACCCATTTAACTTTCACCCAGTGAATATGTATTACATATAATGAAAAGTGTGACTTTTTCAATTTGTTTCTGTAACTTGTCACAATTAAGTAAACAAATATACAAACAAAGTAAGATTGCAGGTAACATATCCATTATGCCAGGTTGAATAGCATGATAAAATAAACTTACAAATACTAAGTTGGGTAGATATTAAACTAATCCAAGGAAGGCATGTCAATTCATATACAAATAATACAATTAGCTTTGACAAGTATTATGCTGATTTATGCATTATTATAAAAAAAAAAAACAAGATTTTTAACGAAAATTTTGGACGTGCTAGGAGCGATTAAAAAAATGTAAAATACTTTGATCTTTCCTCTTAATAATAATATGAACATTTAGACGATAAAATTTTGTTTTCGTCAAGTTTGGCGTCTTTTTCATCATGCTATGCTCTTTTTTAGCGATCTCATAGAGGCACCTACATTATTAACACAGAGCGGCAAATGATAGAGGGATTTGATTTTTATTTAATTTATTTTTTTTTATAAATAAAATTGCTTATTAAAAAAAAACACCCTAATCTTGTCATATTTAAGGCTTATGACTGGGCTTTAACATCGGAATTCAAACTGCCTGCTAGGAAAAAAGAGCGAAAGAAAGACACGTATTATAAATGTGGCAATAATGGAGGGTGTAGAATTGCTGTAGAAATTGTGAAAATTAAGATTGTTTTGCAAGACATTGTCAGTAGGCAAAAGTAAGAGATTTGCACATTGATATATAATGCATTTTTTTTGTAGGAATATATATATATATATATATATTGAGAGAGAGAGAGAGAGAGAGATTGTGGACAGTTTTTACACACTATGTCCAGAATAGAAAATACTTGTACAAATGCAAGGAAAAATTTAATAAAAATCGCAGTGTCTTGTCAGTTGTCTTCATTGAAACTTGTATAAGAGGGATTTCTGCCCAAATACACAACTATCTATATACATACATACATATTACTTCTAACAATGCATAAAACTAATACAGATGGAAATTTCATTTTTTTTTTATAGAAAATTAAAATAGAAAGATATAAGTTGTAAAAAATTGTTTTCCATCCTTAATCTAAACAAATAATCAGTACCCGGTTGATTATCAAGTCTATGTAAGTTGCAATAAATAATCTGTAGTAGGATTGAAATGCATGTCATTATTTAATACTAGTATTATTGAAAACAAAGCGAATAAAAACTTGTTTTTAAGCTGAAATAATAAGCTGATACAAACAAAGCCAAATCCATTATTCACGCTGTGCCTTAAAGAAGAGAACAGTTTACTTGTCTTTATTGAGAATGTACAGGTGCGATGGGTAAATTGTCACCATTCTATATTTTTAATTTTGCACATACACGTTTGTTTTTGATTTTGTTGATGACACAGTATAGTAGGGTCAGTTGGGCACCATCTGTGAGAAAAAGAGCACCATGATGCAATTCACTCTGCCAAAATGGCATGCTATACTGCTTGGCATTTGCACCCTAAGCTCTAATACAAACATTTCAGAGTGTTTGGGCATCAATCTGAGAACAGTGCTTGGAAACAGTTGGATGAGTCTCATGGTGATTACGAAGGTATGGCATCTCAGAAAACTCACTCTGATCATTCTGATAAGAAAAGAACTCCCGGATTTGTTGGTGAGGGGCTCAGACTCAACATGGAGGTGTACATCAAGTGCCTTCAGAAGGCAGTGCTGCCCTGGGTCAAGAGGGTAGCTACTGGAAGACCTTATATCTGGCAACAAGACTCTGCACAATGCCACGTAATCAGGAAAAAACAGTCATGGCTGTCAGACAATTTCTGCAACCACATCACCCCTTACATCTGGCCACCTAACTCCCCAGATTGCAACCCTCTTGATTATTATGTGTTGGTTGCAGTTGAGTGAGAAACCAACAAAACTCCTTGTAACACCAAAGATCAACTGAAGGCAAGGATTATGGCAGCATTAACCAACTTAAACAAGGAGACCGCCCAAAAGAGTTGCAGGAAATTCCAAAGTCGTCTGGAGGCTGTGGTTGAAGCCAATGGTGATTTTATTGAATAAAATTTATTTTTTAGTATTTCAATATATTTTTGTGTAATTTTGGTAAATTTATCTGTTAAAATGAGATGTCAGTGTTATTTTCATTTTTGTATAATTTAGACCACAATTTATCCATTGCACCCTGTATACTGTCACAAGTTTTGCAAACATTATTTCTTTAAAATTTGACCCTGTGAATTGACTCTCAGCTTCTTGCACCAAAAAGATGTAATTCATAGTTATTATCAAGAAAATGTGAATGTTTACCTAAAGGCAAGATAATCTGTTTCAGAGTTGTGTCAAAGTTATAAGTCAAATAATAATTATTTTGGTTAATGACAAATACACACAGCTTACACAAAGGGTAATCATGAATACCAGTATATTATAGTGTTCATGTGAAAGATTATTTAAAATATCAACACCATGGTTAATAATCAAGGTTATATTTTTTAAAAAGTTGTTTTCCCAGTAGGTATAAGGGTAGGAGGGGGGTGGGAACAAAGGTCCATTATTACAAGGAAATTTCCAAACATGGGCACCAATGCTAGTAAGTCAACTACCAGATTAATTTCCCCTTACTAACATTTCGAATGTTTCACAGGAAATTGAAAAAGTCACTGGGTGGGGGCAGGAAGATTTATATAATTTTCTCCTTTTACATTGTAAAGTTGAGAGAGAGAGAGAGAGAGAGAGAGAGAGAAAGAGAGAGAGAGAGAGAGAGAGCTTTTCAAACATCTCAAATAAAACAAAGTTTTGTTTTTAATTATCTAGAGAATCAGTTGCTAAGATAAATAAAAGAAACTAATCATAAAAAAGCATTCAATAGAAACAGAATGAAATTTGTTCAGTTGAATTTAAAAAGGGGTGATAAGTAACATACCTGCCATGTCATGTACACATATATAACTACACACACACTGTATTTTGTAGCTTATAATATATTTAATCTTTTATAAAGAATATTTAAAAAAACCCTGAATACAAATAATAAAAATAAAATCTTTATTTATCATTTTTATGTTATTTAACAAATAGGTGAAAAATACTTTATTCTCAAAGTTAAATAAAAAAATGCAAAGTAATTTAGGAAAACTTAAAAAAGTAAAAAGTATTTTATAAGCCACACAAAATACAGTAATTAGCAATCAACAATAATCAGATGCAAATGAGTATAAAAATAGTAAAACACTTAAAATTTTTTAAAAATATTTATGTTAGTTTTAATTTTAAATCTGTGATTCATAAACAAATAAAATACCTCAATAGAATAATTTATAATACTAAGAACAATAATTTATATAAATAAAGAAAGAAAATGAGAGATGAGTTTATAGAATTAGGCATAATTTTATAAAAAAAGTTTTTTTCTGAAAAAAGTGTTTTTGAACTAAATTTACCTGGGTGAAGAAAAAGAAACACATTAACAAGAATGTTGAGGATAGCATGCATATAATTTTTGAAATGAAACAGCAAAGAAAAAGCTTCCCCTTCCTTTCTCCTTGTTCAGGTTCAAATAAAAAATATTTAGAGCATTTTTTAAAATTTTATTGAAAATAAATAAATGAATAAATAAACAAAATAATTATAAATAATAGATAAAAAAATAAAAAAGCATGGAGATTAATTAATTTTTGCAGAATGTATATAAATAATATAAATATATAATATATAAATATATATGTGTGTGTGTATGTATATATATATATATATATATATATATATATATATATAACTATTGCATAATTGTTTATATATATATATATATATATATATATATATATATGTACACACACAATATATATTATATATAATTTTATATATGTATAACAAAATGTATGACTATATATATATATATATATATATATATATATATTAAATGTTTTTTAGTTAGATATTTTTTACCGGAAATTTACAAATAAAATTATCTTAAAAGTAAAGTGTGTATACAATGGACATATGTTCACATTTAGAGGAATTGCAAGTAAAATGGACATTTAATAAAATTGTCAATAGCACATTGACATTTACAAACATTTCTTCTACTGAATGGATTAGTACATTTACAAACAATTCCTCTCCAAAATAAAATATATATGTGTATGAATTTATATTTCCTTAGGAAAATGATATAAGAATGAAATCTTTCTAGATACACAGAAATACATTTACATTTTTAATATATACTGAAAAAATAAAATAAAAATAAAAACACATTATGAACAGTTTACAACACATCTTTGCAGAAAAATTACTTTAAAAGGTAAAAAAAATTAGGCAGAGATTAAAACTTAGCCTTTTTTTATTGTTTTTAATTTTTTTTAAAACAATACAAAAACTTATGGTGCAGTCAACAACATTTTTTACTGTTTTAAAGCCAAACCACCATTTAGTTTCATTTTTTAAAATTAATTTATAAATTTCTGAAAACACCAATAGAATTTTTATTTCCAATTCTTTTTTTAAACAGACCAATAAATGTATGAAGCATACAAACATATACACACATTACATATACACATACATATACACACACACACACATATATATATATAATATATATATATATATTGCACACACACACAAAGTTTTTTTTTAAAGACTTCCCTGCCCTAGTTCATTCTGACTTCAATTTAAAAAAAAAAGTTCCAAGAAATCCCAAATAATTTTGATAATAATTTACAGAAGATAGTCAATTGAAGTCATGATGGATTTTCTGATTAACATTTAAAATTTTCCCCACTTATTGGTCTGGTTTTAATAAATTTAAACAATATATATTACCATTGTAGATTATACATAAATTGAATTTATTGTAAAGTAATAGATTTTAATTATTTTATATTCTCATAAAGACAAAACAACTTTAACAACACATTTTGCATGATTGTAAACATTCCTTCATCAGTAATGGATCTAGTAATTTTATTACAGTAATCAATGAAGGTGGAAAGTGGTTGTAAAACCAGATTTATTAGCAAGATATCTCAAACATAAATGATGTATTTTTCATTAAACTTTGAACAAAAATTGGTACTGGTTCAAGGGTCAAGTGGCAAAAATCACTATCTGTATTCTTAATTTATTTTTTTAATGAACTGACATGAATAAATTAGAGTTAAATTAAAATACAAGAGAAAAGATTTTTATAATCCTATGCAATATTTAAAAAATAAATGTCTACATTTATATTAATAGTGTCAATGTACATAATTTTTACAAGTTACATTACTTTTTATTTCTGATGAGGTAATAACCGTATAAGTGTTTTCAATAGTTTAATTTTGTGTTGTGTCATAATTGATAAGGTTGTATTCATAGTGAAAAATTGCAACAGTTTATGCTAACGTAAAAATAAAAAGTAACTTTTTAGATGGCATATTTAATTTTAGGTAGATCCGTGCCAAGGTGACATTTGGTGTATTTATAGGGCAGGAATGGGAACAGGCAGTGTTTATTTCAAATATTACATTTATTTTATAAAGCTTAAAAGACAAAAAGCATATAAAAACTTCAATACAATCACTTTCATTTTTATTGGACTCTCCAAAAAACAAAAATAACTCAAGAGAAGGATTTCTTTTTAGTAATTCTTCCACCCTGGAAAAAACCCTATGCCCAGACCATCAATCGTTTTCTAGAAACTATGCATTTTAACCACTTTGTAAAATAGTTTTATACACCAGTGCATATGTTTTAACTTTTTAAAAATGTCCAAAATGTGAAGTAATTATCTAATCCTTATAAGTGATTTTGTTTTTTTCTTCGCTTGAAGAAATGTATGATGTCATGAAATTTTACATTTATACAACATTTAGTAAAGAGAGAGGGGCTGATTTTGTAGAAAATGGAGAGAAAAATAGAACACTAGGAATAGAAAAGATTCAACTGGAATTCTTAAAATATATGAACATGAATTTATTTTAAATTTCAGGCTCTATTTAAGGCTTTTATAGCTCATTAATAATTAAGAAAAAAATGCATCCATTTTATGCTGATCATAAGAGGAAATACATATGTCTATAAGAAGATACATATGCATTTAATATATGTGCACACAGATACATATGCATTTAATATATATATGTGCACACAGGCATGTATATGCATTGATAAATAGGGTGTCCGAAAAATAGGTCCCACATCTAAAAATTCCTGTATAAAATTTAAAATTTAATTGAGGATTTATTTATAAATTTAATTTATACAAATACTATAATTATAAATAAATTAAGTTTCCAAATTTTATATAAAAATCTAAAACAGGGAACTACTTTTAGACAAAGTAATCATGTACACATACTTATTTGACACAGACGTTTTTGTTTTGATGGGAAGTGTTTAGAATTTTAAGAAAAGTAACTTTTTTTTTTTTTGCAAGAATTTAAAAGATTTTATATATTCATAAAAATTAGAAATATGCTGTTATATATTCCCTCTGGTGTGTTTTCATCAGTAAAAGAAAAAAAAATTATAGATTTGAAAAATATTTCATAGAATAAGTAGATATTGGCATAGAAACAAGAAGAGAGACAGATTTTGCCATTAAAAAGGACAGAATAAGGAACATGGCATCAAGTGAAAAGAATAAAAGTAGATCAAATGATGGTTTAGCAAGAATCCAAAAAAGAACACTTACCAAAATATGACCAAAATGGTCATTAGTAACCATGCAAAGCAGTTAATAAATATAAACCATTGAAATAGTTGCTTAGTATGGTCAATGTAGAAAATAGACCTTTTATTTGTTTTAGGTTTAAAAAAATGATTCTATAAATAAGAAAACTATTATAAATATTCAAGAGTGTATTATTATCATTATTATGAATATTATAAAAGAATTTTACAGTGCAGTTATAAGTGAAGGGGTTAATCACAGGCAATAACATTGAAGTAAAATAAACATTCCATCAAATTTGAGGCTATTATTTTCTTGTGTAAATTTTTTTCTTTAGATAAGAATATATTTGTAACTCCATCTCATTTTTCTTTGATAATAATAGTATTATATCTGGATGCAATTAAAAAAAAATATTATGAAATTGTCAATTTTTACAGATTAAATTAAATTCATTTATAAATTTGGATATTTTAGTCAACCACTGTTTGAACAGTGATAGGGGAGTAAAAAAAGAAAAGAATAAATATAGCAAGAAGCAAGCAGCCTTTCCTCATAAATTAAACAAGTTTCACAAACATTTAAATGGTCACAAACTTGAGAGGATCATTTGACAATAAAAACTTACAATATATCTGATCATGATAAAATGACATTGAATACATTTCTGGCTTGATTTAGATCTTCTTGATCAGTCTCTAATTTTTCTTTCAAGCTGGTTCATTCAATGAAAAATCTCCAAAAGCAAGAAGCATATAGTTAATGGTATTATCCTTTTTCAGAGATTACCTACTGCTTAATACATTGTACTTAAGAAATTATTGTAGGACTATGAAAATGTAAAAATTATCTCTGAAGTCTGATGTAAAATAATTTAAAATCTCATCCAAAAGATGTGATATGGATTAATTCATAAAATTTACTCATATGCCAAAGAATTAATAATTATTTTGAAGTACTTCTTGGAATACAGTGCTTTTAGTTGTAGCAGTAAGTTTTACTATTTGCAACTTATTAGACAAATACAATATGTGCTACTGTTTTTACGTGTCATAAAATTAAAAAATCAACAGTATTGTAACTGAAATCATGCAAATAACAAAATCTATGTAACTTATAAAATTTTAATTTATACACTATTAAATTATTGTAGAAGAGAAAATTTTCAAACTTGATATTTTGTAATGTATTCATATAAGTGAAATTTTTGGTAATATATTTACAATAAAAAAGTAAAAGGACATCTATATATAGGCATCACAAAAAAGAAAAAAAAGGTGATATGACTTTACAAATAATTGTAGCCACTCCCTTCTTTGCATTACTTATTCAAAGATTTATAGTAAAAAAATAATTTTAAATATAATTTTCCTTTGTTAAACTGAATAGTTGGCAACACTAACATCATATGCAAATTTAGGAACAGTTCCAGGTGAACAGTTCCAAGCTAATAACAACTGTTAATTAGGGTGACTTAGATTACCCTTACCCAGTTTCTGCTTGTAGTTATTTCTCATGTTGTACGTGACTTACGAAAAGGAAAAATCGGATGCTTAAATTATTGTTGTTTTTTTTATGCATACAGAATTTGTTTCCAGTGAATATATTTTGAAGACATATTCCAAATCCTTTCTCATTCAAAACATTCATATGTAAAATCATTTACTTCTTGAATTCAGAGAAGTTGCACTCATGTTTTATTTTGCACAGACATTAGCTTAAAGGTAGAAAATATTAGAAAACATTTTCAACATTATTCCCTATTTTCGTAAGAGAAAGTACAGAACTAAACTCATTTTATAGAAGATGGTTTCATTTTATAACTTCTTATTTTAAAAATTAAAACAAAATCAGGTATTTCTTTTCAGTAATTATCTGGGCTGAAATTTATTAAAAGGACATGTATTAGCAAGCAATAGTTAAATAAATTGGAAAAATTGACCAAAGTAAACTTTAGTAGATGTAATTACAAAACTCACTGCAAGAATTTGATATTTTTTTAACAAAGAATATATTGACATTTGTTGGTTTATAAAATACCATATATTAACTCTGTTCTATAAAGTAATTCCAATAGAAAGTTATCTAAAATGTTTTCATGCAAAGATATTTCTTTTATACAGTTCCTCTTTTAATCTGTTCACAGCCAAATATCTTTTTTATGTAACATTAGCACAATATAATAAGTGCCATCTTGTATGTGACAACAAACAGGTAAAAAGAACCATTTTTGATTACATTCTACAGAAATATTGAAAATGTTAATAGTTATTCTCAAAAGCTTAGCTGATATATATCTACATTAATAAATAAAAAAAATAAAACCTAAATAATTAAATATATATCTTCATTTATATAGAATAACTTACTATTATTTATAGAGAAAAAAATGAAAAATTTTTCTATTTGCAACATTGAAGTAAAAATCATTTAACAACTATGGTATCTTTTGCATTTATAACAACTTTATTCCAGCAATGAATTGTATATATTTCCTTTTTTCATTTATCTAATTCTTTTATGATGGTAAAAAAATCTAACTATGCTATGTTTAATATATGGTTCCAATAAATCACTTAGTTATTTAGTAAAACAATAAATGAGCAAACCAAGAGTCTATAATATGGCTTAATGAGGGTATTTTATCCTGATCCTTAATTTTAAGTACTTTAGGGACTTCATACAAAGATGCTGGAATAGATCTTCTTGCATAAATATTTTTTTATAAGTTCCACCTGTCAATAATATCTTTAGAGAAAAGCAACTACAATAGATTTTTCCTATCATTAAGAAAATAACAATCTTATTGACAATGGAACTTACAAAAAATATTTATTCAATTATTGCTTTTCTAAATATATCAGTGATTTATTAGTAGCATGTATTTATATATATGGTAAGCAAACTAGTATTTTAGATTAGAAAATAATAAACTGATGCTTGTTATTTTACTTCTTTAAATTAAAATTTTGTTAAAGTATATTTTTGTGGGTAGTGTGACATTTGAGGATAATGTGTTGATGCTTGCTGTAGTAAAATGATTGCCTAGACTTTTTTAAACCTTGGTAGGTCTTTCACGCCAAATGCTGTCAGAAGTAGATTTAAATAATTGTATTCCAATAAGAAAATCCATGAATGATAAATGGCTGCATTTTATTTTTGCCTTTGAAAATAGATAAAAATTACTTAATGCTTTTTTTTTCTTCTTTTTAAATTGAATAGTTAGAATTTAAAATAATCACTACTTAATTTGAATTTCAATTACACAAAAATAAATATATAAAATAGCATAAAAGCAGCAGTATATGTGTCAGTGTTTTTCATGTGTTGATTTGGGTTTGGAAAAAATTGGTCTTTGTTGTATTATAGTAATAATATAAAAATTTATTCCCTTGAAGTTATTATGAAGGGTATAAGATAACTTGGATTATGAACTGCATACTCGTATACAAAGGAAATGACAACAGAACACTATATCTTTAAACAAATATTAAACCAGTTAAAACTCTAATCATCACTAATAACAACAAACCAATTACATTCAATCAAAATGACATGTACAATAATGCCATTGTTATCTTCTGATAATGTTACATAAGCAACTGTCTACAAACCATTGTTTAGCAAAATAACTAATACCACATATAACAATATAAAACATTTAAAAATCTTTAAGCCATTATGTCAAGACAAAAAAATGACATCACAATTTTAGCAATGAATATTATATTCACAGGCCATTTGGTATATAATTTTTTAAAAACTTGTTTTAATTATTTAATTTAGAATGAGCAAAGTTTTTACTGAAACAGAATGCTTCAGACTTCTGATTATCAAATTCATTTATGAAAAGATTCCTATTTACAAATTTTGTTTGGACCAGTTTCTCATCTAGATGGCATATACTGTCATGCAATCTGGACATAGTCAAAACTCTTACCTTACATGGACCCATGCACCCTCCCAGAAAAACATAGAAAAATAATCCTATTTTTCAATAGCACAGATTAACTGAAAAGGATGAAGAGACTTTACATCAACCATCGCATAGCATCAGGAGATGGCCATACAATAAAATGATGCAAACAAGACTGTATTTAATTTTGAGACTCATTTCGCATGTGTTGGCCCCAACATTACCTTGATGAAAAAAAAAAATATATATTGGCAGGAATTTTTATATCTCACAAATAAAAGAATAAGAACATCAAGGGAGGTTTGTGCTAGAGAAAGAAAAAACATTATACTTAATTTTTTTTAAATAAAATTTAGCAAATAAGAAACTGCTTGAATGTAAGTGTGTAAAAAAAAGAAGACAATTGTTCTCCCCCCATTATATAAAATGAATTTGTTTAAGAGAGAGAGAAAGAGGGAGAGAAAAAAAACCCACTAAGGATTAGACTAAAATACAAACATTTGTGATCAATTTTAGTTAATCCTTAATGGTAACTAAAGAATGGCTGACCATGTCCATCTGGAATTTTTTGTCTGTGTAGGGCGTACCCGCACAGGTTGCTTTGTGCTTAGCTAGAGAGTATCGACTGGTGCAGATTAATCCACAACCTTCACACAAAAACTTCCGCTTTTCTCGTAAACTCCCACACTGGTGATGTTGGAGATCATCATTGTGCATAAAAACCTTTTTACATTCACTGTCTTGATGGTCGACTGGAATGTGTGTCTTCTCATGCAGCCTCAATGTCTTCTGGTTTACAAAACACTTGATACATTTTGAACACTTAAAGAGCTCACCTGTGTAGTGAGAGTGTTGATGGGCCTTCAGATCAGAGGCCAGTGCAAACTTCTCACCACACATTTTGCATGTGAAGCTCATTTTGTTATCCACATGATCACGTTCATGAAGGTAACAACTAACCCGCTGATGAAACTCCTTCCCACAAAACTTGCATGTAAACCTATCCTTAGCATGTATCCGTGTGTGCTGCTTTAATTTATTATGGCAAGTAAACTCACAGTTGCACAAGTTACAACTGACTTTTTCTTCTTTTTGAGCATCGATGTGTGATAACCTGCACATAATGTAGGATAGGACGTGTTTGAAGTGACGACCACAGAATTCACACTTGTATTTACTACCAACATCCGTGTGAGTGTCCATGTGGTCAAGAAATAGGCAGGTAACGCTGAATGTTTTGTTGCACATGTAGCATGAGTGTGGTGTATCACCAGCAAACAGGCTTGTATATTCCCAGAGAGAATCACTACGCGAATGATATTTGCCACAATATTCACAGCACTGTTCTTTGCATCCACTTTCGGATGATGATGATGATGATGATGATGATGATGATGATGATAATGATGATGATGATGATGACGAGGAGAGTGGCAGAGTCTGGGAGTTATTGCTGCTTTTCCCCTTTTTGTCTTGAATGTTATTGTAGCACGAACTAACAACCTCTGACTCTTTATGGTTTTCATTGGTATTTGCTACAAGTTCTGGATGCTTCACATTGTTGTTTCTGGTTGACTCATGTACACGTTGAGGTATATCAATTGCACCAGTGAGCACAGCACGTAATATTGAGTGACCACTGGATCTAGAGTTGCAGTTGACTGATGGGATAACTTTTTGGATCTTGTCCTTCTTTGAAGCAGAAGCAGCAGCAGCACCTAAATTCGGTGTTATTTCCACTATATCATATGAGCGCGTGACAGTGCCCAGTTTAGTGCTTGAAACTGAGAACTCATTTTTACTTTCACAAGACATAGGCCCACCCTTGTGGTGGGTGACCTTAGAATAGTCTGTATAGTCAACAGTGTCTGGAATGTACTTACCTGTCAACACAGCACGCAATAAACGGGAGTTATTTAGTTTAGTGTTAGTCTGATGCCAGCTTTTAGCTGCCTGGTTAGTGTCAACAGCAGTAAGTGCAGCTCGCAAGAGTTGAGAATGTTTGGCTCCAATCCCTTGTGAGTCTCTCTCAGCATTGTTTAATGCAGCTCGTAGTATTTCAGAGCTGGTCTGTTTGGGGGCGGATTCATTAGCATTCAACAGGTTAGATTTTTTTGAATTGTCCGAGGCTGTTAGTGCTGCCAACAACAACTGGCATTTAGTTTTTTGAGGTCTGTCCTCAGCAGCAGCAGTCTGTATAGAGTCCTGCCCATTGCTGTTGCTAAAGACGCTTGATATTTTCTCACCACTGTTCTTAACTGCAGAGGCGCCACTACTATCTGTATTGTCCAGAGGATTGGAACACAAAGGTGGTATGACATTCAAGCCAGAAGAACTTGTTTCAGTTTTTATGGCAGTTGGAGAAATTTTCTGCTGGGAAGAAGAATGAAACTCTGTGTTGGGCTTCCTTAAAGAAACAATGGGTTCCACTGATGTGAGAGCAGCACGAAGAATTTGTGATTTTATGGGTAGTTTTTCTTGCTGGTTTATGTTGGGCTTAGCAATAGAGCTGGAAATTGTAGATACATTACCTGCAGAATGTTGCCTATCTGTGATTTGGGATGTGGCAAATGATTTTGGAGAGCTGGCAACTGATTGCTGGGAGTTGGTGCTGCTTCTTAGCTCACCAATTCCTTCAGTAAGAACTCTGCGTAAAATTTGAGCATCAGTGTTGGACTTTTTCTGGAAGATACCAGCTTCTCTCTGTGGGGTAGGGCTATCTAAGTCTGTCTGAAACAAGTCACTGTGGGTACTTGTTTTATTAACAGGTAACAGTCTTGAATTTTTTTCAATGGGCACTTTTTTCCTTTTGCAGGGGACTGAGTCAACTCTGTCATCTTTCTTGATTATGTGACTGTTATGAACTGGATCACTGTTTTTTCTCTTGTGAGACTGTAGAATTGTACAAAGGTTTGATGATTCTATTTCTTGTCCGTGCTTACCATTTAAAGGTTTGAGATTTTTTGTTGAAATATTGGCACCAATTGCAGTAGAAGAAGAAAAATAATGGGATGTTGTTGAGCAGTAATTTTCAGATTCAACTTTGACTTGCTTGTCACAAATAATGGAGTAGTCCTCTTCATCATCTGCCTGACATTCTTTTTTAACTGTCAAACATTCTGACAAGCCATTGCTTTCATTATTGTGATCATTTTCTCTGCACTCAGTAGCATCAAAGCTACCATTA